>VXAU01000226.1:0-51497 GCA_013399695.1 Formicarius rufipectus
TTCTCTAAACTTAGACAGCTGGTAATCATGGGCTTGAAAGACACAACAGTTTTAAGTCAGTTCCCAGCTGCCATCAAAAAAATTGTATGTAGTGAAGGTGCCACCTTTACATCCTTGGGAAGAAAAAGTGTCTGTTCCACCAAACTACCTTGCACATGATGGGTACTCGTGGAGATCTATGCAGTATTTCTATTTTCTGCAGAATGTCCTCCTGTGGGTGCTGGTCAAGTTGTGGTGGAGAAGGGTTAACAGCAGCACATTCTCTATAAAACTGACCATCAGGGAGAGCATGTTGTAGTCAGATCACGGGAGCAGATATGACAATGTACACACAAGGCTATAGGCTGCAGGGAAAAGGTGCTTGTTCAAAATTTTCCAGCCTGCAAAAATACCTTTTCTCACCTCTCAGCAAACAGGAGAAATGTTGCTCTTTGGTTTGGTTTCTTAGACCCTGCTGTTCCCACCATCCTTTTAGTTTTCATTCTTATTTGTTTAACCTTGTCCATTTCTAGTGTATTCTGTTCATCAGCATCTTCTGCAACGGTTTAGCATTGTCCCTTAAACTTTATCCTGAGAAATACAGGTTGTCTTAAATTATTCTCTGTCAAGAAAATTGGTGTGTCTTATCCTCCTCTTTCTTTCCTTTATTCTTCCTGTCCAGCTCATATTTAATCTCACCTTCTAACTTTATTATTCATGACCTTTCACATTCTCAGTCCTACCAGGTCTCATCCACCATTGTCTGCAGTACCTCTCAGTCATATGTCTCATTCAGATATCCATGAGGGAAGAGACTTCCCCCAGTGCCTTTAGTCCAATTTGTCAGTAAATATCTTAAGCCTCTTAAGTTTAATGGATGCAGGATGAGGGTGTTAGTAGTTACATCAAGGTAAAGTCAAAAATAAAAATAAAAAATTAAGCTGCACCAAACAGACTCTCCTTGCCATGCCTTTGTCTCTTCTGAAAGCAGCAAGGCAGTTGCATTGGTGGTTGATATAAGGAATGGCAGCTTGGGATTCTGTGTGACAAAATTCTTCCTGTATTAGAACTGAAAGCTGTTAGAATTTCTGTTTTCAGTTACTGATTATGATTTTTGGTCTAAAAATTTCTGCTGCTTGCTGTGAATTGCATTTTATGCGTGAAAATAAATATTACTTAAAATTTGGTTCATGAAAATCAGTAGTAGCAAAGCAGATATACACAAATACTTTATTTTGAAAATGCCATCTTCATGCTACCACTAAATGTAAAATTTCATGTAATTTTACTGTAAAATGTAAAATTAAAATATAAATTTTTCAAAATAAGTCAGTATGCTTTTATGCTTAGACAGACTTAAAATGTTTACCCTCATCAACATTTTATTAAGATACCAAATGGCACCCATACAACTTTATATTTTTTCCTACATATTCTGCAGAACTCATTTTGTTGTCAGGCGTGATTGTAGAAATTGTTAGGTTTCTTTCTAGAGTTATTTATAATATTTTATCAATCCACATTGCAGGCTGTTATTTACATTCCACAATAAATAATATTTTCACTTATAGAATGAAAACTTTAATGCCTGTTGCTTTTTAAAAAATTATTTTTCCAAGGGAAAAAAATACACAGATTTTGTGGGTAATTTTTGGTGCTGTTGTGGATTTCTGTACTGGGACTATGTCTTTATTAACTGTCTATTTTTGGCAGAACAAATGGTACCATGATTTATTGCTATCTTTATCAGCTGCTCTGAAATCATGAAGTATTATTACAACAGAGTACTGTGCACATGAACATATTGTGAGGACAGAATTAAAATCCCAAGGTCACACATGACAATAGTTCTGGGATTTATGTTTCCACACTGTAATTTTTTACAAGAAGCTGATGTTGCTGTAACTGCTTTCACCATTCAAACAGGGAATATATCACAGACCCTTCACATATATTTCATTTCAAGTGCACTTAAAGCAGTCTATTTACCTGTAGTCTTAATGTCCACAAGCTCTGCATTCATATGCATACAGAATTACTGCACAGTGTTCAAAATTAATGCGCAAATTAAGGGATATATTTGTCCCTAAGACCTACACAAATATCCAGAGAAATACTAAAGTCAAGGGGAGAAGTTGATCTTCTGTGAACCAACACACTTCATTTTAAAAATAAAGAGTTTCAAATTATAGTATTTCAGCATCTTTCAATACTGAAGATGCTGAGACTATATATATCTCATTTGTGCAGTCTGTAATACCTCACTACATTTTAATTGTAGATGTTACACAGTTTTCCTCAAAGTAGGAGTGGATTTTTATATAGGTTTATGATTGAGGTTTCTGCAGAAGGACAGTAATTTCAGCTGTCCCTAACCGAAAAGCATATTTACCTTTTATTCCAAAGCATGTTCTGTAATAAGAGCAAATAAACTTAGAATAATAATTTGGTTTGATTTTCTGATTTGTCTCTGGTCTGCATTGGAAGGATTTGGCAGAAAAGTGGAGTGTTTTAGTGTTATTTCAAATCACCCTCTGCATTTGAATTTAGATATTATGTATTGGTTTAGGCTTCTCATCTTTATTAGTTTAAAATTATTCCGAATAAATCAGTTAATTCTTCTTCTGCTTAGGAAAGAGAGACAATTCATATGGGACCTCTCTCCCATCAAAAAGGAAATGTAAAACAAGATTAGCCTGCTTTTTATTAACATGGCATTCTCTCTAAATTTTGTTACTAGAGTAACCTTAAGTGTTTCACAAATGTGCTTGAGGACAGAACTAGATACCTATTATCACCATCTTAGTAAAGTGTAACAGTGAGATGGATCCATTTGTTTAACTACTTCATTTTATATTTCAGACTTGCAATCCATTCTGGCATAATTCTGCCACTGGTCTACTTAATAATAGTAAGGAAAAATCCTTTTCGTTTTGCCATGGGAATGGCTCAGGCACTTCTGACAGCCCTCATGATTTCTTCCAGGTAAACAAAAGAAACAACTTTTCTGTAATGTTCCTAATAATAATTACACTGTTTGTGCTCTGATTTTATTGCTACTTTGTTACAAGTCCTGGTATCAGCTGACAGGTTGCAGTCCCCTGGAGCCTGAAATATTGCTTTCATGATTATTTCTGTGGTACCCAAAGGAGCACTATAGATCACACTAGCCTTCCACCAAACAAGAGTCTGTCTCTCCCAGGATGAGGCAGTTCTTTGCCACTCAGTTCATTAGTCACAGATTTGATAAGAGTTGCAGTTATTGCACAGTTTCTATGACTACACACGCCATAGCAATTTTACCCAGTGATTTTGCAAATAACTAAGTTATTTCTTCCAATATGCAGAAAATATAACAAAAGTTGCTTTGCTCTTCTTTGGTGCATCCTGCCTTTCTGCCTTAGATCTCCATCTGAGTCTTAGAGGAGGCCATGATCTGACGAAAATGAAAGATAAGGGAAATGGTGTGGGTTTACCTGTGCTTACTTTATGTGTTTCATTATGTGCCAGTTCAGCAACTTTGCCTGTCACTTTCCGCTGTGCAGAAGAAAAAAATTTGATTGACAAAAGAATCACCAGGTTCGTTCTTCCAGTTGGAGCCACCATCAACATGGATGGCACAGCTCTTTACGAAGCAGTAGCAGCTGTATTTATTGCACAACTGAATGACTTAGAACTGGATATTGGGAAAATAGTTACCATTAGGTAAGACTAGAGCCATCTGCATGCATTTTGGGGGAAGTGAGCATTTTTGTGAATAGTACATTTACTTTGGAGACCCCATAGGAAAGTTTAAACTATCATTCACTGCACAGTAACTACCAATTATTCTTACTTCTTGATCCAAGGCCTTGCCAGTGCAGCCTGGTGAGCAGTGGGTGGGCCAGGGCATGCAGCTGATATACAACATTGTTCTAGAAGTTCCCATTATTCTTCCCTGCAAACACTAGCAAACTCAACTCAGCCTCTACTTCTGATCTGTTCAGTTTTCTTGTTAGACATACGTTTTCTGTTACTCTGCAGTGTATCTATAACAGTATCTGTACATGACTTGTCCCATAAGCTTGACACCAGACTTCGAGTAGATATGATTCAAAAAGAAAACTGGAATATTTGTGCCTTCTTTCTTGCAGATAAATAAGTCTTTTTGTGCCAGGAAATAGTTTCTGTGACCAACAAATATTCTAAATGCTCTTTCTGGGGTTTATTTCGGATTTAGTGTCACAGCTACAGCAGCCAGTATCGGGGCTGCAGGCGTCCCCCAAGCTGGACTTGTCACCATGGTGATTGTACTGAGCGCTGTCGGCCTGCCCGCTGAGGATGTTACTCTGATCATTGCAGTTGACTGGCTTCTGTAAGTTTAAGGCTCTTGATATTTAATTAGCTTGTCTTTTTTTTTTTTCCCTAATGTTAACATGAGTTGCCTGGGAACCTGTGAGTCTGAGAAAGAAAGAAACAAAACCATTTAAGACTGTTTCAGGAAATGGACAAAGATGTTCAGAGTTGAATGCAGTAGTGGCTTTAATTGTGAGAAAAGTCCTACTGCATGGGATGGCAGTGAATAACCTTACATTCAGCGGTGCTGTCAACCTTAAAGCAGCAGCCAAAGCCGTAATAAATTGTGAGCATCATGCTCAGGAATGACAAATTTGACAATACCAAGGAGTACCTCTTAAGTGTCAGCAGCCACCATGTTATGCTAAACACATACACTATTCATAAAAATCAAATGTAGCCACAAGCATAACAGTTGATGTCAAGAAAGCACGTAAAAATCCATACACTGGTGAAGAAGTAGAGGAGCACAACATGAACTAAGTGAAGCTGTCCCAGGACTTCACATGCACACACATCGTGGGTTGTACATAAGACTGTGCTTCTAGCACTACTTAGATAGGGCTGTTCTTCACTGAGAGCACTGGCCCAGCCCATTGATCAATAAACATACATATGAATTCAGAAAGCTTTCCTTATGCCTGATCCCAACCATCTCAGAGCATTTCAAAACTTCTCAGTTGCATCTGACAGCTCTTCCTGGAGAGAAGCCTTTTCACCATTTTGAATTACATCAATGTGTTTCTCTGCTACTTTTGCAAAAGAATCACAGAGTGTATTATGGAGTTCAGAATGACACTGACACTCAGTTTTGTCCCATGATTCACAGGGTGACAGGATTCACAAGTTAAAGAGTATAATTTTAGTATATAACACAGCATTTTTGCTTAGAAAAGTCTCTGAGCTTTAGTGCTCCAACCGAGGTTTTGTTCATCTGCAGTAACTCATCATGGATGATATTTCA
The DNA here is from genome assembly GCA_013399695.1 of Formicarius rufipectus. Taxonomy (NCBI): domain Eukaryota; kingdom Metazoa; phylum Chordata; class Aves; order Passeriformes; family Formicariidae; genus Formicarius; species Formicarius rufipectus. The sequence continues at coordinate 5,279 of VXAU01000226.1, forward strand.
TTGGTATCAATCCAGAGAACTTAATCATTTCATAATCTTTGCATGTCTTCTTTGGCTCATATTTACACTCAAGGTGAATTCCTTCCTGTTCCTCCCCCACCCTTTCCAATCAATTTCTTGAAGGATTTCTGGCAGCAACCTGTGTATTTCACAGATATATTTAATTTACTTGATTATATAATTCAATCTCTTGCAAGTAGAGAGAAATGCCAGTGTCCAGGAAATCAGGGCTGTTGGAGGGATCCAAGAATCAATTCCACCTATGCAAAACCACCAGTTCCAGCCACAAGTACATTCTCACAGTCAGCTGTCTGCAACAGGGTCTAATAGTTTTGTTTGCTGTATTCCTAGTGGGCATATAACTTTTTTAAGGATAGTGCAGATCAGTACAAACCACTGGCTCAAAGCAGGTATCTAAAGAGTCTAAGAACAGAACAAACGTATATTGGTTCTTTTCCCAAAGTACTCTCCCCAGCCTTCTGCAAATTGCAGCTTACATTGTTCCTGAGCCCAAAGTGGTTTTTGTTGTCTTCTTCCCTGAATGCTCCATTGTTTTGGAACCTATGCTTCCACAAGTCCTAGTAATACGTTATGCAGAGACATATTTAATTCTCTTTGGTTTAATCTAGGTCCTAATAATTTTCTTTTAAGCCCTCTATTTCTTTAATGGGAGTAAGAAAAAGAGAACAGTAATTCTCATTTTCTCATAGCAATCATAACTTCTTGGATCTGATCTTGACTGCACTTTGAAAGTCTGCAGCTTTTGTGATTCTTAGGCTCAATACAAATAGTGGAAGCTACCCATTCCACCATAAAACATGCAAATAACTCAAAATGTTTCTGGTTGGAACTGAGGTATTTTTCAGACTACAGTTTCTTGCTGTGTAAAACAAATTAAATATTAATTTTATGTTCTAGGGATCATTGCTAGTGCATTTTGCACCTCAGGAGATGGAATGCACATTGTGATGCTACGTAGATTATTAACCTTTTGTCCTTACTGCCTAAAATACATTATTTTGCAAACTATTTGCTAGTAGTGGCTCATTAACAATCCACTAGTTAATTCTGAACTTACCGAAGTTTTATTGCATAGGCTTGGGGAGTTCTTCCACATTTTAAATGAAGAATAGAAAAATTAATAGATTGCAAGTATTATAATAGATGAGTTTCCACTGCTTGTCAAGCTGATGCTACCAGAATTTTACTCTAGCTTTCTCTCTTCCTTTTCCTACCATGTATTTTCATTTCACATGAAAAAACCCAGCATTTTTTAGCACTGCAGTTCAGCAGCTGTGGAAGAGAGACATGCAAATTCACTTCACTCTTGTTTTTGCAATCTATTGCAAAATATTATTAATTTATCAACCTCAACATCTCTCACAGACAGAGAAACCTGTTCTACCACACAGCCTTTGAACAGCTGGGTGGCTAAAAAGAAAAACAAGGAAGCATGGCCTTCCACTGTCCATACCATGTCAATTTTCAAACTTTGTTCTATTGCATGGGTTTGTTGCTCCTCTGCCAAATAGTGACAGATTTTTAAGGCCTGCAAGTCACATTTCTGTTCGGAGAAAAATCAACAGGGCAGCCATATCATATTCCTTTAAGTGTCTTGTTTAAAACAACTTTGCATTTCAGCCCTTTAACAATGAGAAGCTAGCAGAAGATAGCCTTTCCCCTTTCCAGGATTTGAGCTAGAATACTGAAGATACTGGGCTAGGTGCTCCTCTGGCTGAGGACATGACTGTTAGAATCACAAAAGGCACAATGTCAACTCTTCTGCTGCACCCCCCAGTTTCTCATCACAAAGGGAACCAGCTATGAAGCATACCAGCTATGAAAGGCCTGAGAGCTGATCCTTGCAAGATTTTGTAAAGATGTGCTGCAGCAGTGGAATTACTGCTCTTAACAGACAAGAGACATGACTTGTATTTTTACATGTCCGATGCACAATAATTTGTCATGAAAGCGACTCCAGGCTTCTTCAAATATATATGGGCAAAATTCTGTTTTGTGTTCTACAAGACTTTTTTCTTTTAATTGAATAATTATCCCAAATCTGCCCTGGGAGGAAAATAGTGCTGTGTTTGCTAGAGTAGCTTACTTTTACTAAAATAATTTTCTAAGTAATATACTGAATGGTTTATCTGACAATATTTTTATTCCATAGGGATCGATTCAGAACAATGGTGAATGTCTTGGGAGATGCCTTTGGTACAGGGGTAGTGGAGAAGCTCTCTAAGAAGGAGTTGGAGCAGATGGATGTCACCTCTGAAGTCAACATAGTAAATCCTTTTGCCTTGGAAACAGCAATACTCGATAATGATGAAACAGAGGCCAAGAAAGCTTACATCAATGGAGGCTTTGCTGTAGATAAGTCTGACACCATATCCTTCACACAGACATCTCAATTCTAAAGCCAGTAGCTTTCAGGTAAAACAGGAGCACTAAAGTACATGGCCATATACAATATCTCATACAGCTTAAAGGATAATTGAGAATGAATTACATCTCACTAGCATTTGATTTACTACACAGACACTGGTTCGCTTTACCAGTTCTGCCCCATTCTCATCATCTCTGTCAAGAGTTTGAACTTACTACTCTTAGTACTTGCTGATAGGTTGAAGAAAAAGAAGGTTGTAAAATACTGTTTTGGGTTTTTTTTTTAAGAATATGCACTTTTGCTGAGGCTGTGAAATGCCTCTTTGGAATCAGCATGCTCATAAATGAGTATCTTAGTTGGGACAGCCAAATGTGTTTTACTCAGGAGTAGCACAGCTTTTCACCTTTATCACATCATAAAGCACCTATATGAAATTGCTTTTAACATCATTGCCTTCTAAATAGGTCGCACTGTACTTGACACCTCCTATAACTTGATCATTTGCCAAAATGCTAATTTCTGCAGCTGAGGGGATACTACTTGCGTGATTCAGGAAAAAAACAGACCAGAAGGGCCTTGAAATAAGTACATTTTACTGTGAACAGGATTTAGTTTTTCTTTAATTATGAAATAATTAGGCATGAAAGAATTTCCAGTATTTATTTAGCTAAGTTTCCCCATGCCTTTTATGTGAAATGCCAACTGCTGGGATTGGCCTTCAGATGTGAAATAAGTTGCTGCAAGTTTGCTCTTCTGGCATTTGAAGAGCTTTTGTAAAGTGATGCTTCGCCTATTTAGGTCTGTTTGGATGGCCTCCTAGTACATTTCTGTCAGAAACAGAAATATGTCCATTTTCTGTTGTTCGCCTTGATTCTAATGAAATAATAATCAGCCCAAAAGCAGGCAGAGGTCATGAAGATGAAAATGCACAGTGCAAATCCTAAACCTTTCCTTGGAATAAAACCAGATACATTACCAGGAATATGAGTCAGACCTTTTTTCTAGAGAGAAGCTACTCTGACTAAACTTTTTTACACAGATGGGTTGGTTTTTTTGGCTCCTTGGTTTAGTTTGCCAGTTGAACATGCAAGTTTATAGCTGCAACACTACTACAGTGCCAACATGTCGGCTAAACTGTATCTTATGATCCATTTCTGGACCCAGAAAGTCATGTCCTCCAGTGGCTTGCTATAGAATAAGAAGCACCGAGAACTTCCTCATGAAAATATCTCCATTTTCTAAAACATTTTATACAAGATTTTCATGGTGCAAAAATCACTCTCTCAAGAGAGGAGTTGCTGTAACAGTTTGTGGGTTTTTTGCCTTGCACATTGAAGTAGTTAGCTGTTTTATATATAAAGTAAACTGAATTCATATACAGTTCTTTGTTTCTAAGTAAGCTTGTGGTAAACAAAATCACACTCGTATGCTAACAAAAAAAACCCTCCAAGTTCCTGCAATGTTATACACTCAATTCAATCCTACATTTTTGTATTTAAACAAGCCAGAAGCGTGCCAAAGAGAACTGATTAAGAAAAGAATATTTACTGTAGATTTTTATAACATGCACCTTAAATTAATGAGACATAATACTGTATTAAAATTAAACATCATAAACTATATGGAAATGTTAATCTAAGTATTGGTATGCTTATACAAAATAAAGAAAATGTACCGATTGAGTAAATCAATCTTTTACCTTTGCAGAAACAGTATGAGACAGTCCGTATCTGTTTGGCTTTGCTTATGGGGGGAAAAGCCTACCAGTTTCAATGACTAGCCTATAATCTACGCTTTGTCTTTAACTTGCTTTTTAAGTCACCCTTTTATGATCACCTCATTATGTAGTCACCCTGTTGATGATGTACTGTGAACAGTGTTCCTAATGTGTTGTAAATAAATAATTTCTCTCTTAACTCTTGTTTTAGCCTACTGTCCTCTCCTTACTGTACGGTATTGAGTTCCTTTGCTATAGAAAGAAAACCAAACCCTGTTGAATTCACAATTTATGTTATCTTCACTAGTGACTCAGCTGTAGCTTTAGCAAGAATTATGCCTTCTACCAATAAAATAACTCCTTAAGAGCAGGGTGCTGGTATTGCAAGAAAGTCCTCTCAGATGAGCCATATTGGGAGTATGCTATTAAATACACACTAAGCAGGATATTGTTTATCTATTAGTTTTATTATATGATTCAACTAAGCAGGAGTCAACAGTGATGTTTTGCCATCTACTCACCACCAAGAGACCAAACCATATACTGAAGATACTGTTAAGTCTAAGGATGCTCTTCTTGGCACAGTATTCTGGGTATGTACCTTCTGTGTGTCTGGAAGCACCCTGTATGGGCAATGTTTCCTCTTGTCCATAGTCTCCTGGTTTGGAAGAGTGGAGAGTGGTGGAGAGTCTCCCATCAGACAAGCACCAACAGGTGTATCTCCTGGTTGTGGGAGGCTGCCCAGACATCTGGGCCCTATCCTGGTTCTGGAGGGCCATCCGGACATCTGGGTCCCTACAAGGTTGTGGAGGGCACCACAAAATCTGGATCCCTTTGGGGAGCTGCCCAGACAGTTGTGTCCCCCCCAGTTGCGATGGGCACCCCAAACATCTGGCTCCTTTGGCATTTTGGGATGCCACTTGCCCCCTGTTTCTGGGAGCCCAAAGAAGGAAGAGCAGCCAGCAGCCACCACCAGCTCTCTTGCTGTCCCCACATCCCGTTGTCTGGGTTTCCCCAGCATTTTGGGATTGTCCAGAGATCCCCAACTCAGGCCAAGTGTCCATGTGTGTGTGTGTTCCCAAGCCTGATACTTAGGCCCCCCACGTTCCAGGAGCATGACATCTGCTCAGCCCCCAATTCCTGATCCATTGATGACTTGCAGCAGCCTGGCTGCATCGCTGCCCTCAACTGCGCTGTACAGGGGTACCCCAAGGTGGGGTAACACTTAAGGGGATAGAGGAGGTTGGAGTACATCTAACACTGTCACTCCCAGCACAAGGTGGAATATGGATGAAAGTCAAGGGCAGTAAGGGAATTTTGCCTAACCACATGTTCCCCCAGTCCAAATTGGGGTGGCTGAAGAAACAGGGGGGCCAGCAGGGAGAAGCCCTACAACCAGGGAGTCCTAAGCCACCACAGCTGCAAACCCGAGTCTCCATGATCTAGAAAAAGTCCCCTCCGATCCGACGTCGTCCATGATTCCATAGCTCTGTGACAACCGGCTGCCAGGGCCACGTGTTACCTGGCAACAAGAGACACCACAAATACAGGCACATGCGTGCAGCTGTGGCTCAGAAGGGTAGAGAAGGAGGAGGGGGAGGAAGGGGTCTGCTGGCTGCCCGAAGTCCTAACTTGCTGTATTTCTTCTGAGCACGAAGGCTCCCATTCTCCCGGGACAGGTGCTGTGTTCTCAGGCAGGGCAGCAGCCATGGCCTCAGTCAGCCTGTTGCAGCTGCTGGATGATGCCATCGGGACGCCCGAGGTCAACGTCAACTTAGAGGCGCTCCGCAAACTGCTGAAGATCATGTTGGATCGCCTGCACCTGCTGGATCGGGGGGACGTGCCCCCACTGGCTGCGAAGGAGTACGAGCCTGCCAGATCACACCCTGACCGGCAGGAGGGCAGAACTGAGGCCGGAGCCCGGGGCAAGGAGCAGCAGCCCCAGCAGCAAGGGAAACAGTTGTCTGGGAAGGACCTGCTGCAGGGGGCCGGGAGTGGCCCTCCAGTCACCTCCGTGGCTCCCGACAGGGAGGAGACAGAAGCCAAAGAGAGTGGCATCTCTGATACAGAGGCTCCTCCCAGCCCCCGGGATGCTCCCCTCAAGATGCCTCCGCCCTCCTCTGAGGTTTGTGCCCTTATACTAAGGCTGAAGCCCAAGCTCACAGCAGCACATAGGGTTTCACTGTGGGAAAGGGAGGGAGTTTTGGGGAGGAAGAGCTGGGTGCTTTGGATCCTTCTCAGCTGGCTGTGTCTCTGCTGACTCAGGCTATGCCATGAGCTCCCCCAGGGCAAGGGTGCTGGGGTCTCTGGTGAGCTGCATGTGTGGAGTTCACCCCTGCCACCCATCTCTCCTAGGCCACAGCTGTCTCCTGGGATCCCCGTGAGGACATGGCTGGGATGAAGGCCACACAGTCCCACATGGAAGAGGAAATCCAGAGGATCAAGGAGGCGCTTGGCCAGGTGAGCTACCACCATCATCAAGTCCTGTGCTGGAGGCAGTGGCCAGTGCCCTTGCCTCTGCATGTCAGAGGTTCAGCACCCCTGGGTCGGACCCTGCCAGATGAACAGAAAGTGCTGCTTGCAGTGCTGCCTGGCTTTGACAGACCTTGTGCTGCCCACCTGAAGCAGAACATGGCAGGGATGAAGGTCCTCCAGGCCTCTAGGGACCCTCTCCTGGGGCTCAACCTCTCCAACCCCCTCTCCTAGGCCACAGATCTCTTCAAGGATCTCCACAAGGAGGTCGATGAAATGAAGGCTACACAGTCCCACATGGGAGAAGACGTTCAGATGATCCAGAAAGCTCTTGGCCAGGTGAGCTGCTGCCAGTGGAGGAGGTAGGGAGCTGGGCCCCCACACATTTCACCACCTCATCCCGCCATCCTGGCCTGTGGCCCTGGGTGTCATCCTGTGTGAAGGGCATCAGCAGGATGGGATCATCAGTGGGAAGAGTCCACCAGGAGCCCCCCACCTCTTCCTGCAGGTCAGGGCAGTGGGAGAGGTCACTGCCAGCCTCAGCCAAAGGGATCCTGAGGCACTTTGAATTAAACAGCCTTAAAAAAGGGAACATGGGTGCTGGGAGGGAGAGAAGGTAAAGATGTACCATGCAGGACAGCCACAGCCTGCCCAGGGTCCCTCTGGCTTGTGCACAAGACCAGTTGTCCCAGGTCCTGACTGCTTCCCATCTTCTCATTCCACTCTAGGGGAACCTCCAGGATGCTGCTGGCCAGCCACTGGCCCTCAGTGACCAGTCTGCCCTAACCAAACCCCACACTTCGGACACAGACACACTGGGGGCATGCCCTGATAACCAGAGCACCACCCCAGAGATACAGACAGGAGGCCCCAGTGCCCAAAGTGGCACCACCAGGAAACAGCTTGAATCCCAAGCAGACCACCCAGCATTGGAAGGAATTACCAGAGACCTCTCTGAGCTCCAGGGCCAAGTGTCCTCCCTGCAGGGCCTGACCAGTGACCTGCAGAGCCTGGCTAGTGACCTCCAGCACTTGGCCAGTGACCTGCAGCGCCTGGCCAGTGATCAGGAGGGTGAGAAGGAGAAGGTGAGCCTGTGGAAGTTGGCAGGGAGGAGTCAGACAAAGGACCCCCATGCTGGAAGAACATGGGGCCCATGCTCTGACTCTGCCATCACCACCATTCCCAGATCAGACAGCTGGAGGATGTACTAGGAAAACTACATATGGCTGATGGCAAAGACCAGATCTCCCTACTGGGGTAAGAGGATGGGAGAGAGTTTGGTATCCCATGGGGCTTTAAGGGAGCATGGAGTGTGACCAGGAGCATCTGGTTTGGGGGGTGAGGAACACCACCTAAGTAGCCCTGTGGAAGCTCATCCCACATGTGCCCTTGCTGGCCAGATCTGCACTGCAGGAGATTAGGCAAGAGAAGAAGATGCTGAGAGAGGAGCAGAATATTATCAAGGACACGCTGAAGCTGCTGGTCACAGACAAACAGCTTCAGAACCAGGTGAGATCTAGGGAAAGCATTCCCACTGTTGTCTCAAACAGCAGGATGCTCCTGGTGGGTTTCCTAGCCACATCCCTTGTCTGGCTGGGGATGTCAAGCCTCTGCAGCACCCAGGTCTGTTGGCTGCACCCATCCCACCTTCTTTTCCTGCAGCTGGATGAGCTGAGAGCAATGGTGAGCATAGGGCAGAAGCAGGCAGAGGCAGCAATCCCTGACCACAGCTCAGACACCAAGTTGTTGAAGAAGCTCCTGCACAACTGTGAGAAACTCCAGAAGCAGGTGGACTCCCTGGTGCCACAGAGGATGCAGGGGTCACTGCCACAGAAGAGCCAGGTGGGCAGATGGCAGCATGGAGAACTTGGGAGAGTGTGTTGGGACCCTCCTGTTGGGTGGTGCTCACTGTAATATGGGGCAGCCCCTCACATTCCCTGATTTGGACAAATTGGCAGCATGACAGGAAATTGAAGCCTTGATACAAATGCTGTGGTGGCACTGAGGGTTTGTGTCACTGGTTGCATAACCTAGATCTGTCTCTGTGGGGCAGCCAGACAAGGACTGGCATGGCACCATTTTGTTATCTTCCTCCCAGGAGCAGGATGAGAACTTGCTGAAGAGCATCCAGGCCACTGTTGTGCGGGTAGAAGGGGACTGTGAGCAGCTTAGCTATGTCATGGGGAGCCTCCGGGATGACCATCGCCAGCAGCAGAAAGATATCGAGGTTGGTGGCTGAACCTCCCACAGGGTCAGAATATCCTTCAGTCACACCCAAGTCTGAGGACCACCAGAGATCTGATCCCCTGCCCCCTTGCTCACAGCAAGGCCCTTGAATTTGTGGGTTCAAGGGGCCTTTCCCAGAATTTTTTTGATAGCAGAAAGCATGGGGTGCTTAGCTGGCCAAGAGGCAGCTCTGACCCTGCTGCAGTGTCATGGGATGCTTTCTGTATTGGAAGGCTCTGTTCCGGTCCCTGGAGAGCCTGGAGAAGAAAGCAGACAAGGAGGACCTGCTGTCGCTGGTACAGTCTTGAGGGGCCCATCACCAGCCAAGGGGTTTCATGCCCCTTGCCCTTTGGGTGCACAGTGGCAGAACTGGCTTGGCTAGGGGAGGGAGAGGGTGTGAGTATTTCCAAACTGGCTGCAGATTCCTTGCCAGGTCCCTTTATCTCTTTCCTTGGGTCCCTTTGGCTGGTGGGATTGCCCTCATGGAGGGGTACATAATGCCCTCTGTCCCCAGTGCACACTGGCCCTGCCTGCCGTGACTCCCTCCTGTTCTAACTGCTCTCCTGCCTTTCCTTCCTGCTAGAAAGAGGACAAAGCCACCCTGGAGAGCAAAGTCAGTTGCACTCGGTTTGACACGAGCATGGAGCATCTGGAGGAGAGGATACAGGAGCTACTGAAACATGTGCTGGGCCAGGAGCAGCGCTGGCAGGAGGCCCTGCAGCAGTTACGTGATGCGCTGGACTCCAAGGTAAAGGAGTGTCTTGTCCCCACTGCACAAAACTGGCTTCTTGGGGACTTTGAAGTCTGAGGCAGCACCCCTCTGAGAATCTCCTCTCTGGCTTTTCCCTGGGGACCACCATGTTCCATCCTGGGGCAGCTGGCTGAGGATGTGCACCTGTCCACAGCTGGATCGCCGGGAGCTGGGACCTTTCCAGAAGCAGCTGGAGGAGACCTGGCAGAGGATGATCAAGGAGCTCAAGGATGAGATGTCAGTCATATATGATGATGCTGCAGGAATTAAGCGGTGAGTGTGATGGGCTTTAAGGACAGCACTGACTTTGTTTCTTCCAGCTATCTCAGCCAGTACCCATGTGGTACCCTGGCATCAGGCAAATATAGCCCACAAGTGGTGGGGATGCTGACAAAGCATGCTGACTGTGCCTTCTCCATCCACTAGCAGCAGGTTCCCCACATCAAAGAAGGTATGAGGAGGGGCATGTGCAGAACATAGCCCTTTCAACCAAAACTGGGACATGGGTGCAGAGATGCAAGCATGGAGGACAGTGGGTTGTTCCCCCGGGCACGAGTGTGACACACGTGCCCTCCTGTCCAGGTGGATCATGATCGCTGACAAGGTGATAACACCAGGGTGAGGGGTGGTTCAGATGGCAACGCAGGCACCTGCAGCCTTTCCCTCACATCCTGCCTGCCCTGGGTAATTACAGGCTGCTGCCACAGTTGAGAGGTGGCAGCATTGCCAAGACGAGATTGTCTCCTTTTCCTTTTTTGGGGGAAATCAGGCTCCACACACTGCAGGTCCACGTGCAAACACTGTGACTCCTTGCAGTAACATGCCCAGCACCTGCTGCTGCCTGCAAGCTGCTGTCTGTGCAGGCAGCACTGTGGCCTTGCCATGAACTCACCCAGCTCTTTACCCCATTAGGCAGCTGCCGACCCCTTACAAGTGCCTATCCTGTGACCGGCGCCTTGACATTCAGGTGCCTGGACCGTGAGTAGCACTGGGCACTGGTGTACTGGGGGGCTGCATGGGTGAGACAGGGGGGTATGGGTGCTGGCAGTGTCCTGTGTCAGACATGGGGGTTAGGATGTCTGCCTCAGGGTCTTACTCTGCTAAGCTCCCTCCACAACCCTGTCTGCCAGCCAGGGAGTGGGGACCCCTTGGGGAACCCCTCCCTGAAGGCCGCAGGCAGAGGGATGCTGTTGAGGTACAAGTCTATGGGTTTTGGGGCACTGCCCGAAGCTGGGGTGGCTCATTTGTACCTCATCACCTACCTGTGGCTCCTGCCTTCCCCAGGCACATTGACACACTCCCGTTCTATCCGCCACTGCCCATCAGTCATGGTGCACACCCCACTATTGTCATCACAGAGGAGCAAGGACAGCAGCACGGTTACAGGTAGGGCACATCCCTGGACCCTGGGAACCAGGATAGTCCTGCTCTGGCAAGGGAGATCTCTTCCCTGGGTGAGGACCCAGGGGGGTCCCCAGAGGGGACCCGGACAGGGCAGAGTAGCAGAGAGGGCAACAGAAGGCCATCTGCACTTTCCCTGGGTCTCTGGAGTTCTAGAGCCCCTGCTGCACTGCCCCATCCAGCCCTGATCTCACTGGTGCTTAATGCCATATGTCATCAGCTGTATCTGGTCTATCTGACCTCAGGCTTGGTGGTAAGTTGATTCAGCACAGTGGGACAGGCGTGGTCTCCTGCAGCAGTTGTAGGGAAGTCAGGAGGGACACGTCTCACTGGGGAACTTTCTCTACCTCCATCCCTGGCATTGTGGGATGGAGCCCAGGGTACCACAGAGCTGGGCACTAAGCATCCCTGTGTCCTGTCCCACAGGATGGTGGCCAATGTCAAGTTCCAGCTCAAGTCACAGAGCTGCAGGAGCCAGGATGTATCCAATGCACAGGACAAGGATCTCCTGTGGGTCTCCAAAAAGGTAGACTTGGCAAAGGAATGGATATGTCAGGGAGCACCGAGGGTAGGAGGGGGTTGCTGAACATCTGGGGGGATTTTTGCCTCGGCCTCCTCAGGGAAAGTTGTATGGGGAGGGTTGCTTGGTGCTGAATTGGGCCCCACATTGCAGCCAGCTGCTCTCTCCTTCCCAGCCTAGTGTGACCAAGCTGCTGGGCAGAGAACACCTCATCGATTGTCATCAGGAGCACTGGCCTAAGACATCAGTGAGGCCACAGGACAAGCTGGGTATGGCACTGTAAGGGCACTGGTGGGGTGGGGGGAAGACAGCACCAGCTGTTGGTCAGCAGTGGGTGAGCAGATGGAACAGGGGTCTGGGGCAGGCTGAGGAGGGGCAGAAGTGGAATGGGGAGGACTGGTAGATGGTGCAATTGGTCCCTGGGAGTGTTGGAGGCAGAGTACAGTGTGGGGATGGCCCTGGCCAGTGTGGGTCAACAGCCTGTCTGCTGGAGAGCAAGGATCAGTACTCTGTCCCTGAGGGTCTCTGGCTGGGCAGGTGCCCCTACTGCCCAACCCCCATCCAGGGTTCCCCCAGCCGAGTTTGCCCCTGGGTTGCAGGGGGGGCTCACCCCTATCCCTTGTCACCAGGCCCTGCTGCTTTGCTGGAGCAGCAGCCAGCTTCAGACCCTGGCCACTGATCCCAGGCATTTGCTGCAAACCCAGTTCACCCACATGAAGCCAGCACCTGAACAGCCAGCTGGGACTGGGTGCTTGAAGCCCTGAATGAACAAAAGTCTGGTACAGCTGCTCAAAGAAAAGAGATTTCTTTCCAAGTAAATAAAAAAATTTAACCTGTTGTTTGGAATTTTCTAAGTAAGATTGATTTGAAAACTATTTCTCTGCCCCTTGTGTCAGAGCTGCCATCCCGATGCTGGCCAGGTGCCATGGGGAAGGGTGAAGGTTCAATGGTGACAGGAGCAGGAGAGCATGGGGGAATCCCCCAACCTGGGTGGTGTGTGAATACTGGGGGTGTGACCCCAGAATATACAGAGTGGGAGGAGTGGGGCTAGGGGTTCTGTGAGGGACAGGTGGTGTAGGAGCTCCTTTATCTGCAGCACAGTCACTGTCACCTGTGGGGACAGGGGACATCAGAGATAGAATGAATGGCAGTAATGGTGAGGACAGTGATGACAGTGGGATCACCACTGCACCTTCCACAGGCAGCTGAACACCCAGTTCTGGGGCAGTGAGCACCCTCTGCTGGGGACCGACTCGTTCCCTACATTCCCAGGGCCTGATGACGATGTCGAACCGTCCCCTGGGCCCGAGGCGAGAGAGGGGCCAGCGCTGCTCGCGCTCCCCACGGGTTGGGCGGTGCTGTGCACCCCAGCCTCTGCCAAGGCACAGTTCCACTGCAGGGGCACCCCGAGCCTGCTGCACCAGCACCCAAGCATGGGGGACAGCCAGCACCCCAGGGACTCCACATCTTCCCCCCATATCAAAGGAACATCAGACATTATTAAATTTTATCCCAAAAAATTGGATAAAAGGGGAAAAGACCAGTACAGGGGGAACTGAGCAAACTGGTGACATTTGGAAGGATTTATGTCCCCCCCTCAAGCAGGATCTGGGCTAATTCCAGGAGAGTTTAAGGATACTTTTGGAGCTGTTTCCTGCCCACCTCCACTGTTAGTGCCAAAAATACCAAATCTTATTTTCACTTAGAAAGCAACAGTTTTCTGAAAATAAAAAGGGGATGGGGGTTAAATAGGACTTTCTTCTCATGGCAGGATTACAGAGCCCACCTCTTCTTAACCAGTTCATCCCTACTTTGGGGATTTCTTTCCTGTGGGCACCACTTTTGAGGTGGAAAATCCCCGTTTCCCAGCGTACTGGCTGTTCTTCGGGTAAAAGGCCCAAAATGGAGCAAACCTCCTCAAAATCAGAGGATTAAAAACCCTGACACCCCCTGTTTTTCAATGAAGCTGTATTTTAGGGCAAAATACACCTCAACTGGTGTTTTCTGGGTGTAACGAGCTGCTGATGTTAGTGCCTTTTGAATCCCAGATTTATAAGCACCTGCCAAAATCTGCCAATTATTAACCTGCATAGTTGTAGACTCGACCCATATTCTGCCTTTTTTTTACTTAAAATGGACCCCAGTGAGAAGCAAGGGAGGTTTAATGTCCCCATCCTTGTGGACATTAGGTTTGGCCCTCTGTGCCAGCCACACTTTCCTCGGGGCCATAGTTCCAGCTCCGATCTGACCCTGAGGATGTCAGTGTGAGAGGGGCAGCATTGGGAGAAGCAGGACACGATGGATAAAACTCCCCTCCAAGAACGATCATTCGCAAGCCCCAAACCCTCCCAAAATGCATCTGCCTCCCACCTTGGGCTCCAGCCTTGTAGAAAAAAGCTTCAATTCCTGTGGGAAAAGAAAAAAAACTTCAGCAATTCCCCAAAGCCTCTTTTCTTGGGCTGGCACAAGATGTCTCTGTCACTTGGGAGGGTTTCAGGGTCCACGGGGCTGCAGTGCCGGCTCCATGGGAGGGCTGTGGGGCACATCTGCTGGCTGTGCTCGAGGAGTGAGGGCTGTGCACCCTCCCGGCCCAGGGATCTGCCATTGGAACTGCTGTTGGGATGCTGATGAGCTGCATTCACGTGAAAAGAGACCGATTCCCCCACTGCCAATGCTAGAGAGCCAGCTCTGGGCCTCTTGAGCTACGCAGAAAAGCAGATCTTTTGTTGTTTATGCTTCATTTTTTTTCAAGGAACTTTCAAATTAATTATCCATAAAGCTGTTCAGATGAAAAGTGGATGAAATGGTGTGTTAGAAGCTCATCTGTTGGAGCAGGATGCTGCAAAGAAGCACTTTGATTTACACATCAATGGGCCTTGTCTTTTAAGGGAGACTGCACCCAAGACCAACCTCACAATGAACCAAACAGGGAACAGCTAATTACACAACTGACCAGGACTGTAATTTGGGTTTAGCAATGACATGTCAAGGCACTTGTTTAAAATAAGGGCCACAAAGACAAAAGCAGCCACCTTCCCTGCTGCCTCTCCTGGGGTTTATCCTCTTCTTCAGAATGGTAAGCATGTCTGTGAATGGGGAAGCAAGTCTGGCAGTGATGGTGGAGCAACTGGGGCTGTAAGAGGCAGAGACCTGCCTGGTCCAGCCTGTACTTGCTGATAACAGCACTCCATTACACAGTTTAGCCCTAGTTACAATTTTCTGCTGCCTCAAGATACAAGTTTATCTTTTCCCCTTCTATTCACTTGTAGGAGGTGAAACAGTGGATGAAGTCCTGTCGGTGGCCTCTCTCCCTGCTCACATTCTGGCAGGGGCAAAACCATGAGCCTTGGCAATCCCAGGAGGCAAAAGAAGTGGTTTTAGTTCATTTCCCCTAAATTCTCTGCTAATACTAAGTAGAAACGTTTCCTCTTGCAAAATCTTATTACAAGGCATCCAGCAGCAAAGCCCATTTTCTGCCTCAAAGTGAGCTTTTCAAAATATTTTAGGGAGGTCCTCCCTGGTTTTTCTGGCTATGTTTTCATTGACAAATAGCTGGGGAAATAAAAATATCTCTGTTCTCCCACTGAGCAGCAAGAGATTGAAATGTGATTAATATTGCTAAGTTATGCGTTACAAGGAAAACGTCTGGGAGGGGGGTCTTGAGGCTGTTTATTGAATGGAGGGTTTGTTGGAGTGGTGGAAGTGACTGTGCTTAGGAGTTCATGCTTGGTTCTGGGGGGATTCAGGGGCAGAGGGTGACCAGAGCTGGCCCCTCACCCAGCCAGAGCAGTGGCCAGAGTTGCTCACCAGCAAAAATGGATGGGGGAAAGGTGAAGATTTCTGTCTGGCTGTCCGCATCCTGGAAAGCCACGCGCCCATCCAGAGCCACCTCGATGCATTACAGCGCCTTGCTGTAGGGCAGAGATGTGGCGCTGGGCCAGGTGAGAGCCTGCAGCTGCCCCAACCACGGGCCCACAGTCCAGACCCCACATTCGGGGCTGAGACCAAAGCAGCCCTTACAAGACACAAATTCCCGAGCCACTCCCAGTGCCCAGTCAGGACAGGGACAAACCTTCACAGCCCAGCAGTGCCGGTCCCCCCACAAAGCCCTGCTGACCCAAAACACAGCGGGGAGACTCAAAATGCTCTTTTCCTGAAGGAAGAAGAGATGGGGGTGATTCCCGGCAGCCTGCGGTCCAGCCATCTTCTGACACCACAATTTGGTGGAGAACTGTGCCTGGATTCAGGGTCACAGTTGCTGGAGTGGGGAGAAACATTACTGGGGCTGTATGTACTGGGGTATCAGCTCCACAAATTGCACCAGAGCATGAGCTCCAGATTTTGCAGCTGAGCTGCAGTTCTGGATGCTGAATCTGACCATCAGCCCCAGGCAGTGAACCCAAATGTCATCACTGAAGCCTTACTCACCTCTCCGATACCCTTCTGAGTCTTCCTCCAGTGAAGAGCCCAAGATGTCTGGAAATAGAAGATGACCCTGGATATTTTTACCTCTGGACCTGGCCCTGGGGCTGCCCCATATCCACCCACTTCCCACCACATGGGGAAGACAAGACCATCAGAGGTGGGAGACAAAATCTGGTTCATTTAGGACATCCCCTCCCTCCACACATAATGAGTGTCCTAATTTGGGTGCTAATTAAGCACCAACAGTTAACTGCAACCTCCCAAGTGCAGTCTCCTATGCCTTAAGGCTCCTATAAAGGGAATAAATCCTCAATTTTCTTTTAATTAAAGGAGGATTTAAAGTGATGCTTTCACTTACCCACTGTCTTTTCCAACCCTATGGTTCTCTTTCGTCCCAGTCCCACTCCAGGTTCCCATTTCTGCTTAATAAATACCCCTTTTTGCCAATTTTCCCCCTCCAAGCACCTTTAAACTGTGTCATTGCCTCTGCCAGTATGTTGGTTTTCCGGGTAACATCCTCAAGTTCTGCTTTCAGCTCTGTCATCGACAGCAGCAACAGCTGCATCTTCCTCTCTATGTACCTCAAGGGGGGAAAATTGGGATGTTTAATGCCAAGAAATCCCAAAATTTCCTTTCCCCACCCCTAGAAAACCACAGGGGTTTTTATTTCCCTGGGCAAGGATTCAGCTCCTGCAAGACAGGATGGCAGATACCTCCATCTTCACCAAGTTCTGGGTTAACCACCAACCTCCTCCAGCAAAAAAGCAAACATCTCAGTGAAAAAAAATGCAGGGTGAGGACCCAAAATTAGAGGATTTTGGCCCAAAACTGGTGTTCCCAACGATGCTTTTTGGCCCCGGTACCTGCTCAGTGTGGTTTGGGTGTCCTGGAGAGGAAGGGAGAGAGATGCTTAAGGCTGTCTTCCTAGGAATAAAAGCTAAAGGAGGGCTAAAAAGAGGGATTTTGGGGGAAAGTTTTGACTCACCCGTAGCAAATCACCATCCAGTTGCTGGCACTTGGCCTGGACCTCAGCACAGTGTTGCTGGGTCCAGGTTATCTCATCATCTTCACCACATTGCTATGCCTCCAGTACAGGCGACAAAGCCAGGTAAAGAACCACTATTCCTGCTCTCTCAGAACCCACCGGAGCTCTTCAAGCATTGCCAGCAGCTTCTGCTTCTCAGCACTGGTTCGAGTCTGGGGGATGAAAAATGAGGATGCTGGAGGGGAAAATGAAGCAGTCTGGCCTCCACAGTGCACCCTAACAGCAGTAGCACTCACCAGCATCTCCTGTCTTGTCTCCTTCACTACCTCACTCAGCCTGGCACGCTGCTTATACTCCTCTTGCAGGGATTTTAGGGAAGCTTCAAACTGCCTCTGCAACTGGAAAAAAAGGGTTTGAGCTCCTGGAGGAACGGAAAAGGGGTAACTGAGCCTCCTAAGGCACCTGCAGTATGGCCAACACAAATGGCCCATTCCTCACCCTCCTCTTCAGCTGCAGTGAAGCAGATATATTCCTGGATATCCATGTTATAATTAATTTTATAGTTATGCTGTATGTATAGTCTCACCTCATCTCTGTAACTATGTAAATATATACAGCTCTCCCAGCCATACTGGGAAATTCCACCTCTCCCAGTTCTCCTGTAAAAAAGTTGCAACCAGCCCCTAAAAAGTTGTCACTACCCTCCAGTTCCCATTCCTCTTTCCCCCTCTCCTTGCGCCCCGGCCAGGTCCAAACCTGCTTTTAGGACCCCCATTTTATCTCCACAACCAGAAGCAGAACATGAATTCTCCACAGTCCAGGTGCTGGTTGAGAGCAGGAGCTTGAAACCACCGATATTTAGAGTTTTAGTCCCAAAGCTAACATCCCTGTGCTCTGTTTCATACTTAATCCTCAGTAAATTGCAGTATTTCAGCTCAATTTTGGCTTTTGGATGCTCACAGTATTTTTTTTTTTTTTCTTCTGGAAAGATGGGAAAAAGCTTTGCCCCATCTCAAAGTACATATTTTGGGGGCTGAATTTTAAGGGAAACTTGGTTTTCAGTGTCTCTCAGGCAGGCAGGGTGTCTGAGATGGGGATTCGCTCACCCTGTACCAGTGAGCAGCCTCTTCGAGGGGCACGGTGGGGTCAGAGCGATGCTCGGCCCAGGCAGCGCAGACGAGGATTGCATCCCGGCGACTCAAAAGAGTGAAGGGTTGCTAGTGGCTCCGGCAAAGTTACTGCGCCGCCGGCGCGTCCCGCTGCTGGGCTTTGGCCACCACGTTGGCCAGCTGCCACTTGGGGTGGAAGCCGCCGTGCCCCCGGCAATGGGGGCAGAAACCACTCCCGGCGGCATCCACCGGGCAGCAGTCGAGACACCGGCGGCAAAAATTGTGGCCACAGCTCAGAATCATGACTAGATCGTGGGAGAAATCCAAGCAGACAGCGCAGGTGGTTTTCTCCTGGAGGTACCTGATGGCGTTTCCCGTGGCCGTGGGTGGCCTTACGGGACGCTCTGAAAAGCGCGCAGGGAAGGGGGTGGCCAGTGTTTTCCTGGAAGTGCCGTCGCGGCGGGACGCTGGTGTCCGCATCCGGGACCTCCCGTTCAGGAGGAACGCAGGGCAACACTTTCCCCCTGCCCTAATGACGAAATCGTCTCCAAGGGCAAGGCCAGCAAGGATTTAAGGACAGAAGAAAACATAAGGAGTGACAGCAGGGGAGGGGGTTAGGAGCAGGTGAGTTATTCACAAGGCGAATTTTTACCTCTCCGGCTGCACTGGGGAAAGCAAAGTGCGGCCAGAGGGCGGCTGTAGGAAACAGGGTTTAAGGCAAGAATGTAGCAAAGGAGCAGAGTTCCATGGAGCTCATGTGGATATCAGCTGCGGACAGGACGGGGTGGGTGGGATGTTAAAGTGAAATAAAAACCCACCGTTGTTCCTTAACACGCAAACTGGGTGGGAAAAATAAGCAGCAAAGGGGCGGGGGAGAAAACCTACAGGTGCAGGATCTGTGGGGGAAGATGGTGTTGGAACAGAAATTCCAGGAGGGAGTAATGTTAATGAAGTTTTGTAATGGAATTAATTCAGGAAACTGAACCAAGCGACGGTCTTGGAGCTGGAATTTTCACTTTTATAGAATAATAAAAATGTGTTAAATGTAATCAACTATATTAAATATAATTAAAATATATTTACTATATTTTAACTATCATGTTATTATGTTTCAATATATTGAATATAGATAAAATACAATTATATATAACATGCTTAAATGTAATTGCAAGTTTTATTACAGAATTACAAAAATAGTAAGCCCCAAATAAAAATAATTTAAATACTAATTATAAATTATTATAGTTATGAATAAGGGTGATAAACCCGATATTCCCAAACAGCTGTAAACACCCAAAACTGATCAGCTTTGGCTTTTTCCCGGGAAAAGGTAGGGAGAACTGATTCAAAGGAACCATGGTGCTTTTGGGATGCCACCAGATCTGGGAGGGAGGGGAGTGAGGAGCTCTGCTCTCATTGCTGATCTCGGGTGGCCAACAGGATGGTGCAATCCTGGTGCTCACAGCCCGAAGTCCATGGAGCGGAGTGGGATGGAGCAGGACAGGACAGAGCCACAGGAACTGAGCCCACAGAAACCCAGAGTAAGGGTTTAACCTTAGGCCTTCCTGGGAGATGAGATATAGTATCCAAGGAAATATTCCATTCTATTTTATGTCAGCTTAGATATAAGAGGAGTGTGATGTCATTATGACTTGTGTCAGTGAAAGACAAACGGGTTGCTGCAGCCCCGTAAAGGGAACAAGCTGTTGTTATTACACGCCCACAAAGGAAGTGTGTGAATTATGGTAGAACTGTTTAGTTTCTCTTCCTTATCCAGGAAATACTTGAATTATGGTAGAACTGCTTAGTTTCCCTGAACCCTTATCAAAGAATGCATGAATTATAGCAGATGGAACTGACACAATAAAGAAACATATGTTGAAGACTATTAAGCATCACATTGTAAAATGTATACGTACATGATGTGATGAATATGTATGAAGTAACTGGATAAACCCCTAATCTGCGCTGTGTTTCGTATGGAGTTTTTGAGGAGGAAGGACTCCCACTGCATCCAGTGGACTGTTTGCTGTCACCATATAATAACCTCTTACTCTAAATCCCATTTGGGTCTGAGACTCTTTCTCACAGGAGGGCAGATGGACGTTATCAGGCGGTCTTCTTCCAACAGTGTTAGGCATCCATTTTAAACTCTCCTATCACTTTGGGCAGGAGAAGACACCCTTCAGCATAGCAGAGACCTCCAGTCTTTTGGGGGAGCATGGGTACGAATCCCACTGCTGCCACCGGTGGGAGGAGGTGGCCTTCGGCCTGTCGGAGGCCTCCAGTCCCCCTGGGGGAGAGGGACAGCCTGTCTGAGGGAAGTACATCTTGTGTGCTCTTTGTTGTGTGTGTATATATTGGTGATATTGTTTCCTTTTCTTTTTTGTGTATATAAATTCATGCTGCTTTAGTGCTGCTGAACTTAGTTCTTCACAGGCTTTTTTCATGGCTGTAGGGGTGGGCAGAGGTTTTTGAGGCCTGGGGCACCTGGCATTCCGCCAAGGTCCCCAACCACACTTCTGTATGCTTGCTTCTAGGCAACGCCTGAAAAATTACTGTAGTTAACAGCAGACCACCTTCATGCTTAAGTAATTCTTAGTAATTTCAGGCACTTGTTGGCCTTTTCTAAGAAGCACTTCAGCCTACACAAGGCGTGTGCAGCAGGAGGAGAAGGCAGGGCTCTGTTAGGTTAAACATTTTCCCAGAAATTAGGGGGGTTGTACGTTTGTTTGCTATCTCTATGCAAGTACATAAAAGCAAACCACTGTTTCTACCTTATTTAGGGTAGAATTTATTTCTTAGGAGATAGGGGGAAGGGGCTAATAAAACGGCTTTTGGAGCCACAGTGCCTCAGTGCCCACCTGCATTGCACTCACTTGCATCTCTGGGGCAATTTGAAGTGGTTTGTGAGGGTTTGTTTCTTGGTGGTGGTTCGAAGCCGGCAGCCCTGCACATCGATGCCGCGGGAAAGCCGCCCTGGGCCAGAAGTGCAGTCGGTGGTCACTGTGAGAGCTGACCTTGTCGCCGAGTCCACAGCCTGCCGGAGTGCTTCGCTCGCCGTCATCGAGAAGAAGCAAAGAGTGGCTGGTGGATCCCGTCGGCCCAGCGCCGGCAAGAGGAGGAGGAAGGGGCCGCGTTGAGCTGCCAGATCGCTGGCGCAGCAGCCAGAGAAGCGGAGAGGACCGCAGGGAGCAGCGGTGATGGTGGACGGGGACCTGTTCCAACAACAAAGGCCATAACCCAGCGGATCTTTTAAGCAGCATTTGAAAGGAGTGAAAACCATCTGTAGAGAGCGAAGTGAAGCCTAGGGTGGGAGCGCATGTCGTCGTCAGCTGTGGGGCAAGGCGGCGACGGCGGCACAAAGGGGCGAGCGAGGCGAGGAGAGAAGAGCTGCCCGCGGCATGTCCGCTGCCTTGGGTGTCTGTGACGGGGCGGTGTGGGCTGTGCCGGGCCGGGTGGGACAGGCGTGGTGGCACCGGGGGACTCCGTGGGTCACCAAAAGAGCTTCACCGCAGCACGAGCGAGGGGGCGATGGAAGAGCTAAACTGAGGCACGGCCGCTGCCCGGAGTCTCCAGAAGAGCTGCACCGGCAGCGAGACGGCGTTAAAAGAGCAACGCTGAGAGGGTGGTGTGGTGAGAGCCGAGGGTGGCCGCTTCCCCCCGTGCAAAAACCGCACTGCGGGAATGGGCGGCGTGGCGATTGAGGGGCTGGACTGAGGGGTGATTGCACCAGGGGTAGACTGTCACCTCGTGTCACTGAAAAAGCTGAGTCGCGGCATGGCCGCCATCAGGTGTCACATGAAGTGCTGCACCACAAAGAGGGCGAGGTGTGAATAGAATTGTATAGAACTGAATAAAATAAAATAGAAGAGTCGCAGCGGGGGGTGGCCACTTCCCCGCATCTGAGAGCCGCACCGAGGGATGCGCGAGGCACGGTCTGGACTGACCCTCCGCATCCCACACGCCCGCAGCGCGATAAGCGGCGACTCCGCACGACACTGAGGCGGAACTAAGCGCGACAGCCAGAGACGGGAAAGCGGCTTCCAGCAGGGGAGAGCAGCGGCGTATGGTGTTCTCAGTCCGCCGAGCATTTAGGCGCCGGCACAGGTTCACCACTCTGCACGCAAGGACCCAGACCCATGCTTATTTCTGCCCCTTGCTCTCCCGCTGCTGCCTCCCTAGCCCACGGAAACAGCAAATGCCACGAAACCTATCTTATGCATCAAAAAAGCTAAAACAAAGCAACAAAAAAACCCAAACCAAACCAAACCAAAAAAAAAAAAAAACAAAAAAAACAAAACCCAAAACATACCACCTGGGTTTTTTTGTTTGTTTGGTTTTGTTTGTTTTTTTATTTGGTTGGTTCTTTTTAATTTTATTTCATGACCTTCATATTGAGCAGCTGGACAAGACTACTCATTAAAGCAGCAGGGTAACTGGTGGCAGTAAGCTTGCGACAGAACAGATCTTGTCCTAATGACGTGATTTTAGCTGGGGGGGAAGATCGACAGAAAACCGTTTGTGTCCTGGGAAACATGGGCAGCACCTGGGGCTCTGGGTGTGGGGTTACAGGCAGCATTTTGCAGAGGCCAGCTACTGTGTCTGTGTCCTGCATCTCCTGGTGGAGATGCCCTGGCAGCTGCCAGCCAGCTCCTGATCTCATCGGGCCATTCCAGCCTCATCCCATCTCTCTTCCTCATCCCAATGCGTGCTTTTTCTGTCTGCCAAAAACTGCAGGAGAGGAGCTGTGTTGGGCTCTAGAGGCACCTGCACTGTGGAGAGACTCATGCAGGTAACTGTGCCTGGGAGCTGGGAAGGACATGAGGGGTGAGTGGGTGCTGAGCCTGCTGCTGCCTTCACTTGGATAACCTCCTCTTCCTCCTGAAGTGCCTCTGGCTTCTCCCTGGATATCTCCCAAAATGATTCTAAGTTCCATCCCCCTAATATCTCAGAGTTATCCCAAAATAACTGAATTATCCCAAATACCTCTGCATGTCTCTGAATTATCCTAAAGGACCAGAATTCTCCCCAAATCCCTCTGAACTCCTCCAGGGCCTTCTGCAGAGCATCTTGTGTTCAGAAGCAGGAGCTCATGCTCTTCTCGAGCTTAGGGGGGAGCCCAGAGGGAAAGTGAAGGCTCATTTCACTCCAGCTCGGAGGGAGAATAGCAGGGACGAATGTCACAGGAGAGATACTTCAGCTGAGCTCCTCTCCGCAGGTGTGGTAACAAGGGGGCAGAAGTGAACAGTTTCCACATACCTGCTTAGGGTATCCTAAAAGTAAAAAGGGGTGGGGGAATGGGGCTTCAGGACCTCATAGGCAGCTCTTTGGAAGAGCTTTCGGGTAAGGAGGGCTTGCACCTGCGGCAAGCTTTTGGCTTCCAGCTCCCCAGTGAGCCCGTGGATCCCTTCAGCCACCCGTGATGTTTTTTTGGCCCGGGCAGCTGCAAAGATGTCATTCAGCTCTGCCAGCTGCCCCAGCACCATGTGCTCCTGCTCTGCCAAAGCCTGCACAGCCACTCGAACTCGGCCTCAACGTGGAGCTGCTCAGCTTTCTGCATCACCTAGAGAAGACAAAAAATCCCTATGCAACTCCCAGACCTGAATTTTCCCTTTCAAGTCAAAGGGCAGGAGTACTTTGACTGGAGCCAGGGGGCCTGTGACAGTGGGGCAAAGCTGAAGATGTGGCTAATTAGCAACTGCAGTGTAATTAAGTACTTCACCCCATTCTTTTCCTTCTTTCCCCTTCTCTATTGCAATTTCTATTTATATTCTGTCCAAAACCAAGTCACACCCTGGGAAGCAGGCAGAAGGGTTAATTCCATATTAAAAAATGCCACTTTAGGACTCAATCTGGGACAAAAATGAGCAATGCCATGAAAATTAAGTTATTTAAATTGTGGATAATAAGCAGCTGCACATGGAGGGGGCCAAACCTGCCTGGCATCTTCATCAAATGCTTCAGCTGAGTTTGAGGCTTTGCAGGGCACCAGAATGCCTCACAGATATTATCCCGCATGTTTCTTCCAGAGAGATTTGGGGAAAAATAAGTACCCGTTTGGGCTGCCAAAACACCAAGGGGCCGCTCTGTGCCAGGTAGTCCTGGTGCCACTTCACTCACTCTCCAGTCTAGAAACTGCCAACACCTTCCTTAAGGACTGCAGGTGAGACTGGATTTTCTCCTGAATATACCCAAAAATAAAAAGAAAAATTAAGTGATCAGCCCAGACCATTTGTATAATCCTGCTTTTAAAATGTTAACTTATTTGGGGGAGAAAATCAAATAATCCTCAAAAAAAGCTCCCTTCCTGCCTTCTCTGGAAAGCAGGGATCAACTTGTTTTATGTTTCTCCCACAACCAGTCGACCAGGCCTAGCAGTAGAGCTTTGCTTTCCCACAAAGAAATTAAAGTATTTTCATTTTGCACTTTTTTTTTCTTTTGGTGCGGTGGTAAGGGGAGGCGAGGGCAGCAGCCAGGGGTGAAGGCCTGCTGGGTCATAAGAAGATGTTCTCACCTCATAGGTCTCTGTGTGTTCCCCAAAAATCTTCATGACTGCAGTCTGTGGTGGCTTGCCCATTGCCTGAAGCATCCATGCCACCCAGAAGGCTTTTTGTCTTTTCAACACCAAGACATAAAGTTGTGACTGACTTCAGCATGCAGGTTTTGTGCCACTATTATGGCCATGCTGCCCTCACAGTGAGGAGAATGAAATGCTGGGGATTGGCAGTAGTATGGGGTGAAGCCACCTGCCCTTGAACCGCCCTTGGGTGTTCCTGTGCTCAGCTCCCAGCACAACCTGCCCCACTGGGAAAAGCGAATTTCCTCACCCACAGTTGTCTTTAAATATGTTTTATCCCTCCTGGGTTGCCTCATTTCCAGGCATTGCTGTCTTATCCTTCACCTGGAAGCTGCTCTCACCTGGAAGCTTGTCCCTGTTTTGCCTTGTTCAGCTCCATTGTGCAGAATGGGCCATGGCCAGATTTGAGCACTATAGGGCAAAATTTAACCAATTTCTTCATAGTGGTGACATGCAATAATGCAATAATGTTTTTTGCACTGCCTTAATTTTCCTCTCTTCCCTCCCCAGCACCTCCATTGAGAGAGTAAATGGCACTGAAATGGGGGGGAGGGGGAGGGGAAAGATGCAATCAGAGGGTGCAGGAGGTGTCCAAGCATGTCATGGCCCCATCTGCAAGTGAGAGATTGGAAGGCTCCTCCCTTCCTGGCTGATAAAAGCTGGCAGAGGCAGAGACAGAACTGAGCTTTGGCTGAGCCTGTGCCAGAGAGGGGAGAGAAAAAAGTCCCAAGAGGATAAAAAAAACAGTGGAGAAGCAGCCAGTGGAGGAAAAGCATCTGGAGGGACCCCAAAACAGCACCATTGATACCCAAGAAAACACCAAGAAAAAGGTTTGAGAGGGGAGGAAACTTGCAGCACTGATAGGTGGATTATATCAACCTGCTGTCTTTTAGGGGGGAAAGACCAATTTTGAGCCCTCTCCATGTCCCATCAACACAAGAAGGAAAGTGGGTTTACCCTTCCTTTGACGTCAGGGTCCTTGTTTCAGATTTAAAGGTGTTTTGCAGTCAAGGGTCATGGTGATTATTTGCTTCTCATCTGCTCATAACAATCTGGTGGGGAAATTCAGATGAAAAATAGGATGGCTCCTTCTTTTATGTTCATTTAAGAATGATTTTCTTACCTTTTCCCCCACTTTTACTCATCCCCCTACTGCTTTAATCCTCCCTCTCTGCAGATTTTTTGAGGAAAACACATAGGAAAAGAAAACCTGTTCATTTTCAACCATTACAGCATGGTTTATTCAACCATTTTTGGGCTTTATTGCTCATTTCCAGGGCCCTTTAGTGCAAGCAACCCCTTGTTCATCTGTAAAGCCCCTCTGTGGGTTCTGGAGGATGGATCTGAGGCCTTTTAGTGCCAGCTCTTACCTTCCCTGCACACATTTTCTCTAGGGTCAGCAGCAAATTTTTCCCCTCATGATTTCTCTGAATGTGAGAGGTGGACTTGGCGAATCTCAGTTTTAAGGAGTTCCATCACTCAAATAAATCTTCTCCTATTTGATTAATGAATGGTGGAGGCAGAGATGAATCTAAGATGGATTCAGCCCCAAGCCAGAACAAGGAATGGGGTTTGGGGTATAATAATATTGACAAGGTAGATGGGTCAATCCCAGTGTGCTCATGTTTTCTTCACAGTCATCAGGAAATTAATTGATTTAACCCATCTCTGTGGGTCTTTCTATAAATGAACCAAGCTCTGTTGAAACTGTTGGAGGAAACAAATGGCATTTCCTTGAAGTATTTTTATTAAACTTGGTGGTTGAGCCCATTTTCTGACATAAAAAAGGGCAGAAACCTGAGATGTGCCTGTATGTAAGAAAATTATTTGATTTTATTCTTATTTTCTCTTTCCTGCACCTCCAGCCAGGAGGAGAGGACACTGTGGGTGCAATGGCTTTCTTCCTCAAACCACGGCCACGTACATGGGACCTTGCCCTGGACTACCACACTGCCAAACAGTTTGAAGGTAATTAAAGGTGGCTAGAGAGGAGCGAAGTACTAATTCCTGGTATTTTCTGGGCTGCATCGAATTAAATGTTCAGTGAGTTGGACATTCTCTAGCTGCACTGTCTGTTTTCTTATGTCATCCATCTCCAAGCTCCATCTCTTGACTCCTAGATCTCCAACCTGGCCCAGAGATCCTCCATCTCCAACTTCCATATTTTGTCTCTTCCTTCTCCATCATCAACTGGAGACCCTCCTTTTCCTGACTCCTCCATCTCCAGTCTCAACTAGATACCCTTCATCTGCAGCCACCACCTCTTCACTCTTCCATGTCCTCTTCTCTCTTTCTCCTTGAAAAATCTCCAGTGAAGGGGTTTTTGAGGTGTGCCTCCTCTACACTTAAATTTGGCTTCTGAGCTCTTCTCTGTTTCATTTTTCAGTGGACGTGACCCTGGATCCAGCCACAGTGGGTCCTGAGGTGATCCTCTCTGAGAACCTCAAAGAGGCCACTTGGGGTAGACCCCAGCGCCAGTGGCCTGATGGTCCAGGCCGATTCGACACAGATCCATGCATGCTGGCCAGTGAGGGCTTCACCTCGGGCCGTCACTACTGGGAGGTGGAAGCCAATGGGCGCTTCTGGGCTGTGGGGGTGGCCCGTGAGTCAGTTCAGAGGAAAGGCCGGGTCCTCTTCAAGCCCAGCACTGAGATCTGGGGCTTGCAGAAGTATGATGAGCTCTGTGTTGCCCTCACGGCTCCATCCAACACCTCCATCCCATTCCTCAATGGGGAGATTGGGGTCTACCTGGACTATGAGGTAGGACAGGTCTCCTTCTATGCTGTTGGCAGCCACCAACACATCTTCACCTTCCCCGCGGCATCTTTCAGTGGGGAGAAGGTCTTCCCCTATTTCTGTGTGCTCCTCTCAACCATCAAACTGTCCCCCAAGGGCTGATGTGCTGGTTTCACCATGGTGGTTGGAATGCTCCTTGATGCTCCTCAAGTCTTCTTTTCCAGGTCTTGGAGCCATTCCCACCTCAACTAATGGTGCTACCTCCATCCTAGATGTCTTTATTTTGGGTTATATCCAGGGGATTTTGGGTTTAAGCTCAGTATAGCTCATCTCATCTGCACAGTCATTAATTTGTCCAAAGCTCATTAACAAGAGCTGGACTTGACTGAACTGGTTTTGAGCTGAAAACTTGTCTTTTCCTCCCAAATTCAGCCTTCTCTGATGATTCTTTTGCTGATCCCAATGCCCATCACTGGCCAGACTAATCATAATTTTTGCAGCCTTTGCATTGATATCAGCCACTGCCTTGTTTTAAAACTGATTTTGTCATCACAAGTGTGAGGATTTGAAAATATCTTGGCTTCAAGAGAGCTGACTGGAAAGTCAAAGAAGCCTTGGGAAAGTGTACTGGGAGGATCCCAGAACTGATAAAACTCAAACATGTTTGCTGACATCTGCTGCCTCAGATATCTCTGAAGCCGCCTACAGCTGACGAGATTTGTGGCTTCTGTGTACTCCTCCTAAGCTAAATGAACTTTAATGTATAAAGTGCCTTTGTTTCTTCTGACTTCGCATTACTGAGTGCCCTCCATAGCAACCATAATGTAATCTCCCAGTTGTAATATCTCTTCCATAAAACCAGCCTCTGAGATGAATATTTAGTTCTTGAAACTATATATTGTATCTTGTACTTTCAATAAATGTTCCTGTTTGACCCCCCACAAATGGGGACCGTGCCCAACCACTACACACAAGAATGTGTTCATACTTCCTTCCCCTCCTTATATCCTCTCCATGCTCAGGATGTATTTCCAAGTAATTAACATGCAATTGATATAAATGTGCTCATAATCTAATAAATTTTTTTTCCTAAGAAGCAAAAAGTGTCTAGAATCTTACCTCTCACCAATTTGTTCCAGACTCAAAAAGACCCCCAAGACTGCCCTGCCCCCCCAGTAACCACCAGGACTGCCCTACATGGATCTCCAAAGGCTGCCCTGTCCCACCCACACCTTGTCCCCTGGGACCCTCAAGAACCCCTCACCGAGGGAATTCAAAACATTTTTGAGGTTTTATTTCACATCCCTATGGTGCAGCAGGGATCTGGGTGGGAGAAGCCCTCCCTGCAGCACCCAAGGAGCTGACACAGAGGTTTTTAGCCCGTCCCATGCTGTTGCCCTTGGCTGAGCTCTGCAGCTCAGGTTTATTACAAATCCAGCTCCTCTCAGTGCTGCAGTGGGAGGAGCTGAGCCCGTTGTCATCCAGGTAAGTGCAGAGCCCACCACCACGGATTTGAAACCTGGAAGGACAGAGGAGACAACCCACCTCAGAGTCAGCAGAAAAAAGGAGAAAATTCACACATAGGCTTCCCCTTGTTTCATTTTTCAGGCATTCTTGTGGGCATCAACATGCCAAAATACCAATATTTTTTTCTTATATAGGAGTAGAAATAACTTGGCATCAATATGCCAACACTAATGCTGATTAATTTATTCAAAGTTTTGCAAGAACAAAAGACTTACAGTAAAAAATCTAAACTCAGTATTTTCTCCTCAAACACACCACTCCCACCTCTTAGGTCAAGGAAAGTAACGAAGACCAGTTCTGGATGCTGCATTGCCCTTCCTAAACATCATTGTCCCATTACTACCTCTGGATGCACCTCAAATGCCAGAAAAGATACACATTTCATGGCTGGGAAAACACTGGCCAACAAGGTAATGATGAAAAACACAGACTCACAGGTGTGATAGAAGTGAGCCATTCACCCATTGCCACGGGTGCTCCTCATCTTCCCGCAAAAGGCCAATCCAGTGCTCTGAAATGCCTTTATATCTCATGACAAAACTCTAAAAAATAGGAAAAAAAAAGAAAGGTTTTTACCTCCTTCCAACAAAAAATCTCCATTTTACCAGTTGTTTTTTCTCCTCTAGGGCTTCTTCAGTGCTTGAACCTTTCAATCTGCTACCAAAATGTGTCATCTAGGTATAGTTCTTTCACCAGTTGGCTGTGGTGAGGAATTTGAAGAGACCCATGATGACCAACTCTCAAGAAAACCCTTTTCCCCAAGTTCTTACCCCAGATCTCCACGGAAGATCCTGGATGGGCAGTCAAAAAAAACCAGAATACATCAAGTATGTTGGTTTGGGTTTTTTTCCCCAATGTTAATTGTGCCCTCATGTCTCCTTACCAAGTCCTCCATGCTGTCCAATATAGCCAGAGAAGCACCAAGTGCCAAGCAGTTGTCCTGGCTGGATGTCCAGTTCCCCTCAGGCTCCGAAAAATAGTAGCATTTTCCTCTATACCTGATCCAGTCGAAGGGACACTGAAAGCCGAGCTGGGGATGAGCCTGAAAAGCCTGCACTGTCATTAAAAATAGAACAGTGTTAAGCAGCAGGACCTTTCCCTTGCCTTTCCGGGGTGGAGGGGTCATCCTCCAACCCATAGTCTCTGAAAGTCTTGCATCTGCCTTGACTGTGGATCAAAAGAAAAGATACCAAGAGAAATCCTGGGAGAAAACAAATGGCCCAGCTCGTGGTGTTGAACAACAAACATGGTTGCCTTGCCTTCAGAGAAGGAAACATGGTTGTAGCCTTAAAAAGACCACAGTTTTAAGAGGAATTTCAGAATAATCCTATCTCTAAATGTGTCCCTGTGTGTTTCTCTCTGTCATTTATGCAAAAGTAGTGAAAATGTCAGAAAGAATTTTCTCTTATTCCTGGAGATTTCTTAGCTTGGTGGAAGTCACGCCAACAGGCCTAGGCCTCTTCTTCTCTGAAAACAATACTTTTGGGTGACTACATAAGAAATGGCCCTTCCTGTTGATTTTCTAAGGATTCTAGATGACATCAGTTCCTACACCAAAGGGATAGGGTTGGTCTTCTGTAGAAAGGCTGCTCTGAAACATCCCTCTCCTGGAGAGGACAGCAACTTGGGTGAGCTCTATCTTCCAAAGGAGCAATGGAGGTAGATCTGGCACATGTGTAACAATCCAAAATATCTCAAAGAGACTCCCTGTGAGACTAAAACCTCAATATTCACCTGCAAAAGTGATGGCTGTGAAGAGCAGAGCCATGAAGAGCACAGCAAGCATCACCTGGCAGGCGACACGTGCCTCCGGCTTCATCTCCAGGCTGTGACCTGCAGGAGAAGAGAACATCAGTGCCTCTGCAAGAGTTCCCAGAGGATCAACATGCTCCAGATCATGCCCAGATGATGAGAGGTTGGTTTCTTCCTCATGCCAGGTGGACTTGGTGTCATTTTGGGTGAGAAATATAAAACATTCTTCTCCATGTATAATAAAATTATATTATTTTTATTTATGGGAACTCTGTGGGCAACAGTCTCCTCCACAGCTCCAGCTGGGAACTCCTGAAATGCATCATAATTTTCAAGACCCAAAGTGTCTCTGCCTAAACAAAGACACTTTGGGTCTTGAAAATTATCTGAGTCATTATGCCTCCATACCTGGATTCTGTGATCCAGCACATGCTCTTTCCCTTCACCAAAAGCTAAAAAAATCCTTTTTCCTAGGAGTTTTACCTAAAAACATTAGTCTTTTCACCCAGTGGGACTACCCCCATTTATCATTTAGGTTTTTCCCTTTTTGCATCTATGACATGAAATAAATCTTGTGGGACAAACCCTCCTTTGCCATCTTCCTCCTCCAAAAATATAATCAGAAACTAAGAAACTAAACATGCCAGCTAATTAAAAAAATAAAAACAAACATGTTAAAGAAAACAAAACAAAAAAAAAAAGTGAATGAAAACCAACTAATAATAAATAAAAATATAAAAAATCATCAAGTAAGAAAAATCAACAAATTGGTTTAATCAGAAAAAATTCCCCAAAAATCCTAGTCCTTGGTTGAATAGATTTAGACAATGGAAAAGCTCCTCACTGCCCCCTTTTTATCTCACTGTGGACCAAGAGGATCATAGACATGGGAGCAGAATCAGAACAGGGCAGTGTTGAAGGGAAAGAAGAAATTAATAAATACTCTGCTGATGTGTCCAAGCTGGATTTAAACACTAAACTTCTTTTGGGGGCTTTTTAACAGTTCAACTCTTCAAAAATTTCCTTATTCTTATCCAGAATAAATAAGAAAATTGGAATATTTCTGTGGAAAAAATACCTGAAAGAATCAGTTACTCAAGTGCCTTAGGAAGGGTTAATCCTAAATGAGAATAACCCACAGTATTTGAAGTGGGGCTGCTTAGAGCAAAAATTCCATCTGCTGAGTGACAAAAATTTTCCCTCAAGGGAAGTGCTAGAAAAAGCTTTTTTCCCCCCTACAACCTTACTTCAGCTGGGCTTTCTTCTCAAATTACAGAAGTATTAAAAAGAAAAACAAACCCAGCAATGCTTCAGTTCATTGTCCTACAGTTACCTGTCCTCTTGCTTCTTTCCATGCCCGAAGATCTGGAATAATCCCTCATTTCCTCCGTTCTTGGGATTCCACCTCTGCAGATGCTCCTGCCTCACCTGCCAAGCAAAGTTCCATCTGTCAGAGGTGTCACAAAGTCTGTCAGCACTGAACGTTTTCTCCCCATATTTAAAATTTTCTTCCTGGAATGCAACTTTTCTCCCACCATTGAAGTTTTCTCC
Organism: Formicarius rufipectus; assembly: GCA_013399695.1. Taxonomy (NCBI): domain Eukaryota; kingdom Metazoa; phylum Chordata; class Aves; order Passeriformes; family Formicariidae; genus Formicarius; species Formicarius rufipectus. The sequence continues at coordinate 37,420 of VXAU01000226.1, forward strand.
CACAATTAAAATCTACTCCCTGCAATTAAAATTTTCTCTCCTAATCAGACTTTTCTCTGCTGAAGTTTTCTTTCCCAAATTAATGTTTTCTGCCCTCAGTTAGTTTTCTCACCCAATTATACTTTCTCCTCCTCAATTAAAATTTTCTCCCTGCAATTAGTTTTCTCCCCACAGTCAAGCTTTCATCTCCAATTAAAGTTTTCTCCACCAGTTAATCTCTTCTCCCCTCAGATAATATGTTCTCGCCCAAATTAAAGTTCTCTCTCCAAAATTGAAATTTTCTTCTCCAAATTAAAGTTTTGGCCTCCCAATTAAAATAATTTGCCCCTATTAAAATCCCCTTAATAGAAAATTTTTCCACTTAATTGAAGTTTTCTCCCCACAGTCAAACTTTTCTCCCCCCAATTAAAATTTTCTCCAGAAATTAAAAATTTCTCCTGGTAACTGCAATTCCTTCCTCTGATTAAAATTTAAGACCACTTCCCCATAACCACCAACCCATCACAAGCCCCCCTCACCTGGCCTGGTAGGAACAAGCTGGATGCTGAGGTGCAACCTTCTTCTGTGAGGAGAAACAAAGTGTTGTTTGAAGGGGAAAAAAAAATAAAGAAAAGAAAAAAATGATTTATTTTGTAGGTTTTTTTTGGTTGGTTGGTTGGTTTTTTAACGAGGGATTTTCCTGCGCCTCCTACAGGGCGATAGGTCTGCCTGCCCAAGGCCACCTGCTCACCCGCCGAACCAGGGCTTCCCCTTCGGCTCCACCCCGCACCCTCTTCAACACCGTTTCCTACATTTCCACTTGGTTTGGGGTTTTTTTTGTTTGTTTGTTTTGTTTTGTTTTTTGGTTGGTTGGTTGGTTTGCGTTGGTTTGTTTTTGTTTGGTTTGGTTTTGGGTTCGTTTGTTTGTTTTTGTTTTGTTTTGTTTTTAGCTCAACTGAGGAGGACAGATTATCCAAAAATGCCGGTTTGGGGGGAAGCAGTGCTGGGCATTGCTGTGCCCTGGGATGTCGAGACACTCAGAAGGGACATCAGCGTTCAACAAAGAAGATGAGGTGTGGTTCCCTTCAGCCAGTTTTATAATTTTTAAAATATAAAAGTATAAGAAATAAGTATTCTTGCAGTTAAGCTACCCGGCTGCAGTGTTTTATCCTAAAACCTAGTTTATTTTGTATTTTTGAGGGTTTTTTTGTAATCAGTGGTCACACACTACGGGAGGGGCTGCTTTTGCAGAGGGCAGGAAAGCTGCCTGACAGCAGCTGACCACAAAAACTTTCTGTGAGGGTAACAGAGGCCTTGGGTGGAAAACAATATAAAAATAAACATGAGATAATAGAAATGTAAAAATTTTAAAAATTAAAATAATAAAACCAAAATAAAAATCTAACATTTAAAAAATAATAAAAAAAGGTAAAATAATGCAATGCTTTTCCTTCTGGGACCTTTGGTTTTATCCTCTTTTTTATCCCCATTTCTTGCTGCTGCCAGGTATTGGGACAAATTTCTACTTTTTTCCTTGCTGTTTTTTGGGTGTCTGAAGGATAAAAACAACTGGTTTTGCCTCTATAAAAAGGTGCTACTTGAAGGTAATTACAGCATTTGTCACAACCTGAGGTTAGTAGAAAGAAAAAAAGAAAAGGGAGGGCAGAAAGGTCAGTGTAGGCTGGGAATTGGTGGTCATTCCATGCAGTGGTGTCCCAAATCTAGGAGGAAACGTAAGTCTGGATGGTGTAAAAGGACATATTAGGAGTGGGAGAATGGGCTTGCAGAAGAAAATTCAAAATTAAAACAAAATAATAAAATTCAGCAGCATCCTGCAGGAAATCCAGACTCTCACCTCTCCCTGGTGAGAGCAGGAGCTGAGCAACGCGACCACATTGGATCTCCCTGCCACAGAATAAAACAGAGGCCAAACACTGTGTCAAAACCAGCAGAGCAAAAGGCATCCCAAGTCACTGCCAGCCCATATTTTGGGGAAGAAAAACCAAATGTCACCCATCTCTTCTTCTACCCATGACCATGCTCATCCAGCCCTGACATGCCTCTAGCCTCACTCTGAAAAAACTTATTTAAAGGCTTTCTTAAATTATTTTATTAATTTTTGCCTGCTTTCACAGATATTTAGCACAACCATCAAACCCATAACTGTTTTTACCCCTCCAGGTGTGCCACCTTCTCCATATGTGGCTAGAGGACACCCATTCCCTCACCACTTTTCATTTACAAGGGATAGCTATAGAATATATATATATATATTTTATATATATATATATACATATAAAAGAAAAAAGCAGATAAAAGCCTCAGTCAATACCATTTCCTGGAGCCAGATGCAGACATGAGTACATAGGTCACAAGGCAAGAGGTTGTCCAAGGACCGAGTCACTTTTGGACTGCTCCTGTAACTTTCTGAGTGGCCATGGCTGGGGAAATTGTTTATGCTGACTTAAGGCATCTTGGGAATGGTTCTTCTCCTGCTGAGAAACATCATAGTAAGTCCTGTTTTGGGGGGAAATGCTTACTTCAAGCTTTGGGAAGACTTTGGGGTTTGTTTACTTTCAGGTTTGTTTGCTTCTCCATCCCCATGTTGAGGTTTCCAAGATTGTGGAGAACACTGGGTAAGCTAAATGTCTTCTAAGGTGGGATCCTGGCTTGAAAGAGGAGGAACAAGAGCAAGGAAGGGATGGGAGAGGCTGACAAGAGTCTGGCAGTAGAGGAGTTTTGCTCCCAAGGCTCTTTATTTTGTGGGCAAAATGAGTCAAAAAAGCCCAACAGGAGCCAACACACCTGGGAAGGAAAGCTGCTGAGATCCTGTCTGAAATCCTGGTGGAGATAAGGGCTGGAGAGACCTGCCTCTCCACCACCTGAGAAACCACCTCTGGTTGATGACCTCACTCTAGACCTCATCAGTGGTGATTTACTCTTTTGGAGGAAGCAAAGAAGTTGTAAATTGCTCAAACTGACCTGCTTGTCAGAGGGACTTTTTCTTTTTCCTCTAAACCCCCAACATTTTCATGTTTCACTTTTTTAAGCAAATGTGGCCTCTCTCAGGTCCTGTCTTCTGTCCACGGTGGCATGGGCTCCTACTTAAAGCTGGAGGACTGGGGCAACTCATTCTGCTGGTCTTGGTGGTGGTGCTGACTGTGCAGGGTGAGTAACCAGCACTTACCTACAACTCACATTCCAGTGAACAGCCTGGGAAGAGAGATCAGGGTTTATTTCAGGATTTCAGCCTTTGGAGGGGACAAGGTTATTCTGTAGACATGCCACATCACCCACCAAGAGTAAACACTCTCTGAGTAAACCTGGATTATCCCCATTACCATTAAACAAGGGTGAAGGATGCAAGCTGTTTTTCAGGCTGGCTTAATTAACAGCATGAGAAAATGAGACCTGTCTTTGTGGCATTTGTGGCTTTTATCCCCAAATAGCTGCAGCTTCTCCCTCCGAATCATTTCTCCAAGTTTTTCAGGGCTCTCTGCAGCCAGCAGTGACAAACATCCCCCAGCCAGGTGCTGCGATCCAGGGAAGGAATCAGATGGAACAATACATGTTTTCATCCTTGGTGCAGTATTTCTGCAAGCCTCAAGTGCAGACCCCCACAGGTAATCCCCCATTCCACCTGGCTCTGCTGGGAGATGCTCAGATGAGACCTTCATTGAGGCTTCACCTGCAAGGACACCCTTAGGGCTGTGAGGCCATCAAGGTTTATTTGGCAATGAGGAGTGTTTCAAGGAAGAATCCTCTTTTCCATGCAATTTTAACTGATCCCTCCTCCATGGAGAAGCAGGGTCAGCCCAAGGGAGAAGGTTCCTCACCATCCTTTCTCTGCTGCAACCAGCCAATAGTGTCCCTGTGCTGACTCAGCTGCAGTCATCATCCATCTGTCTGGTGGATGTGGATAAAACCTTTGAAAAATTCGAGGATGGGCAAAGAGCCAGGATGTGAGATGCGGAAGCCCTTAGTGCCTTCAGCTGGTGTCTCTGGGAGACCTTGACTACCCTTTGAGGCATCTCATGGCTTTTTCTTCTCTTCAGCCTATGCTGGCTGCCAGCTGTGTCCCCAGGACTGGTAGCTCCATGGGGAAAGATGCTACTGGCTTTCCAAGAAATTGGGAAACTGGACTCAAGGCACAAAAAGCTGCAAAAATCAGGACTCTCAGCTGGTGGCGCTCCAGGACAAGAAAGAAAAGGTAAATAAGGAGAAGACTTGAAAAGGACCCAAAAGCTGTAGGATTTAGGTGGGTAGGAAAGCAAAAAGTGCCTAGCATAAGGAGGGCTTGGGAAAGCATTCCAAAGCATTGGGGACATGCGTGTGTCATCAGTTTGGAAGTCAGATTTACTCTGTGGCTTTTCACCCCATGAAACTTTCTGCAGAGATTTTGGAAGCAACTGGTCATCTCTATTCTCCAGGAGCACATCAAGACTATTACAGGCAAAAGCCCGCCACCAGTGTGGATTGGATTAAGGTCATATCAGAAGGAGTGGAGATGGGTGGATAACACATCCTTCAACCCCAAAATGTGAGTGTATCCACAGCCTGTTGGTGTAAAAAGCAGCTTTGCTCCATTTCAGACCCAGTTCATGCCCTGGCCCGTCTCTCCAAGATGTTGGAATCTATGCAATGGTTTTATATTTCCCTTGCCGAAGCTCTGCAGACCAAAAGCTGGAGCACCACACTGGAGCATGGTAACTCCACAGCTCCCATCAGGCCCACACAGCATCCCAGTTTTTCATGCTCCACACATGCTCCTTACAGATCTTACTGCAAGCATGCCAATTCCTATAAAATCTGGGTACCCACCAGTAAGAAATGGTGCAGCATGATGAGACATTGTGGGAAAAGGGCAGGAGAACTTCCCCACCTCTCCTTTTATTTCTGTTAAGCAATGTGATTTTTGTTCTGCAGGTTTGGCACCTCTCTGCAGGAGATGGACGAAGGGTGTGGGACACTAAAAGCCAAGGGCTTTGAGGTTCATAGATGTGATGCTGAATGCAAGTGGGTTTGCAAAAAATACCCTTTCAGCTCTACCCAGTGACAGCAGGAGGCAAGGAGAAATTTTGTGCCTCCATGTGATATATGCCCACCCCAAAATGCCCTTCCCATGAGATGCTGCCAATATCTGGGGTGAAATCAGCCTTATCCTCACCATTACAGCTCTGCAGGGGATTTCAGGGTTTGCAAATCCACTTCCCCTGAGGATCAAGACCAGTTTGGTGGGCACAGGCCCTGAGCTGGTGTACTGGTTTAGAGTTAAACTGGAAGGAGAAATGAATCCAACTTGGAATGGGATTGCAAGTCAGAATAAGAATTTAATAAAAGATCAAAAAATACACAGTTACAGAAGGAAAATTCGTTTGTGCCACAAAAACCACCAGATGTACAGCCCAGCACAGTGGGGCACAAGCAAAATGGAGCTCACCAACCCCTGTGCTGAGCACCACGTAGCCCCACCCTGAGTTCAAAGTAAAAAGAAAACAAGAAGCAAACCTGCTGGTGAAAATGATGGTTGCAGTCCGGTGACAGTCTCAGTCTGGTCAAGGCTCTGGTCTTCCTCTGGATCTGAAGAGAGCCCCCAGTCCCAGACTCCAAGTTTATATCCACTTGGGCTCAATTGGGAACGCCTAGTCCCTCCCCCTGGGCAGAGACTTTCACAATGGGTAATTTACTCTGTGAGGTGAACAATGGCATATTTTTTGCATCTCTGATGGCCCATTAGCAGATATGACCCTCAGGTGGGTGTGGAGGCAGGAGAACTTCCTTATCCTACAGAAGTTCCTAAACATCCAGCTTGTAGCCTGAGGGGTTGGGTGTGCCCTGGACAGCTGCTGCAAATGGGCCATTGTGAGCAGTTTGTGAGGAAAATGACATATAGGGTTTAGAATACACACCCACACTGTGACAAACTGGTCCTGGCTACTAAAACCAGGACAGCTGGGAAACCAGAATGGTCTGTGCCTCATGCGCAGTGTTAACAAAGGTGCAACATAAATAAAAGCTTATCAAAGTGGTTTGTTTCAATTGAAATAATTCAGGCGAGAGCACTGGTGGCACACCATGCAAAGTTCATAGAAACATGGCAAATTTCAACTCAAAAAAGCTTTCCTGAGTGACAGATGTTACCTGTGTGTATCTCTCCAGGCACATAGACTGATGCAGGAAGCTGGGTTTTGCTCAGATTTTGTGGGTTTGAAGGGTTTTGTTTGTCTTTTGCTTTGTTTGTTGTTGTTTATTGTTTGGGATTATTTGTTGTTACTGGCTTGGAGTGATTTTTTGTTTGTTTTTTGTTTGTTGGCTTGTTTTTTGAGTTTTTTGGGAAAGCAGGTTGAGTCTTGGTTAGTTAGTCCTGTGATTTCTACCAAATTCCCGCCCCACTATTTTTTGCCCCCCTCTTCAAGCACAGAAACTTATTCAGTGAAATTAATTCAACCCAAATGCTTAGTTTATACACTTTAATAGACTTATAGACAAAGTCTGCTTTCAAAACAGCACAGAAAATGATCAATAAGATTTTCTGCTGAAGTGCTCCAGCTTGTCTCATGAAAATACAAATTCATATGTGTTGGTGATAAGTTCCCATGAGATTCACCAAAGAAAGCTGTGCTCAGTTTGCCCCCATCTGCTGGTCAATCCTGTTTTACAGGATACCTCGCTTTTCCCTTCCAGAGGACATAGTTGTCAGGTCTGCTGCAGACCCAGTTGTTATTGGTATGGCTGAAGGATGAGCTGATCCTCCCTTCGTTCAGTTATGCACATGACCTACCAGCCTGCACCTCAAACCTTCAATGCTAACATACTCAGGAGAGCAAGAAGAGGAAAAGAAGAAAATCACATTCAAAACAGTAAGAAACCTGGGACTTCTTCTCTATGAGATAAGAGTAGAGTTTGACTGAGGATATCTAATAGGACTCCTGCGCAGTATTCTTGGTCCATCCCAAACCTCCCATCACAAGCCAGGAGCTTCCTGGACATGTTGTCAGAAGAAGGTCCACATTCCAGGACGGGTTATTCCCAGACACACTAAGAAATCCCTTCTAAGTAGGAGCAGCAATGCAACAGTGTCCCAGAGCCCTTTCTAGCCATATTAAGAGGGAGACGTGCCACAGGTGCCGACCTCAAGTGCCCAACACAAACAGAGGGACTAATCTTCTGCTGAAGGCTGTACTATCCACCCACCCCAGCTGCCATTCCTCCTTTGCAGCCCAAGTCAATGGTTTACTATACCTTTACAGCACATAATGAAAATCTGTAAAGAAACATCATAGTTTAACCAGTCTTGTCTTTGCCACCTCTTCTTTTCCACCTCTCTCAATTACTCCACACAGAGATGATGTTTTCCCCAAGGTATCTTCTCCTGGCTACACCACTGGGTGCAGTTTGGAGCCAAGCAGGTTTTGGGGTGGGAGTCTTAACTTCAGTGTGGGGTATTTTTGTGTTTCACGTTTCCTGTCCTGGTGCTAGTGTAGAGACTCAAGCACAGATCTTACCAGTTCATCCATGGTGCTTATGATAGCCAGTGAAGCCCCAGGACCTTACAGCTTTCATGACTTTTCAACCTACCCCTGCCTCAGAGAAGTAGTAATATTTTCTTTGGAAACCAAGCCAGGTGTCTGGGCACACACTGGAGAAATCCAGACAATTACACCTCAGGGACAAGGCACAACACTTAGCAACTGAAAGCTTTGGCTTTAATGAAAGCATGCTGTTACCATGGTGGGAACCCCAGTACACCAACGCTAATCATATGGGTGAATGTGATGGAGTGGAACCCTACCTGGAAGTACAACTCAAAGAACAGCACTGCAGCAGTTGATAATAAAACTTGCACTGATTAACTGAACTGCCTTGTGTGTATGTGCAAAGTCCTGTTTTGGCCACAAGTGAACTCGCTGATGTAATGCAGGTGCTGTGATCTGAATTCCAAGATCAGCAGCTGGCCATTACACTGGTGCCTGTGTACAAAGGTGGGTGCAGATGAGAGGGGAAGCGAGTTATCCAGGGTTACCTTCACAAGATAAACTGTGCTAGGGAATCTGCATATGCGGATGGGAAGAAACTAAGTACCCCAGATTACCACGACAACAAGATAAGATGTACTTGAGACTCTGTATACTCAGATGAGGGAGATAAACTATCCTGGGTTACCCTATCATGATCTTCTTGAGCCCTACACCACACTTGCCTCTAGTTCTTCTCTTCCTTCAGAAGCCCATTAACTGTGTTCTGACTGAAGGAAGTCAGCACTGGTCCATATAGGTGGCACAGTCAGATAGAAGATAGTTTCATAAGCTCCCAGCACAGGAGGCAGGCTGTACAGTACACTGTCGAGTATCTGGCTTAGAAAATACAGCAGTGGATTTGCCTTCCTAAAATGAGACACTAAGTTGATAACAACGGATATCCTGCTACAAAAGCTGCTGCTGCTTTCACTTGGATGGGTTCTTTGTCTTCATGGAAGCAAGAACATGTGTTCACTTCTAATTAGACTGAAAACAAACCCTGCAACTGGCAGTTTCCAAACAAAACAATGGCACAAAGTGGGCAATTTTCAAAAAAAGCTAATAATTACACTAATGTGTTTAATCCTATTCCAAGTTTCATCTTTTCTAATCACATTGCTTCTTTGCCTTTCTAATGGATCCCAGCTTTACAATTAGCAGAAACTCTTCTGTGAATTTTTGACAAAAGAAAAGAATGGCAATAGTCATGAAAGATATGTAGGTACTATACAGATTATAGTACAGGTGTTGTATAGGGCCAGAATATGGTAATGAGACTATTATATCCTTTGGCCTTATTTAAAATAGTCTCATCCCTTTCAGAGTTACTTCTGAACAGCCTTTTCTATCCTAACATGAAGAAAAAATCTGCTACTCCCTGGGGACAAACAAACATGATAAACTACACCTGAGTTACCTGACAGTGAGATACTCACAAAGCTTGCATGAAAGCAATCTTATGAGATGAGCATTCTCTGTGCTAACCGAAATGTTTTTATGTAGAGATAATAATAGTTTCTGTCAATTTGGTCTTTGCATCCTCCTTTTCAGTATCACTGATGTTTTTGAACCAGGAATGACATCACAAATTACCCTGTATTAAAACAGTAAGCCTTAAAAGCAAAAAAGAAGAAAGGGAAAGAAAGAAATCTGAAGCAAAGCATTTTGAAAAACACCTGCAAACACCTGAAAATGTACAAGCAGTGTTTGTTACACAGGGAACATAAAGTATATTTTTAATTTGACATAACAGAACTATAACCAATTTCAATATATTTCCTACAATTTTAGAATATATACAAATGCTCCATAATTAGTGACCTCAACAACAGCACTCATCTGCCACCAAGTGTCTATTCGCCTTTTTCCTATCTTACAAAAACACACAATAGGAAGCCTGAAGAAGACTGTTTGCCAAGATGAATTCTACATTATTTGTGTTCTAACTGAATGTCACCAGCAAATTAGACTGCTATCAGAAAATAAGAAAATTAGGGTGAAAAAACTAAAGAAAGACTATTGAGCATAACAAATTATTCAATGAGTCTAATCAGAAAAGTGCTGTTTTTTCCTCATCAAGGATGTACCTAACAAAATGATGGAGTACAAGGAAATAGCATTGGAGGATGTCCTTAAATTTGTAAGGGAGAGAAAGCTGGGGGGAATGGCATAAAACTAAAGCCTAGTAATATTCTTTACAGTTTCAAATTAATTATCATGTAGAAAAAATATTTATTTGCCTATTACCTGAAGATACAAGCTGAATTAATTCAAACATTATTACATTACCTGGGAGATTAAAAATTAATTATAGCAATGTGGCTGAACAAGTAGAATAGATTGACTGTTTATGCCTTGGACAGTAATCTAAAACTAACCTTATAGAAAGGGATGGAGAACGGATAGTAAAGGAATCAGAAGAGTGGACAATGGATAGAGGAGAAAGACGACAGATTCAGAGCTACTCTCTACTTTGCTTCCCCAAGTATTTATTCTAATATTATTAATATTAGAATAGAAACATACCTGAAAGAAATATCAGCAGAAGGTAACTCTCTGTGGTTGACAACTGATGGCTTTATAGGACACAGGGACAGTCACTGGCTTCTGCTTGACCTTCTGTTGATTTTACAGGAATGACTTACTCCAGAAGGACAAAAACCTGAAACAACCCAACAAGGACAAAGGAATTCCAACTGACTTAAATTTAAGGGATGAAAATATTTTAAATGAACAAAGCACCTGCTCCTGTAGTCTGGCCAAAGGTTATTAGTAATAAAAAAATTGAATGTAGACGGGCCATTGTTATAAATAATTATTTTCTCTTGCCCTGTTCCCCTACAAAAAATAGATGAGACTTTTGCTTTTAAAAGACTGTTTAATTACTAAACAGTGACTTGTCACAGACCTCAAAATAAAGAATTAATGGTGGAAAAATAACAAGCAGATAGTCGAGTTAGCCAGTGCTACACTAGATATCAGAACACAAACTGTCCAAAGAATGGAAAAAATCATATATTTGACTTAAGGGGACCTAATAGAGGCTGACATTCAAAGGGCTCAGTTTATAGCAACATATAAGGGGACCAACATGTAGCAGGTCATGTATTTTAGAAAGACAATCAGACCCAGACACACTATGTGAATACATGGCCCTATTTTATCAATTTTAATCATTCAATTATTCAAGCATTTTAAAAATCATACTTACTTTCTGGGATTCCATTTAGTGTAAGAGAATTGATGGTACTTTGAAACACTCTCAGGAAAATGGTAAGAAGAAAATAAATTCATTATAACACTAACTAATTAAACAACCTACCATTCATAGGAACACCTTTTATCTATTCAAAATAATTCACCTATTCTTTATCAAGGTGCCACTAAGCAAAATCAAACTTAACTAGTATTATATATATATGATTGTGTATTTTAAGATGTAATTTAAATGGAAAAAAAACCCACAAAGATTAAATTTTGTATTCATCCATATCTGCACCAACTTCAGAACAGTCTGTACTTTGGAGGAAAAAAAATATAATGTTTACAGTACCATAACTGAAATTCTATGAACTGTGAAACAGACAGCCACAAGTACAATTAGGCAATTTATGTCTGGAAAACACTTGAGTTCTTAGCCAATCCTATAGGACACATCCCTAAAAAAAATAATTCAAAGCCCTAAATTCAAACACCTTAAAGAATAGGTAGCTTTCTGGAGATTATGAACAAATGAGAAACTATATGGAAGTTTTCCTCTATGTAAAGCTTGTCTGAACATCTTACAAAAATAAAATTAGTTGCAGTATCGCCTTGTTATGATCATGTTCTTTAAAATTATTAGAGACTTCTGATTGGATCAGGGCTAGGGGGTTTCATTGCACTGAGACCTAAGACTCATGTTCACCTTGAGACAGGGTAAAGACCTAATGAAAATTATACTTTGTAGTTTCCCCATGTAGTTTTCCACTTGGATATCAATAATATCCATAGTCAAAAAACAATTACGCCACTCAAAAGAAAGGTCTTCTGTGAGCCAGATGTTAAGAATTTTTGAGAAACACACAGGTAGTAAGAGTGTTTTGAAAAAGAATGGAGAAGACTCAGAAGCAAATAGAGAAGAAACATACTGTTCCTCTAAACTTCCTGATTTTCCAATGGCATCAGCATAGGCGTGCTTGTCAATAAACGTAGCCACTCTATCCTGCCCCACTTTTTAAAAACCAGCCTTCAAACACAAAATAACATATAATAACTTAAAGTAAAGTACAGGAAAAACAGTGGAGACTCCTGTTCTCACAAGTTCCAGGTGCTAGAGTGACATGCAAAATGGCAGCAGAACCACTCACCTATGATTTATTTCAATCTTCATTTGCATCACATGTCTGCTGTAATGACAAAAATCATTAATAGATGATAGCCATATTAGGATTGAGGTAACACATCCTTCCAGAACAACCACATGTGAATCAAAATAAATTCAATTACTCTCACATACACCGTTGCCATGTTAACTGTCTATCGGAGAGATGACCTCTCATCACCACTTCTGTCAAAGCTCCAGATCATCTTAAAGAAATATTAAGTTCAGTTCCAGGAACGGGCTAAAGACTGCATCTTATTACGTTGAGATACACATGAAACAAGAATAACTTATCAGTTGTACAGAAAAATAAGATCGTGGATCCATTGCAGCTTGTAAAGAGCTTGAGACATCAGGTTTTAGCCCAAGACATCCAGCAAATGAAAATCACCTTTTCAAAGCAAATCTCATGAGACAAGGGAGGGAAAATAGGAGGAGGGCATTAATTCTGTCACTTTATATTGCTCCAAAATGCAAAAAATGAGAAAAATGTCGTGTTTCTTAGGCTGAAACACACCGGAAATGTAACCTTAAGAAAGAAAAAGATAATTTACAGTATATTCCTTAGTCTAGTGTTACACATGTCCATCAGTCCGAATCTGCAGTAACCTGTCTCAGAAGTGACTCATTGGACTTTGGGTTTATCCCTGATAGTCTCAAAAGGGTGCCAGATTAAAATCTATCATTGGGAGTTCTCTCATTTCACATTTTTTACTTTTACCATGTAACAGGGACCGATTTCATGGACTTTAGCATTGCACCCACAGAAACATTTGACTCCTACAAAGGAATGACTGAATGAAAACCACTATTTTTATTCTTATATCTCATGAGGAGATCTGTTATGATAAAAATACAAGTATTACCTATTTGCACCACAGCATGTCTCTTCATTAAATAGTCACCTAGCAAGAAGCTTTGCCCCTCCATTTAACCTTACCTTTTCCTAGCACACTCTTTCCAGCAGATTTTATATCTGTGACTCCAAAGGAGACACTGACTGCAAAGAACCAGTCAGCATCTCCTGTTTGGAGGCAGAGCTAAATAACTTAACCCTTGGGTGAGAAATTAGGGCTCCAGTGAGGGCACATTTTAACCTTCACAGCTAGCACTGCAAAGCTATGCTCTCATTTTATGCTAACTTCCATTCTCAGATAAGGTATTTTTAGATATTTTATTGACAACCAGACAGCACTCCAGGAGCTCTTAGGACTGAAGGTCCATATATATTTATACATTTATGTACACACATATATGTAGGTTGACAGCGCCTGTGCAATAGCCTCTGAGGAGATGACCGGCCCTCCATCGGCACGGAAGAGGCAGGGGCAGGGACAGGGACAAGGACAGGGGAAGTGACAGGACAGGTGCCATGGAGAAGCAGAAAGAGGGAACAGAAACAGGGGCAAGGCAGGAAAAGCACCCGGGTGAGGCGGGGCAGGGGCAGCATCGGAGACAGTGGTGTTGGGACAGGAGCAGCATTAGGGGCAGGGACAGGCAGGAGCAGGGTCATGGGCAGAGACAGGGGAAGGACCAGAACAGTGGCAGAAACAGGGATAGGGGAAAGTCAACAGGCAGGAGCAGGGACAGGTGCAAGAACACGGCAGGGGCAGCTATAGGGGCAGCTATGGGGGCACTTTTAGGGGCAACTGTAGGGGGAGCTCTAAGGGCAGCTATAGGAACAGCTGTGAGGGCAGCTATAGGAGCAGCCGTGGGGCAGCCATAGGGACAGCTGTGGGGACAGTTCTGGGGGTAGCTGTGGGGGCAGCTATAGGGACACCTATAGGGGCAGTGATAGGGACAGCTCTGGGGCAGTCATAGGGGCAGCTGTGGGGCAGCTACAGGGACAGTTCTGGGGACAGCTGTGGGGGCAGCCATAGGGGCAGCCGTGGGGGGAGCAGTGGATGGGTCGGTGGGATGGGGAGCAGCAGGAGCAGCAGCAGGCCGCACCGCCGGGCCCCGCCGGGCCGTGTGAGGGCGCTGCGGAAGGCGGAAGTGCGGCCGCCCCAGTTCCGGGGAGGCGGTGGCGCCGCCGGGACGGCCGCGGGCATGGCGCTGTGGCTGCCGCGCTCCCGGGACGGCGCCGCCCCGGAGGGGGAGGACGAGCAGCGGGCTCAGGATGCCGCCTCCCGCCAGCGCCCGGCGGAGGTGCAGGTACAGCCGTGCGTGTCCCCCGCGGGCCCGGGCGGTGCCGAGGGCGCCCCAGCCCTGTGGGGAGC
>VXAU01000226.1:51701-126496 GCA_013399695.1 Formicarius rufipectus
GTCTGCCCCCGGCCGTGGGCAGCTGCTCCACCGCGGGCAGGGGGTGTGGAAGGCGCTGGGCTTGGAGTTACCCTCGTTATCCCAGCATCCTTGTGCCTTCAGAGAAGATGTACAGGCGGCGTGTTTCTCTGTTGGCCGGGGCAAGTGGGCGATTTATAAACACCTTGTCAGGCATTCTGTGTGTTCTCGCAGGGTGTCATTACGTTACTTTTCCAAACAATGGGATTTTCTTCTTGTTATTGCAGCAGTAAAAATGCCATAATTCCGAAACAAAGCTGGGAGAAGCTTTGTTGATGTACCTGCATTACAGTTTACTGCAGATGATCTTTTGCTGCTTGTCCTTCCTGTGCCGCTGCCAGAGGTTACCAGAACCACAGATTTCATAACGTGGCACTGGAAGGCTGAGGAACTAATGCATGGGGACACTTTCTTCTTCACTCTTAGTAGAAAAAGCATGGCATATGCAATAGAGAACAATTTCTTAAATTACTAAGTTTGAATCCCCAGTACATGCCTGGAAGTAATATAAGCAGAATTGCTTAAGAGGACACTTTTCTCTCCCAGTTATGAGTGGTGACTTCCTCAACAGATTTGACCAAAAGGAGCATATGTTTGTGCTGGGCCTCAGCCACTTGGTAACTTAAATTCCACTTTCAGTGTCGGTTCAAGGGAAGAAGATAGTGGCCATCTGTTTAGGTATAATCCATTCTGGAATGCAGGCATCAGCAGTTACTTTACTGTTGTTATCTGATGTCACCAGAATAATACTTTCTTCTCAAAAGTGTATATTCAGAGTATTGTCACACTTGGCTGCTGCTGATGTTGCAGCCTAAAGATAGCCAGAGGGGTTTCAGCTGTGTTGGAAGTATTTTTACAGTCTGGAGACTTTTACTGATAGCAGTACATGATCCATGATTTTGCAAATGCGCTTAACAGAAGTTAAGGTGGCTTGAATTGGAAATCTTTTTCCAAAAAACACAGCTGTACAATTCCATGCTTCATCAGTCTTGCTCCAATAATGCTGCATATCCAAGGTGCCTTCCGGGTGCATTATTCTTAACTTTGAGATTTAGGCCAGTCCGATTCTATACAAATTGTAAACTGACAATTTTCCCTCCATAAATAGCATGTCTGATTTTCCTCACAGACATACAACCAGGGGATTGAGTTAGCATGCCAAAAAGAAAGAGAGTTTGTGAAGCACTCTGTAGAATGCACGTGGAACCTAGCAGAAGCCCAGCAAAAATTCGGTAGCTTAGCACTGCATAATTCAGAATCCTGCGATCAGGAATCTGCTCAAGCGAGGACAGAAGCTGCAGAGTTGAGATGGAGAGAGGAAGAATGGAGAAGAAAAGAAGAAGCACTAAACCAGAGGGAAAGACAGAATCTATGGAACACAGATCCTGTTAGTAAGGAAGTATTTAATAAGGTATGACCCATATCGGTATGCATGGAAAAAAGTACCTAGGCTCTTTTGTTGATTGTGTTTGTTACTAGCCTCTGAGTGTCATCTGCATCTAGTACAGCAAAAAGCTGCAGGATGTCCCTCCCTTCTGTGCCTGGGAAGATCAAGGAACAGACCCTCCCAGAAGCTGTGCTCAGGAACATGGAGGACAGGGAGGTGATTCAGGACAGCCAGCACTGCTTCACCAGCGCCAGGTCCTGCCTGACCTACTGAATGGCCTTTAGTGATGGAGTGAC
The DNA here is from genome assembly GCA_013399695.1 of Formicarius rufipectus. Lineage (NCBI taxonomy): Eukaryota > Metazoa > Chordata > Aves > Passeriformes > Formicariidae > Formicarius > Formicarius rufipectus. Next base: position 53,403 of record VXAU01000226.1, read on the forward strand.
TATACCAGTGGAGAAGGGAAGGGCTACAGATGTCGTTTATCTGGACTTAAAGTTTTTTACATAGTTCCCCACAATATTCTTCTCTCTGAACTGGAGAGTGAGGAATTCACTTAATTTGATTGGTTGTTAGATGGTTAAGAAAGTGGTTGGATGGTGGTATCCAGAGAGCAGTGGTCAATGTCTCAGAATCTCAGTGGACATCATGGGAGATGAGTGGTGCCCCTCAGGGGTCTGTACTGGGACCAGTGTTATTTAATATCTTCATTAATGACATAGACAAGGGGATAAAGTGGACCCTCAGCAAGTTTGCAGATGACGCCAAGCCAAGGGAGGCAGTTATCACTGCTGAAGGTTGGGATGCCATCCAGAGGGACTTAGGCAAGCTCAAGGAATGGGTCCTTGGAAATCTAGTGAGGTTTAACAAGAACAAGTCCATGGTGCTGCACCTGGGTTGGGGCAACCCTTGGAATCAGTACAGGCTGGGGGATGATCAGATGGAGAGAAGCCCTGCTGGGAAGCACCTGAAGGTGCTAGTGGATGAGGGGTTGGATGTGACCCAGCAATGTACACTTGTAGCCCAGAAAGCCAAAGAAATGTGGCCATCAGGTTGAGGGAGGTGATTCTGCCCCACTGCTCTGGTGAGACCCCACCTGGAGCACGGCATGCAGCTCTGGGGTCCCCAGCACAGGAAGAACACAGACCTGTTGGAGAGAGTCCAGAGGAGGCCACCAAGATGATTCGAGAGATGGAGCACCTCTCCTGTGAGGAAAGGCTGAGAGAATTGGGTTTGTTTGGCCTGGAAAAGAGAAGGCTTTGGGGTGACGTGATTTGCAGTTTTCCAGTACCTGAGGGGAGCCTACAAGAAAGATGGAGAGAGACTTTTTTACAAGAGCATTTAGTGACAGGACAAGGGGGAATGGTTTCAAACTGAAAGAGGGCAGGTTTAGATTGGATATTAGGAAGAAATTCTGTACTGTGAGGGTGGTGAGGCACTGGAAGAGGTTGCCCAGAGAAATTGTGGATGTCCCATCCCTGGAACTGTTTAAGGCAAGATTGGATGGAGCTCTGAATAACACGGTACAGTGGAAGGCCCACTAGGCTGCTCTTCCCTTGGCAAGGGTTGGAACTAGATGATCTGTAAGGTCCCTTCCAGTACAGACCATTCTATGATTGTGCGTTAAATTTCTTTTTTCTTAGTTTGCCTCCTGAAAGGAAGCAAGCTGCACAAATACTACAAATCTGGATGACATTTTTCTGCCAGAAGTGAGGATCAGAACTTGTGTTGGTCATCTAGGTATGACTTGATAGTACATGCTGCAGCCCAGAAAGCCAACCATAAGCAGGGCAGCATCAAAAGATGCTACACCAGCAAGTTGAGACAGGGGATTCTGCCCCTCTACTCTGGTCTTGTGAGACTCACCTCCATAAAGTGGTGCATCAAGCTCTGGGGTCCCTAGTAAAGGAAGAACATGGACCTGTTAGAGTGGGTCCAGAAGAGGGTCACAAAATGATCAGAGGACTGGAGCACCTCTGCTGTGAGGAAAGGCAGAGAGAGTTTGGGTTGGTCAGCCTGAAGAAGAGAAGGCTGATGGGGAGCTCTTATTTACCTTATTGTGGCCTTTCAATACTTACAGGGGCCTTAGTTGGAAAGAGATTATTTCAACAGGGCCGGTAGTGATAGGACAAATGGAAATGGCTTTAAACTGAAAGACAGTAGATTTGTATTTGATATAAGGAAAAAAATTTTTATTATTAGTGTGATGAGACATTGGAACAGGTTGCCCAGGGAAGTTGTGGGTTCCCCATCCCTGGAAGCAATCCCAATTCAGATTGGATGGGGCTCGGATCCAGTGGAAGATAGATGTTCCTGTATATGGCAGGGAGGAGTGAAATTGTAATTCTTAGGTGTCCCAGCTAACCCAAAATGTGAAACTGTTAGTTTGCCTGTAATACTGACTACTGTAATACAGAGCATTTTGCACAAAGTTTATTACTTAGAGTAGAATCTCAGCTTTGATTTCACAATTTAATTTCAATGGCCAGCACATCTCCTTATTTCACTGACTCAGTCTGCAATGTACTTGATTCTCATCACTGACAGATCAGTAAGTTCATATCTGAGGACAAAAGTTTCTCAGAGACTGTGAGACTTAAAAACTATTATTAGGCAGTGCACTTTCTAAAAATATGATGTGACTAAAATTAGAACATAGCCCTTTAATAGTAGCATATTAAAATATAATACTCCTTTATATCACTAAACAGTATGTCTGGAGTTTCTGTGATAGTACAATTTTTCTCTTTCTCAGAGTTTTATTAATCAAAAAAGAAAAGAAATAGAAGATGAAGCTATGTCTGAACCACTTATGCAAAAACATGAACAAAAGATTAGACACTTTGGTGAGTCTGTTTTTTCCCATGCTTTGCAGTCTGTACAGTATTTGTGTTAATTTACTCCTTCTTGTATGGAATGAATGCTAACAAATGAAAGACCCAGATAAGACACTGTTCAACTTTATCAAGCCAGATAATCATTTAAAAGTGAAATAAGGTGTTAATTGAAGAAACTTGTTAGTTCCTGTGACCAGCAAGAACTCTAACTGAAAAAAAAACCCTAAAAATTAATACTTAACTGAGCTTAAGCTGTGTCCTGGTTTCAGTTGGAATATAGTTAAATCTCTTCTCAGTAGCTGGTACAGTGCTGTGCTTTGGATTCATTATGGGAATAATGCTAATAACACAATGATGATTTGGCTGTTGCTCTGTAGCACTTTCTGTAAATCAAGGATTTTTAAGTGTCGCATGCTCTGATATCAGGTGCATAATAAACTGAGAGGGAGCATGGCTGTGACAGCTAACATGGACTGGCCAAAGGGATGTTCCACAGACACAACATCTTGCGCAGTATATAAATGAGGGAGTTGGCTGGGAGGGGCTGATCCCTGCTCAGGAATGAGATGGGCATTGGTCAGGGAGTGGTGAGAAACTGTATGGTGCATCACTTGTTCCTCTTGAGTTTTATTCCTCTCTCTGTCGCCCCCATCCCTTTTTCTCCCTCCATGCCCTTCCTCTCTATCACCGCCCCCCACCTCCCTCCTCCTTTTCATTACAGTTATTAATCCTGGATGAAACCAGGACAAGACATGAAAACTACAATTCTAGCAACTTTTTCTGCTGTTCAGTGGGAAAAGGCAGGGACATTCATGGAAATATAAGTCATGTATAAAAGTGCATGGAATTGTCCATAGCTCTCTCCTTTTAATAAATATTTTTCTGGCACCTGTTCAGCTATCAGGGTAATGCCTGATTAAATAAACATGTTTGTAAACACCTACTGAGAATACGTGTGCACAGAATTGTGCATTTAAAACTATACGTAATTATCCACTAGGTGTCACTTTAGCTCTGTCATAATCTTTGAACCCAATTAAGCACAAAACTGATCTTGAACAGTAATCTGAAATTTTGGTGGTACTTGGAAGTGCTTTCCATTCTTAGTTACAGGCTGCTTTCAGACTAGAATATAATTTAGCCATATTTGCAATTCCAGAACAATCAAGAACAGGATGGAGTTGGCAAAATTCAGTTCTTTTTACAAACTTATTTTCACTAAGCTATTTGGCTTCTAAGGCTCTTAAAGCTGTTTTAAAGAAAGGGCTTCTAGCCTTGTTAGCCTTGCAAGTAACCAAGCTGAGACACAATGCTGTCAGAGTATGCAAATAGCAGTAATAAGCACAGGTTCTCTCAAGTACCTTATCTGTTCAGTGTAAGGATAGTGGAACCAGAAGACATCTCCTCTGCCATGCACTTGAACAAGAAAAAGAAGAGGCTTTCTTGCAGGCTTCCTAGCTGAGAGTTGGGCAAAATTACTGGTTGTCTAAATTCAGAATAAACTGTAATGGCAGCAAGTTTATTAAAGATGACGGTAATTTTTTTTCGTACTTGCTAAATTGAAAGCCATCTTGTTATTTTAATTTAAAATACGTAAATCCATTTTAAAAAGTGACAGCACACTAATGCTTGTTCCATGCTAAGTGGTGCCAAGGGGCAGTGTGGACTTCACTAGCCATATTACGTGAGTCCTGTTTCTGAATCTTGCCCTGGCTTCCAAGCAATAGAGAACTTAGGTGGAATAACTTGAAACCATTCAAAAGAAATATTAGGTATTCCTTTCTGTTTAGGAACTTATTTTCTAGAATTAAGATTAGCTTAGGTCACTACCACTGAATTAGCTTTAGTCCAGTTACAATGATACACTGATAGACAGGTAAAGCTGTACATCTGGTACCTGTTACCAGTAATGACTGTCAGTGATACTTGAAGGATGATTTTAAGAAGTACTTTGAGTACTGAGTTCTGATTTTTAAACTCAGCTTGTCACATGAAGGGAGGATCATGATATCACAATTCAAAGTTCTAATTAACTTTCCAGTACTGATGTGGCTTTGCTTTTTGAGATCAAACAGATCATATAATTGATTTAAATTTTTCTAAAAACCTAGCAAATCATGTGTTGGAAGCACTTTAACTTTTGACAGATTACAGGTTCTGTTCTTTGCATTCTTATTTGCAAATATTTAAAGAATATTGTGTTTGTCAGAATCACTGAATGTAAATCTCTATCCACAAACCTCTTAAGGTATTTGATGATGTAACTAACAGATAACTATACCACTTTGTTAGTGTGTATGAGAACTGATTAAAAATCAGTTATCAATGATACTAGAGATACGTGACTCTTACAATCCACTTTTAGTATCTTCAGAGTCCAATTATATCTTCTGGTAATGCTCTTCTCAGCATTGGTTAGATGTATAAATAAAACACCCAAATTTAGCTGCATGCTGTCGTTCTGAGGTTAGTGAATTGCAAAATTGTTATGTGTACTGGGATGTTAATGCAAGTAACTCCTCTGCTGCATTAAATCATTTATCCATTTCAAATATCTTAACTGTTTCTCTAACTAGGTATGCTGAGCAGATGGGATGATAGTCAAAGGTTTTTGTCTGATCACCCATACCTTGTATGTGAAGAAACATCTAGGTATCTAATGTTGTGGTGTTTTCATCTAGAAGCTGAACAGGTATGAAGATGTTTAAATTCCTTGAAAGTACACAGTTTTCCATTTGTACTGTAAAAAAGGTGACCAACTTGATTGGCTGTTTAACTGTTCTTTTCACCCCCTCTGCTTTATTGCTAGTGCACTGTCACATACATGTTTAGTTATAGCTGATTATGTCCCCTTCCTTCTGTAAGCATCAGTTCTCATCTGTTTAGGAACTGGAACAACGTTTTGCTGAATATTAGAAATATACTCACAGGGAACTTCTTTAAATCCTAACTTAGACTTTTTTTTCCCCCCAGAAAAGAGCTCTGATGGAGCAAGTAGCACACCAAGCAGTTGTAATGCAGTTTATTATAGAAATTGCCAAAAGCTGCAATGTGGATCCAAGAGGATGTTTTCGTCTCTTTTTCCAAAAAGCCAAAGTAAGTCAGCTTGGGTAATGATTTCAGAAACTCTTGACACTGGACAAGAGACCAGTGTTTTAGAGAAGGTTTCTTCCTAACCATATGGGGCTATATAATCTGTTGACTGACTGAGGCTTATGCAAAAGTGGTTTTTTAGCAATTATTTTCTAGATAAAATAATTTATTTTAATTCCGATTCTGAAAATGAAAGCTTAGTGGATTTTGCTTGTCCCTGATGGAAAGCAAAATGCAGCAGGGGGACAAGAAGGATGTTATAGATGAGTTATAACTAAGGACTGATTTTTGACTAACTACCCTTGTGTTTTCAAACTGTACTTAGGTACTGTCATTACTTTCCATTTTATCTGCAGTTTACAGTGGGGCCCAAAATAGTGTCTCTTTCTCATTACTGAAATAGAGCAATCCAGAGCTATGCAGCAGAAATGTGGGAAAATTGAAACTGTGGTTTGCTGTAGACTGTGTTCAGTTATTCAAGACTGATGGATCATAGTATTGCCTAAAGGAGCATAGTAAAAATGTGCTTTACTTTTGATCAGAGGGCTTCAACAAGCACCTGTTCTGCCAACGTAAGTTGGGATAAACAAAAGGCTAAAATCAGATTTAGTTTTACATGTCCTTAGATAAAATCAATTACTTCTACATATAAATGCTAAAGTTTGTCTTAAAAAGAAATCTACTGAAATGTAATTTTAAATTGACTAACATTATTCTTGAGTTGTTCAGTTGCTAATCCCCAGAAGGTAGTATAACTGCATGGAGTTTTTTCCGCACTGTGTATGCATACAACTCAAAAGTAAATCTGGCTGAAGTGCAAATTTTTCATTATTCTGTTTGCAGACAGGTGAAGGCTATTTTGAAGCCTTTAAAAATGAACTTGAGGCATTCAAGACAAGAGTGAGAATCTGGTCACAATCACATGGCTTTCAAACTATGTTACTACATGATCTCAATGTCAATCCTGATTGTGCAGGAGCGCGGACATCTTTTTTACAGGTAGGTTTGTTATTTTTAGAAATTAGTTTAACTAAAGTAAGATGAGGTTCTGCCCTGAGAAACTGTGTTTCTGGGGTAAGAGGATTATTCCTGGAACTTGTGATATAATGCTTGGGATGTAGCGTGCAGTATTAATACACCAGGTATATATGGGCTTTCTTTTTACTTGCTGGAATTCAGGAAGTGTCAGCATAAGGTCAAAAGCATCTGTTATTTCAGTACCTTTACACTTTCATGCTTAAAATAAGCACTGTATTACAAAACTGACCAGATGCTAAAATTGTATTCACAGTCTTTACCACAAGCAATGTAAAATAACTAATCCTATTCATGGGATCATTTGGGCAAGTCACAGAATCATCAAATAGCTTCACTTGGAAGGAACCTGAAAGTTCATCTAGTTTCAACTCCCTGCCATGTGCAGAGACACCTTCCACTAGACCGCTTTCCTCAAAGCTCCACCCAGTCTGGCCTTGAACTTTTCAGAGGCCCTACAACTTCTCTGGGCAAGAGAAGTCAAGCTTAAGGAAAGTCTCTTTTTGTGATAAAAGGAAACTGAGCATACTTAAGTCTTCTTTACAGTTCTAGTTATGGCTACGTTCTGGAATGTAGAAGCAACTTAAAAGATTGTCAAAAATTAGGGAAGATATTACAATTGAAAGTACTTATCTGAAATAATTTGATAAAAATATCTCTCACGCAAGATCAAACAGCTGAATTAAAAGTAAAGGTGCAGTTAGATGCTAGAAATACTAAGACAAAATACAAGCTATTCCAGCAAATTTTAAAAAGTTTTGATACAGCAACATAATATTATTTTTTCAACTTACTATTGCAAATTTGTCTCATCATAAGATGGACAACACAAACTGTTTACTTAAACTAAAAGCGCTGTTTCCCACTCACTCTCTCCCTCCATATATACAGTTGTGGAGACTTAAGCAGTCAATTTTTCATCTGTTGCAGAACACAGGAGATCTACAAGGTTCCATAAGCACGGATGCCTGCAGTTTGAACTCCGTGATACAAAGAGATGAAGAAGAATCAAAAATGATGGACACATTATAGTTCTCTTAATACTGAGGCCAAGTACTCTTCTTCCCCTTTGTTTTTTGTTTTCTTTTTTTCCCAAAGAAACAAACATGGCTATTTTCTTGACACTTATTTTTCTGGGTACTGCACTTTATTTTTAGTGTCAGATTTTTGTTGGTTTTTTATTTGGTTTTAGTAGGAAAGGGATTTTGAAGCGTGGGTAATTCAGACAAACTTGTAATATTGTTTGAAAATGTGCTGCTAGGTTTTTGGTTGTCCTTGAAGAGCAGGGTTCTTACATTGCTGAATGTGAAACTGGATGTGTTTTCTGCTACTAACCTTGCCTTTCATGACTTTAGAAATTAAAGTTGAAGAAAATCTGCACAAATACAATGTTTACAAGAAGCAACAGATTCTTCATAGAATCTGCTATTGTCTTACTACAGATGTGGACATGATTTACTCTGAACATTGGAGATTGCAACTGTATTCATGCTACCTTGCTGACAGTATAAGCTCTCAAATTTGGTTATCACTAATAGCAATAAATCAATATCTGGTATGAGTATTTCTGATCTGAATGGATTAGATTAAAACACTGGCTTTCTACCTCTACTAAGGGGATATAAATGTAATATTGTACCTTCATTAAACGTTACTTGGTTTTATCCTAAGATGTAAACAACACTTGTCTACAAATGAGTGCTGGGTTGTATGATTTCTGAGAGTCTGACTCTTCTTGTTTGTAAGACTAACTTCAGATTCTTTTTTTTTTCAACTAAGTGTCATTGTGGGTCTAAGTATTTGATGGAGAGAGCTTGAGGTATAAGGGTTAGGCTAAGACTTCAGTTTAAACAAAAAGCTGTATCACAGTTCATACAGCATAAGGTGGCATGTGGTGTTTGAAACATACTTCATATGCTACTAAAGCAAAGTGGGTTTCTGACATTGTCAACTTGAACGAGTAAAGTAGAAAATAATTAAAATATTCCTGTTCGAGCAGCTGAAAATCCAAATACTATTTTTAGGCAAGGCCTTCCACAGAACCTCTGCAATCCAAAATTCTGCTGTGCTTTTCTGACTTGCTGCTCTTGCAACAGATCTGTCTATAAACACATGTCCTGCATTTGGAAGACTCCAGCAAAGACAGCTCATACCTCAAATTACGGTATCAATACACACTCTTCCCCCTTTAGTGTATTGTTCTGATTGTACACAAGGTCTGGAAAGCATCTCAATTTCAACAGTTCAATGAACACAGTCTACCCGCAGTTTTTAGTTCAGGCAAAACCACCACCCCAGGCAGCATTACAGGCTGGGGGCAGAGCGGCTGGAAAGTTGCCTGGTGGAAAAGGACCTGAAAGGAGGTTGTAGCCAGGTGGGAGTTGGCCTTTTCTCCCAGGCAATTAGCAACAGGATAGGAGGAAATGGCCTCAGGTTGTACCAGGGAAGGTTCAGGTTGAACATTTCTTCGCTGAAAAAGTGGTCAGGCATTACAACACACTGCCCAAGAAGGTGGTGGAGTCACCATCCCTGGAAGTGTTCAAGAAATGACTGGACATAGCACTTAGTGATGTGGTCTAGTTGACATGGTGGCGACTGGTCAAAGGTTGAACTCAGTCTTGGAGGTCTTTTCCAACCTTAATGATTCTATGAAAAGTCATGCTGGGATCCAGTAATTTTCAGCTTTGGCTACAACAGAGTTAGAGAAAAGTCTTCAGTCTGCAGTCTATACCAGAGTATTAGTACAAATCCAGTAGCAGATGCAGTGATAGAAGTAGCTCTTCATGTGACTTGTGCTCTCTTGCAGACAGACCAAGGATAAAGGAGCAAGCAGAAGCTCTGTCCCACATGCAAACTGGAGATAAAAAATAAAAATTTCTACTGAAGCTGGTTAAGTTTGACAGATACTCCAGAAAGGATAAGTAAACAGTGCCTTCTCCTTAACAATTAGTTATTAAGGGAAATTAAGGGAACAGTAGTAACTTCAGGTTGTTTTTTTAATGGAATGTTGTATGTGAAGATCGTAAGTGTTAAGTGTAATATAAGAAAAAAAAAAAAAAAATCAACATTGGTGCAAGCAAACCTACCAGAGGAAGACTCTTCCAGAGGATCAGCCTATTTGAAATGCCAGTTCTGGTCTAAAATGGCTTTTTGCAGAATAGTAGTCATAGTTCTCCACAGCTCCTGACTAGCCCCAACAAATTACACATGTAAGAAATGTGCTTTTTTATCCTTACCATTGCTTCATTTAATGAGTGAGTAAATCAATCCATGTGCTTTCTAATGAAGCTATATTCTGAAATATGTTTTCTTCACCACTTAATATTTGCAAATAAGAGACACAAGAGTAACTGCTTTTGTTAAAGTCAGTTATTATTTTTTTTTAAATTAGGTATATAAAAAAATACAGCATTCAACTGAGAACCACAGGCAAAACAATTCTATCATAATGTAAGTTAAGGACAGTAGTGAACTTTAATTATTGATCAGTCTGGTAGACTACTTCAAGAAATCCCTGATTGCTGAATCTCATGTATCAAGAGTGAGCTATGACAGATGAGCAGAAGTCTGACCTATTTTCACCTGGGAGTAGCAACATTTTTCTGGCTCACATCTGGCAACTTGGTCTGGAGGAAAGCATAGATATGTGGCCAGATCTTATTGGTTTCTGTTCCAGAGAAGGATTTCAGTAACCCCTTTTCCCTAAGGAAGAAAAAGAAGAAAGCGTTACAGAAATCAAATTGTTTAATTGTTCCCAGCCCTCTGCTTCACTTCAAGATTGTCCTGGCAGAACTGAGCAAATATGCAAGTGATTTAACACCTAGAACAGCCATAACATTAGAAATGCTAGGTTGAACATTCATTACTCTGTTCCTCAAACAGCAAGCTACTGGCCATGTGAATTCATGAAACTGACTGCTGTCTGCAGAGCACTTAACAAGCAGGGTAAAGATATGCATCAATGTAGTGACATAGCACGTGCTGTACAGCACTCACCCAAACAACTCTGACTAACTCAGGTATTGTAAAGTTGAACCTCATGGATGTGCATCAGACCAAGCAACATAACCAGGCACAGTTAAGTTATTCTGAATCAGTAGCTAGTTTTATCTGTATAGTATATTATCAATAATAAAAAAAGTTTAGGCCTATGTCTTACTGTGATGCCTTGAGGCATTTTCACTTCAGAAATCGAACAAAAATCAGGAATATAATTTTCAATCTGGAAAAACTTTAAAAATTAATGACACCAAAGATGGAGCTTCTCATGTTCTGCTCAATGGTCCTGGTAGTGCATAATGAAAGATGGTAGATACAGAGATAGAGGAAGGACAATCACTTCATGATGATGTCAGAGTCTTATTTCTTTGTCTAGGCAAGTTAAGAGTAAAGGTCTATGTGATGACCTACTATTACTTGTGTATTAGCAGTGTGATACTAGCTGATTTTTTTTCTCTAAAGAGAAACTGTGTATAATTTTGGCTTTTAAAAGAACAAGTAATTTTTCATCACTTCACAATGCAACTGGCATTCTCAAATGCTACTTATTCCCAAAGAGTCGTGCTAGCTGGACTCATCACAGTCTTGTTCTTAGAAGAGCCACTTTTCAATGCTCATGAAACAGGGGTTTTTTTATCACTTTTTGACCCCTTGCACTTGTTAGAAGGACTTCTACTTACACATTCAGAAGACAAAATAGCATGAAGATCTTCCAAAAAAAGAAACTTCGTTGCCTTACTCACAGAAGCTGGGTTGCTCAGAACAGTACCATGATGTATTAATAATGCATAGTGCTCTTTATAAAGTTAAATACAGCTGCAGTTGACAGGCTATTTTACTATGCAGTTGTATGAGGTCTCATACAACAGTGAAAAACTAAAATACTCATTCTACTGGGTTGATTTCTTTTTGAGTCCATGAAAGCTACATGGCTACCCACCCCACACTCACTGTTGCAATATAATACATTCTGTAACTGAAGAGATCTGTTCTTTGCTATGCTAGTGTGAAATGACCTTTTAGAGTATGGTAGATTTTACTACTTACCGATAATATTCTAGAACAGGCTTTGTTTGTGCATCATAAGCTTGCAGCCTCTTGCTAACAGTCTCTGGCTTGTCATCATCACGCTGAACAAGTGGCTCACCGGTAATATCATCAATGCCCTAATCATGGTTAAAAGCAAACAATGAAGTGTATTTTTATTTCTGGTTAAGTATGTTTTGTGTAATTTTCTACTTAAATTACAATCAGCTGCCAGTTATTCAGGGTAGATTTCTGCTTATATAAAGGCTGCTGCTCCTGTCTTATCTGGAATACACACTGTTGAATTCCCAGTAAAACAGTCTGTCAGTTAGAAACATTTTCTCAGGATTGCCAATGAACAGATCATAGTAACTTGACTAAACTTGACTAATTTGTCCTCTGGAGCATTCACAGGCCATAGGGAATATGTAGACAAAACCTTCACATACAAAGGAAAACAATATTGTTGTTAATATGTTCCTGCATAACAGGAAGTGAGACCAATTTGTTTGACAACACTAAAATGGGCAAAAGAGTTAACAGCCCTTTGATTTTAGTTGCAAAATGGAAGAGTTATCATTTGGCAACACCTGTATAAAAAATGGTGTAAAAGTCAGCCAAAGTGTTCCCTACAGAGGTAGGAATGTAATGTGTGAACCATAACCTTTCTTTTCTATTAAGTAAAGATTTTGCAGCTCTATTCCATGGTTTCAGTTACATACTGAAATCTACTATGTTGTGATGTGCCTGACAGTTAGTGAAAGGTAAAGCAGTGTTTTGAGCAGCAAACACTTAAAAGTGCAACTACCAAATGCAGCATTTGTTTAGTGCCACACCAACATGTATTACTTACCTTCACTTTGGGAGGACTGAATTCAAGATTGTAGACTCTGCCACTAGCAGGGTGGATCCAGCGTGCTGTGAGCCGACATTTTATGGTTTCAAATGGCACATCTAGGTCAATCACAGTGTCTACATGACATTCTCTATCCAGGGCTTCTGCCTGAGCAACTGTTCTGGGAAAACCTTTTTAAAGGAAACAACTCCATAAAATTCCAGAAGCAGAGTTATAGTGAAAGTTACATTGAATCACCCATTAGAGAAAATAATTGTCAAATAGAAGAAAATGAAAAAGCATTATCGTGCTCTAAAGTTTGAAAATACATCAGATTTTCCAAGTATTTTTCAGTGCGTTGTGGCATTTGAACTTGTTAAACGCCTCCCAGCTTTCATTTCCTCATTTCAGTTAACCATCTTCCCAAAAGCGTAACAAACAAATGTAAAAAGACCCCATACTCATATGTACCACGTACCACTACATTGCATAAAGCACTGTATATACATTTGGAACAATAAAAGTTCCAACAAAAAGCTTTGCTCAGATATATGGAACAAACTAGAAACATTTGTGACATCCCTTATTTCCACAGTTGTGTAAGTCTGGTTCAAGGCAGTAACCATTACAAACCTGTTCTGTTCAGCTGCAGTAAGCCAAATATATTTACCATAGGCAGCACAGGATTAATTTTATATAAAAGATTAGAAGTGGTTCTAGAAGTTCTAGTATATCAAAGTGTCGTCGGGTATGATGACTGTGAGAACATTCATGCTGCAGAGAAACCTGTCTCTTCAGTTAAAACACACTGCATTTTGCACTCTATAGCTTCCTACTTTGTGCCTTCAACTATTAAAGAAACTTAATTTAAGAAGGGGTGCAGCGGGAAACAAAGAACAAGAAAGCCAAGGTCTCCACAAAGAATTTAAAGTGAAAAATTCATCACAAGAACTTCAGTGGACAGAGCTACTGCAGAACACTCTGCTGTGTTGTAGGTCCACTTGAACAAAACTATCATAGTCTCAAGTCATTCAGCAGCTTGTAATTTTTATCACACCACACAAGTAAACTTCTCCATAAAGACAAGCATGATAGGCACAAACTTCAGAAATGTTTCTTGCATAACATTTGTGGACTGGTCCATTGCCTGAGTAAGGAACCAGCAAAGAACTAGCTTTACCACAGGGAAAAAAAAAAAAAAAAAAAGGTCTTAAGGCTACCATGTCTTGTCTAAAACATTATAAAAGGAGAGGGCTAATTAACTCAAGACAAAGCTCTTGCTTGTGCACTAAGTCTCATGCACCTGTTTTGCATCACAGTAATCAGCTGCTCTCATCCTATTTCTCACTTTCACATTATCTCATGGAAGTACTTCAAAATGTTAAGAGCAGAGGGAGAGCCATGAGTTCAGCACTGCTGTTCTTACTATTGGCAAGCTAGTCAGGCATCCCACGTCTTAGTTATGCAGCTGGAAAATGAGTTTGCTGTGGAACTGAGTAATGAGAAACTTCCTCAATAAATTAAAATGCCTTTACAAAAGTGTTTCATTTAAAGTGAACCAGCGCTTGCTGCACACAGTGTTTTCTCAATACAGAAATCTAAGATACAATGAATTATGAAGATTCCAGGAATACAGAAAATTAATCTGAATTATACAGCACATAAATCTAAGCAGGTGATACCCACAGACACATATTATTTAGAATGCTACATCTGCTGTGACATGTATTTGCCTGTTATGGTGTAATACCCAGAACCAGAATGTGTGGATGTAATTTTAGTGAGCTGGGGGCTGAATGGTATTAAAGGTTAGTCAGTTCCACTGAAAAATACTAATGAGTATACAAGCAGTTCAGCAACTCTAGTTTGAGCTAGCTGACTTCAACGCTTTGTTCTGCATTGCAGTTAATCCAAAATCTCTACTTTGATAACATTTTTCAACAGAAGAGTGTTTTTCCTACAAAGCCCACTATGCTAGATCTACCCAATGTAATTCAGATTCTCATTCCACATGCTTATGCAGACAAAATTTTTGTTCTGAAAGTTTAAAGGCAGCAGCATGTTAACATGCAGTAGCAACTGATTTATTCGCTTTTGATCTCCACACATTTTTTTTCTGTTAATAGCTTCCAGTGTGTGCAGCTATACTGCTACAAATCCAGATCCACAAGGCTGGAACTGTGCATACACAGGCCCTGGAACAACAGTAAAAAAAAAAAAAAAAAACAAACCCCAAAAACCCAGTATCTACAGCTCTTTGCTGATTAGGTTTCATTGTTCTAATCACTATGGGAATGAAGCTTGTGTTTCAGGGAGGAACGTTACTGTGACTAAGCCACCAGAACAGATCACTGTACTTAGAAGCAATTATAATAAAGCACTAAGGTGTAGAGAACACAAGGGATTTTTCACTCCCTCTGGAAAAAAAAATAAAAAAAATAAGGCCACACCAGTAACTTTTTAGTTTTAACTACTGAGACATGTTGTGACTGCAGTCCTAAAACACACACATCCAGCCCAGACACTGCCGTTGTGCTGTTCATCCAGCTGTCCTCTCATAGGCTGGAACGAGAGCCATCCAGTTCATGAAGACAGCAGCAAATGTATTTTCCCTCTAGTGTGAATGATGAAGCAATGACCTTACACTGCTGAACTGCAAAACAGCTGACTCCAGAGAACAGAGTCCAACAGCAAAGAGACCTTTTAGAGCACTAAGCAATGGTTTTGTTATTTATTACACACCACAATGCTGTGGTACTTTTCCACACTTACTATGTTACTGCATCACATGCCTACCTTTCTATTTAAATAATTTCTCAGCCACATCCTTCAAAAGTTTTCCATTCCCCGAGGACTTTAACAAGAAAAGGCTTTAAAAAAAGAAACTTCTCAATGAATATTTTAAAGGGGAAGTATCATAAAAACTACCAGAACTGCCAGTTCTGAAATTTTAGTGAAGTATTGAACTGCCCTTTTCAACATGAATTAAATATTCCTGCAATGTTCTGAAGGCAGGATGCACCGAAAATGTTGTTCAGCCAAAGAAACTGGGGCAGACTAGCTGCTGGAAGTTTCCCAACAAGCTGGTAAGAAGCGAGCAAAGCATTCTGAGCTTTCCAGAACAGATTTTCTCTCCATGCATACTGGTATCAAATATGGTAACTTACCATCCAATAGCCAGCTGTACCGATCTAGACTTTTTAGCTCATTCAGCATTAGTTGTGTCATGATGTCATCTGGAATAAGCTGCCCTTGATCAACATAGGACTTGGCAAGGATTCCAACTTCTGTGAAAGTAAGAGAAGTTGCATTACACTATCTCCGACCTCCAGCAAGCAAAGACCTCCCACAGGCCTGCAAAAAATTTGTTTTGATCAAGATGGCACAGAAATGTTGTAAACAAGACAGACAGTAGACTTGCTAAAATTAAAAAAAAAAACAAAAAAAAAAAAAAAAAAAAAAAAAAAAAAAAAAAAAAAAAAAAAAAAAAAAAAAAAAAAAAAAAAAAAAAAAAAAATAGATGATTCACTAGGATCTAGGCATGTAAATGTGTATTGGATTAATTTGATCAGCCTGTAGCTTGACAGATGGTGACAGGGCAGAACGCACCTCTACCTCCACGCCCTCTGAATAAGTTTACTAGTAAGTATTTGAAATACTAAGTTCAAAACACTAAAATCAGAAGAGGCCATTAGACAAAAGAGTCTTCAAAGTAAGAAATATAAAGGATACAAGTTTATTAATATATCAGCCCTCAGGTTTCCTGTAAAGAAGTTATCTTCTCAGTTAGTTGCTAACTTAATTCAGACTTCACCACAAAGAGAAACGTCTTTGGCATTTAAGAGAGCAGTATGCAGTGGGACACACTTGCCAGCTATGTATTTTTATGATTACTAGAGTTACAAGAGGATGTTTATAGATGTTATAAGCTATTTATGGGAGCACATAGACACTAGTATTTTCCCATGGAACTGACTAATCTTTCATAGCAGTCATTCAGCCCCCTGGCTCACTAAAATTACCCAGAAACGTGATGTGTGGATGTATCACACCACGTTCCTATGTGACAGGAAGTAGTGTGCTGTAATTCACCCAGGTAAGGGGCAGAGCCAGGAAGAAATTCAGTTGGGTCCCAGGCACAAAGTGTCCATAACTTTCATCTATAAAGCAATTACCCAATTATGTTAAGTCACCCAGAGTAGCAGTTAGACTGGTTTTATTGTGGATCTGCAGAAGCCTTTACTTGCAGCCAATACAGATCTAGTTACAGGTAACTTAACAGATGAAAAAATGCAATGGACTGACATAACCAACACAAGATACAACCACTTTCAGCAGAAAGCAGTGAATAATGCCAATCCCACCACTTGATGCATAGAATGTGCAATAGTACAGAGACTCTTCTTTAGATATGGCAACTGAAAAGTAGTAGATGCAAACAGTAGCTCTGGTGATGACAAAAAAAAAAAAACCCCCCAAAAACAATGAAGAGACAATTTACCCTTACTGGGTGTTCATATCTGTAGTCAGGCCTTGAAAAGTAGAAAGACCATGAAACAGGTACTGAATCTGGCTTTTCCCCACCTTCCTTCTTCAAGGTCAGCAAGTCAGACCTCTTACTATTCTAGAGCACTTTAAACCATACACCCTTCAAAAGTAAATCTGGGAGGAGGAACAAGTTACTTCTGGATAGTTTAATGTGTATTTGATGCTTGGATCTGCTACTGATTTACACAGCAGCATTGCTCTAGCCACCATGATCTAAAAATATGTGTGAGGCAAGGTTCATAGAGAACAGTTCTAATATACCTTGGAAAGACTGATGAGTTTTTGGGCCTGGAGAGGTTTAGAATACAGCAAGCTGTGAGGTCCTAGTATTAGGCCAACAGAGCTGGAAACTACGTTTCTTGCCTCTATCTACAGAACTCAGGTCATTTATAAAATCTTTATTACAGAAGGAAACAATAGGCAAAACTGTACCCAAATAGTTATATATTAGGACACAAGGTTTGTATACTAGATCATAGCTTTGTTGTTGTTGTTTCCCTGCTGTTTAGAGTGAGATTTAGTGAGGTTTTGTTAGTTTTATTTAGTTCTGGGGTACTTTTGGGTCTGAAACCACTACAAGCATGGCAATTTTTGGAGTTAAAGGCAACACAGGTTTCTTTCCTTTCCAGGTGATAACAGGTATCCACGTTTCATGGTTTTACAAAAGATTGGCATGGTCCAACCACATTACAGCAAACAATCAGCCATAATCAGACAATAGTTTCCTTAGCACTAGAGAAGTAGTCACAGACACTCTGCTCTGCAAAGCAGCAGAATGTGATAAGAACTGAAAATTGCTACAGACACTCAAATCTTCAACAGGACTTGTCAACAACGTCCATTTTCGCAATCGGCAAATGCCAAAATTTGGACCATATAACTATTGTTACTTATATCTAATTTTCTAAGTGTTTTAACTGCCCACCTTAGCCTAACATGTTTTCCAAAGAACTGGGAATCACATGACTCTACTATTATGATCAAAATTCATAAACACTTTGCCTTGACCAAACTCGTCAAAGCTCTCCGAGTTGCCTCAGTCATTGTGCTATTTTCAGTGTACTACTTATTCCTGCAACCTCATACTTCATCTCTACCATTTGGCGACCATTTCTGCAACTAGGTATCGACTTTCAATTAAATTAACAACAGAACTTTATCTGTTAATTAGTTAATGAAAAATGCTGCAGCAGATTCTGTTAAATTCTATGCTAGCCAAGTCAGTGAAAACTATCACCACATACATCCTCCACTGGCTCCTCTCCTCACATTCAGGGTTTTAACATACCTGCTACACACCTTTGCTCTGCTTCACATTCTTTCATCTGTCCAACACAAATAGAATGCTTTGCCTAATCACTTCTTTCCACCACTTCCTGTCTCCCTCAAATCAAGCAATGCAGTATTTCTTCTTGCAATTTCCTCTTCTCACATGCCCTTCATCCTGATACTGGTGCTTTATGATCTTGTTTCCAAGACATATTCAAAGAGCGCAAACCCTAAAGTATTTAGTATACAATCTAAACCCCAAAACACTTGCTAAAAATAGCACATTTCCTTCATCTTCCGAAATGGCTTCCGACTAGGTCTTACACTGAAAGTTCGTAACAGAATAGATTTGTGAACCTTGGTAAATAAAAACTTTTGGTTGTGCAAACAGACAGAAATAGCATAAAAATGATCAGATGTGCTTGCATGGGTGGTGCTCCTAGCAAATGTTTACCTTGCGGATATCAACTGTAGCAAAGTCGGTCACTGTGCCAAACTCATTGTTCTTACCGGGCAAACAGAATTTGTGTGAAGAGATGTGGAAATCACATCACAATTGTTATCACAATCCAGATAATTTTTTACCTTCAAACATGTTCATGAGTCTCCAAAAATAAAGAGACTGCCAGTTACCTAAGGGTAATAATACCATGATACTTGCAAGATAATATAGTCCTCTACAGTTTTAAAGTGCTGGAAATAACAATACTCTCACTTTCATGACACGCAACCTGAAATGGTTCTTACAAGGCTTCTCACTCCACATGAAAAAAAGCAGGCATAAAAGTCACAAGGAGACCTTTCATCATTGCAAAAATCCATGAGAGACAGGGGCTGTGGCTTCTCAACAGAGGCCAGAGGTCACACAAGAACTATACAGAAAGAATAATTCACACCATTACCTAATACAAGCAGTACCATATGCAAACACAGACTGTGATGAAACCTAAGAATATTACAGACTTGTAAGACATATTAATAATTTAAAAGCACAAGATAAGCAGTTTGAAAATTTTGCCCCCCCCCCTTTTTTTTTTTTTTTGGAAGGATCATTATTATACCTGTCTCTTTGGGACAAGGTCCTCTAATTTTGGAATAGCTGTTAATAATTCTAGGTGCCTCTACTTCTAGCCATGAAATGGAGATCTGAAAAAGTCTAATTGCCTGGAACCCCTCCTCTTGCCCTGCCTGTTAAAAATTGTAAATATTTTTCCCTTTTAAGATCCTTCCAGCTAGGAAAATTATCAGAAACTATCAGAGTTATTAGAAACACCTACAAAAACTACTGTGTGCTAACAAAAAGCATCTAGATGAGAAAACAATGAGGCGGAAACAAAACAAGGAAAACGGGATAACCCCAGATAACCTACAGAAAAGGGATCCCAAGTGACAGCTTGTAGAGGACCCGCGGCTGAAGATGAGAGCCCCACGTCGGTGTCTCCCGCCTGCGAAGGAGCCGTGTGAAGACACCCAGCCCCTGCCTGGGCGCGGGGGGGGACACAGAGGTAACACTGGGGAACACCAGAGCCCCATCAAGAAGTGCCCACGGGCTTCCCGGAGGGAGAAGGGAGGGAAGGAGCAGGACTGGGGGAAGGGCTGCGCGTGGAGTGCGTGTGTCCCCTCCCCGGAGCGGCGCAGTGGGACGCGGGAGCCCCCGCCGGGATGCGTGGGGACGGCTCCCGCGGAACCGGGGGCAGAGGGACCGCGCACCACCCACCCCCGCCCCGACCCGACCCGACCCCAGGTCCCACCTGTCTTCTTTTGCATGTTGTCCCTCAGCAGGTCGCCGCTGGAGAGGTGCTTGAGGCCGAAGTGCTTGATAATGCGTGCGGAGACGGTGCCTTTGCCGGAGCCCGGCGGGCCCATGATGACTGCGCGCAGCAGCGGCCGCACCCCCATGCTGCGCCCCCCGCGCCGCCCCGGCTCCGACAGCAGCCGCCCCGCCGGCTGCCAATCAGCGGCAGGAAGGAAAGATCCTTTACGTAAACGCACCGCGGGAGGCAGGGATAAAGAAAGAATAATGATGAAAGATAACTAAAGCAAATGGCATTTTAGAAAGTCGCCTCAGATCGCATTAGCCCATCGCTGCCCGAACTGGACCTGACTGGCATTGCCACGCCCCTCTGCCCAGGAGACCCATTTTGGCTGCTCCCTCTGACCCCGCCTGCTTCCACTCTCAGTCATAGAATTACAGAATTGTTTACGTTGGAAAACACCTCGAAGGTCACCAAGTCCAACATTAACCCAACACTACTAAGTCCATCCCTAAACCATGTCCCAGACACAACGCCACGCATTTTAAATATTCCCAGGGATAGCGACGCCCCCACTTCCCTGACCTGTCATCGGGATCTGCCAGACTGAGCTGGGACACGGTTCCTTACCTGGCTGTCACCTGATGCCTGCTGGGCTGTGGACGCGTCCTGTTGCTGCAAGGGCCCCGAGGCTGCGACTGCCTTTGCAGTTTTCAGCTCCCGTCCTTCCCACCCTTCTTTTTTTTTTTNCAACGATTAAGCCCCAACTGCTTGGCAGCAGGGAGCGGCATTTCTAGCGAGCTCTGCCTGAGCTTTGTTTAAGATACTTGAATGTGAACAGCTGCAGGCTTTGTTTCCAGCGGTGTGCCTTCAAAGGGCACTCAGAACTCCTTTCTCACCGATACGACTCAGCGATTCTCAGCTACAGCAGACCACAAAACAGAAGACCGCTCCCTTTCCTAAGTGTTCCTATCATGTACCCAGCCAGGGAAGTAAGCCTTCCTGCTAAAGGTTCCGGAGATGCTGATGGGTTTCGACCACCGTGAACCAGAAGAGCTGCATTGAAGAAGTGATCGCACAGAAAGCAACGCTAAAGCCAAAAAGTTAATTAACTCAGAATTATGTTTTAAAACCTTGTTTCATTTCAATGGTTTTACACAGAAACAAGTAAAACAACAAGGAAACATAACAAAGTATGTTTGATTCTTAAGGACAGTATGGAAATGGCAATAAAGCCCAAAACTGTCCAGTAAACTAAATTGCCTTAACAATTAAGTAGGAATGCACTGACTTAGCATGGAAATCTTATTATGAGCATAAATCTTATTGCACTGAGCAATAATCTCTACTCCAGAATGCAGTAGGGCAGCAAGAGCAAAACATTCAGGGCTTCAGCAGGGTTCCCAGGGCAACATCTCAGTCTCCCAAAGCACCACAGTCTAACAAAATTTGGAAACAAAAAGGTATTTAAATGTGAGAAGTTGTGCTGTTAATTTTAAGCTTTGTAGATTTCTGAACAGTCAAAGTCCACAAAATGTGTAGACAATATCCCAGTATTCCTAAAGCAAGTATATGGGAAAATGGAAAGTATTACATGACATATCTAGACTTGTCAGAGAAATCATTAACTCTTAGTCCAATGTCACCAGTTTCAGAAACAGCAATAGTTTATCTGCCTGTTGAAGAGGGAACCTGAAGTTCAGCCTCTCTACAGTCACTATTGAGCAGTGCAGAAAAACTCCAGAGGGGAATGCTAAAATAATCCCACTGTTTAAGACTATTTAGCAACCTCTCTGAACTTCATAACAGATTCACAAAGAAAGGGTGGAAATGGATAAACACTTCTCATACACACACAGAGGTTCTTACTAACACAGGGTTTTGTAGAACAATAGTGGGTACTTATTACAAAAATTATTAGTAAAAGAAATTGCTGTTCCCTGTTCCTTGACTATCTTTGCCAGAGTCTAAACCTTGTCCTACTAGTTTTGTGCAATAGTTGTGGCATACTCAGAAGTGGAAAAGGAAATAATAGGAGAAATAGGTCAATGGTTCACTAGTTTGTATACAATGTTTTACACAACTATTCTGTATTTAAAGACATACAAATGTTTTGGTGTTTTGGCTTTTTTTTTTTGGCAGCCCTAATTTTGGTGTTTCAAACATGACATTTTATTACCTTCATGCAGACCTAATTATTCATATCTTATTTACATTGTATTCTGGATTAATATTTTTCACACACAAAACCTACAGTTTTAAATTAAAATCCTAAGTCTTGTTCAGTGAACTTACTGAAGTAGCCCTCATGGTGACTGGACAGAAATCAAAATCTTGTTTCAAACAAATCCAAACGTTCTTTCCAATACAGAATATTTCAGATTTCTCAGCATTTTTTTAAATGTAAGAAATTCTTTAAAGAGGATTTTTAAGGTTTAATTGTCAGAAGAGTTTCTGTCATGTCTGCCCCTTGGAGATCTAAATCCTTTCTTTTGAGTTTGACACACAATTCCTTCAGTACTGTTGGGTAACTACTTCCCAAGTGTTCTATTTTATACCAACATGAAATGACTAGTTACACATGGAAGAAGTTATAGTACACTGACTTTGGTAGGGCTCTGACATAATTTCAATAACTCATCGGGGTGGATGGGTGGACGGTTAAATCGGTGAAAAACCAGCTGGAATCAAGGTCAAAGTGCAGTGGTTAGCATTTTGCACCCTACCAAGAAGCTGTTAATGGGTGTGGATTGCCTGGGACCTTGACCAGTCTATGGTCTGTAAATAGCTCTGGGAGGAGAGTGCACCCTCATCAACTTTACAAGTAACACCAAACCACGCAACCTCTGTGGAGAGGCCCAGGGGCAGGCGGTGGGGTTCAGCAGGGACAGGTCGGCAGAGGGACCAAGCAGGACTGTGACAAATTCAGCAAAGGCATGTGCAAAGTCCTGTACCCGGGACACACAGCTTCCAACAGCACAGGCTGGGGACTGACTGGCAGGGTCGCAGCACCGCTGAAGAAGACTGAGAGATAGTGGTGGACAGACAGCTAAGTAGCACCAGCACTTGGCCACTAACATCCATACTACATCAAGAGAAACAATTGGGCCTCTGTATTAGCCACTCCTTAGGCCACATCTGGGTACTGTGGGCAGTTCTGGGCTCTTCACTAAAAGACAGGCACTGATCAGGTGAGGCAGGTTTAGCAGGAAGTGACCAACATGATAAGGGACTGGAGAGGAAGTCCTGCCACTTGTTGAGACTGGAGAGAAGGGTTCAGGGTACCTAATAGAAGTCTTCTAACATCCATGAGCAGGTTACTGAGAAGACAGGACCAGGCTCCTCACTAAGGCATGCGGCAGGACTCATTAAGTCAGGCAGTGAAATCAAAGTATTAGTGGTCTCACTCTTCCAAGGTTTTTAAGACTCAGCTGGATAATGCCCAGAGCAACCCAGTATGACCATGCTTTGGGTCACAGATTGGACTAAAGATCTGAATTCCAATCTCAATTAGGCTGTGATCTTGTATTTGTTAAACAAGATGCCCTATTAATCATGTCTGCATTTTTTAGATTTATTAGGTGTGAGGGAATATGTGTGTTATTTACCTTCCTCTCATTCACAGTTTTCTCATAGCTCTGCCCAGTGCATTACAGAAAAGAATTAGAGCTGTACAAGAGCCATTGTCTTTTCTATCATACCCTAGATCAGAGCTGCAACGAATTTCTAACACACAGAAAGCTACATCTCTTTGATTCCACAAAAACATGACAAATCCTTCTTTTTTTCCAAAAAGACACAGATATGTTCATCTGCACATGAATAGCTCTAGGCATTTTTACCCATAGCTCAGAAATCTCAGGCACTGCATGCGTGAACCAGTGAAGCATTATCTCTATTATTCTGTGATCCTCATTTTTCACAAATTTCTCAGCCTGTTTCTTTTAAGAAAATTTCTTAGGCTTTACGTCAGCACAGATGTGGTCTTTTTATTCACATGTATAATTTTTATGGTTGTGATTTTTTTGCCTTAGCACCAGTGTCTGGGAAATCTACAGTATCTCTACAGACTGGGTAGTGAATGAATTGAGTTGAGAAGAAATTTGGAAATATGAAAAATTAGACATGAGCCAGCAATTCACACCTGCAGCCCAGAAAGCCAGTTTTATTTCTGGGCTCCATAAAGAGCCGCATGGCCAGCTGGTCAAGGGACACCATTGTCTCCCTCTGCTCCTGTCTGCTTACAAGACCACACCTCAGTAAAAGAAAGACATGGACTCGATACAGCCAGTCCAGAGGAGGGCCACAAAAATCATCAGAGAGCTGGAATAACTTCTCCTTGAGGAAAAGCTGAGAGCACTGGAGAACAGAAAATATGGCATTGGTGAGAGCTTATTGCAGCCTTCTAGAATTTAAGAGAGGTGGAAGGAGACTTTTTATCAAAAAGTAGTGACAGAACAAGGGGCAAGAGTTTTAAACTGAAAGACAATAGATTTAAATTGGACATAAGGAAGAACGTTTCTATGATAAGGATGGTGAGGCACTAAATAGGTCGCCCAGAGAAGCTGTGGACGCTGCATTCCTGGAAGTGTTCAAGGCCAGGTTGGGTGTGGCTTTGAGAAGCCCGGTCAAGTGGAAGTAGGGGGGTTAGACTAGGTGATCTTCAAAGGTTCCTTCCAACACAAATAAGTTTGTTTTTCTAGGATGCATAGTTTGCAGACTGGTTTATTAACACAACAAATGATCTTTTTGTATGCTGGTCAGAAAAACTAAGTCAGAAAGCAATTATGAAAAAGTGGTCTAGTTCTTGCACAGTTTTTGTAAATCATCCCTATCATGGGTAAAAAAATAAGTTTTACTCTTTGGAAAACAATTTATTGGGAAAATGAAATTGTTATTATTTGTAAGGAAAATAGTCTGATCTTTGCTGTACCAAACTGGGAGGTGCTGTTGACTCTCTTGCTGAACAAGAGTTCTTGTAGACAGATCTGGATAGACTGGAGCATTGGGCAGTGACATGAAAGTGACAAGTTGAAATACTGGATGCTGCACCTGGGGCAGAGAAAGGCCAGACACAGGTCAAAACTGAGAGAAGGGTGGCTGGAAACAGCCTTGCAGAGAGGGCTCTGGGAGTGCTGGTTAGCAGCAGGCTCTGTAGCAGCCAGTAGGGCAACAAACGCCATCCTGGGTATACGAAACACAGCATCACTGGCCGTAAAAGAGGTGACGTCCTGCTGTATTCAGTGTTAGAGCAAGGCTGCACCTTGAGCACTGACTGCAAGTCTGGGCCCCACCATTTAAGAGCAATGTGAAGGTTCTCAAATATGTCTGGAGTAGGGCAAGAAGGCTGGTAGAAGGACTAGATACTGTGTCCTGTGAGGAGCTGCTACAGGCAGCTCGGAGAAAGAGAGTCTGAGGGGTGACGTCCTTGTCTCTCTACAGCTTCCTGAGGAGGGAAGATGGAGAGCAAGGTGCTCATCACTTCTCCCTGTGATCCAGTGATACAACATGTGGGAATGGTTCAAAGCTGTATCAGGGGATATTCAGACTTGTCATTAGGAAGCAATTTACAGAGACAGTGGTCAAACCTTGGAAGGCTTCTTAGAGAGTGTGGCTGAAGCCCTGAGTCTGTCACTATATAAGGGTCTTTTGGACAATGCCCTTATAAACAAGCTTTAACTTTTGGTCAGCCCTGGAGCACTCAGGAGGTTGGGCAAGATGCTTGTTGTTGGTCCCTTCCAGCTGGAGCCACTCCACTCTTAACTTCAGTTCCTGTACAAGCAAAGGTAGCCTAGCAATTGACTGTCACACGTCCACTGTAATCGAGGTTTCTCTTACAGCCGAGTCAAAAGCTTCACTCGGTCTCCCCATTAAGGACAGCTGGGGTCTGCCACTGTCATTTAGCAAACAGGCTGGCCTGAGGACTGCAAGTCACATTTATTCCTCCGCTTGGTTTTGCTTAAGACAGCCAGGGACAAATTACTTTAAAGGATTGTCTGAGGGAACGTGTTCGCAGGAACTGACTCATTTCAGTGTCGGGACAGTGCCCTCGTGCAGGCACCACGTTCTGCCCCGGCCCCCATTCCCCCGCCCGCAGGGGAGAGCCCGCATGGCCCGGAGGAGCGGCCGTGCGGGCACCGCGCTTCCGTCGGACACATCCACCGTCACTTTTGAACTCCAAGTTTCAATCGGATCCACGCAGGTGGGGAGAGCACTCGCAGGAGCTGCTCGTGCTGTCGCGCCCCAGCGGCGAGGAAGGCGACGCGAGGCATGCGAAGCGCTCCCGGTGCGGCGCCCGCCCCCTGCCCTTTGGCCCCGCCGCTGTCCCGGCGCTTCCTGTTCCCAACCACGTGGGCGGCGGGATGGCGGGCGAGCAGCACTGCCTCAGCTACACGGGATGCAACTTCCTGCGGCAGCGCCTGGTGCTCGCCACGCTCAGCGGCCGCCCGCTGAAGATCCGCAAGATCCGCGCCAAGGAGGAGGACCCCGGGCTGCGCGGTGAGTGGCGGCGGCCGCGGGGCAGGGGCTCGGCGCGGCGGAGCTCGGGCGCCGACTGTGCCCGGGACGTGCTGCCGGGCGGGGTCAGCCCCTCACCGGCGAGGGTGGCACCCCGCTGCGTGTCGCTGCCTCCCCGTGGATGGGCTCTCTAGCCCCTGGGCGCTGGGCACACCCAGAGCGGGCGGCGAGCTGTCACACGTGGATAGCAGGGCTTGGGGAGGAGGCGTGGGAGCGTGGCAGGGCGGCGACCGCGGCCGGAGCAGGGATGCTGTCATCCGCCGGGCGGGCTGTGCTACCCCCGTCCCACCGGCTCGGCTCGGCTTCCCAGCCTTTCCGCGGGGTCAGGCGGGCCCTCCGGGGCCGGTCCGTGCGGGGTTCGTGCCGCCCTGCCCGAGCTGCCCCGGCGGAACGGGGAGCGCACCGCGCCGTCCGTCCCGTCCCACCCCGCCGTGCGGGGCAGCGCGGTTCGCTCCGCGGGTCTGGCCGGCTCGCTGGGCTGTGTGTGAGCAGCGCTGACAGCCCCGTAGCTGGTTCATGTCCCGTGCCGGCGACTCCGCAGTCGGGAGTGACAGAACGATGCCCTGGCTCTCGGGCCATCGTTTCTGCCGCGTCCCTAAATCCTGTGTGCTCCCTCTGTTTTGGGAGCCCGCGTTCCCACAGTTTTAGTGGGTCAGGTGTCGTACTTGAATTTTTATTTAGGTTTGTCCAAACACCGAAGATGAAAGCGCCGGAACCCATTTACTTTTAATTTCTGAAAGCTTCCAACACCGCAGGCTCCTTTGAAGGAAACCTTTCTTAAGGAATACCCTTTTAATTCCTGTACAAGACCTTTGGCATCCCATGGTGAATTCCACCATAAACTGAAGTAAGAAGACAACAGGATAGAGATAGATGAAGAAACATTATCATGGTGTTCAGTTATTTTTTGGGCAAGGACCCCTGTCGTGAAGTTCAGAAGAGGTGTAGGCGCTACTCTGCGTCCTGACAGGCTTCAGCTTATAGCCAGAAATTCTCCTCAGAAACTGTCAAAGCATTGTTGTGGACTTAACATTTACCATGACCCAAAGTATTTTTTAGCACCATGTGGTGAAGTTTGTAGGTTTGCTATGTTTCTTTCAAAGGTGTTTGAATTGCCTTTTTCAAGCATGCGTTAAAGTGTAAACTATTACTGTAACAGAAAAATAGTAACAACAAACTCTGATTTGTGTTGATTCAACATGCAGTTCTTTTTGCTCTTCATGACTGGAACATTTGTAAAGAGAACTCTTCTACAAGTGTTCTCCAAGAGCGAAACATGTGCTTGCAAGGATGCACTCTTTCACTGGAAGAGGCTCCAGTGCTGTCATAAACTTTATAAACATATATACTGTCAGAAAGTTTAGAAATTGTCAAAACAGAGAGCAAAACCAGTATTGTGTGACTGGAGCATCAATCTTGTTTTGCAAATATTGACAAAAGGTAGTTTCTGCTACTGTATCCTAGAAGCATATGTAGACAAAAAAATCCAATTATTGTTTAAGAAATAACGCAGGCATTTATTACTAAGGAAGTTCTACAACCTACCAACTATTATGCAGGAGCTGGTGGCCCTGAAAACTAACTGGGTTTTGAATTCTGTAGATAGTCACATATCTTTCTTGATGTTGATTCTGTACCATGTTGGGATACCTATGTACTAGAGGACTAGTACGTTACTCCTGAAGTATTTGGGTTTTTTTGAGTTGAATTTTTTTTGTTTGTTTCATTTTTGCTTTTGCTTGGTTGGGGTGTTTTTTGTTTTTGCTTTGGGTTAAATTTGCTTGTCCTTTCCCATGTGTCTTGAGTGGGAGTCCACACAAACAAGAGAAACTGAGGAATTAATGTCACATGAAATGCTATAGTGAATACAGTAAGCAAGAAAAGAGACAGTGTGAAGATGTGTTTCTCTCGCCCTTAGTATGTCAATGACTGTTTTGGAAACAAAATTTTCAAGTCTGCAGACAACTAATTGTGTTCATGGAACAGCTGTGAAGCAGCAACACTTAACATCTGAATGTCCCCTTCTTTTAAGCTAAGACTTTTACACAGAGTAATGTGAAGCTGTTACTAGCTTGTCATGCTTCAATATACAGAGTCCTGTTTGTTATGATTTGTATGTTTTGCTTTGTACTGAGTAAAATGTAAACTGTCCAAGGTTTTATCCTGGTATGGAGTGATCTCTCTGGCCACTGTGGTTTGAAGTGTCTACTTTTATCATGCGCTGTGTGCCAGGGAGAGGAGTGTGACTAGTCCAGCTGCCACATATGAGGCCATCTCAATTGATTTGAGATGCCTGTGAGCATGGAGGGTCAAATGACATCTCTGTTTTTACAGTTAGTTGCCTTTTCTCATGTGCTAGAATTATACCACAACTTGAAGAGTGAGGGTAGCCTTACTGTTGTGAAAGGCAGGAAAGAGTAAAAGTACAAGCATAGTGTTGAACTTTAGGAAACTTTAAAATTCTCTCTGCGTTTTACTCCCTAGATTTTGAAGCAAGTTTTATTCGCCTAATTGACAAAGTGACCAATGGCTCACGGATTGAAATAAACCAAACAGGTAAGCTGTTTTCTCTGCTTCCTCTGTTCTGGTCTTTCAGGCTTTAGCAGTTTCTGCAGCACAGTCAAAGTTTTATCTAGACAGAGGTCAGTGTTCAGATACGATTGACTGATCAGAAATAACCAAGATGAGAAGTTTTGTAGTAATTGATTGCATGCAAGAAGATCAGTGCTCCACCATAATGCAGAGTGCTAGGAAAACTATATTGCCCAAAAATTAAAATTAGTATTTGGTTGGGTATGCTGGATTTCTGTGTGTGGGAAACTTCCTCTGAACTAGAATGGATTTCTGGGGGAGGCAACATTTGTGTTCTACAAAGGCAAACTTCTGAGCAAAACTGCTCGCTTATTCGTGCTTAGCAAAGGTTTTGGTTAGAGTGAGAAGTGCCGTAATTAAAAATTTCGTCTAGTTTGGAGTTTTCCTTTTTTTCCCAGGGATTTTAAGGATTATGGTTGGTCAGTAAAACAGTCAAATTACCACCAGATGTGGCAAGGCACCAATTACCTGATGAACTGATGAAGATTTAGCTTCTCTGGAGGAAAATTGTTGCTTGTATCATAATTGCAGAGATTACTAAGAAATCCTTGATTTTGTGGGAGAAGGGGAAAGGAGAAATGACACGCAGGGCAGACAGATGCTCCTGTGTGTTGACTCATTTGCTACCTGCATAATTTCTTCTTCTGCCTCAAATTTGCCCATATACATTGTTGCAAAGTGTATTTATGCTGCAGTAGCAGCCAGTGTTCTTACAGTGCTCTCATTTGGGTTACTCCCCTGGCATCTTCCCCAGGTACTACCTTGTATTATCAGCCCGGTCTTCTGTATGGAGGCTCATTGGAACACGACTGCAGCCCCAGTCGTGGTATTGGTTACTATTTGGAAAGTCTGCTCTGCTTAGCACCTTTCATGAAGCACCCATTGAAGATTGTCTTGAGGGGAGTTACAAATGATCAAGTAGATCCTTCGGTAAGTAATAAAGTACCAGAGGAGGGTACTTCCCCTCCACCTTAAAAAATTACTAGGAAAGAGTGTCTGAAAAATCCAGAAGTGTCCAGTGTTACTGAATTTACCAGCGAACTCTCTGAATCAAACAAACATCTGCTAACCTGCCCCCTCTGCATCACACTCTAAACTGCAGTTCATAATCTGCCTTTTGACTTTCAGTTCTGCACTGCTTCTGTCTTCTTCATGCGCTATGAGGCCATGCCACAGATTTGGTTCTCCTCTTCTCTTAGAATTTAGGTGGATTATTTCTCCTGCCCCATGCACCATATAAAGAGGAAATTGTGTTTAAAATTTAAATGTGAAAAGGAAGAAATCTTCTGTTGGATTCTGGACATAGTTATACCAATGCTGCTGTGAAGCCTTCTTACTTTTAGAAACTGAAGTCACGTGGCTATTATGAAATTACAGTAGCAAAAATATGTAAATAACTCTCTGATTCTTCAGAAAAATACTAGAAGGTTTGGCAGCTCAAATTACTATTAAGTGCTTGTCTTAATTTCTGTTATTGCTGTTTTTCAGTTCTTTGTTTTATAACAGTGTAGTTACAAAAATGAACTATGGGTGATGTGGGATTAAAATACTGAAATAATGATTAGTAGTTATGCTCCTTTTTTTTTTCTTTTTTTTTCCCCCCCAAAACCCCCCAAACATAAGCCTTTGCTTTTGGAGAACAGCACTGCTGTTTACTTACTGAATGGTGATTGGAGACTGTTTTCCTCTGGGTAGATTAAGGAAACACTGTCATCTGAAAACTTAACCAGTTTAAATGAATAAAAATCCTATGAAGTGTAACCGCAGATATTAGATGAGCCTCTGAGTCCTGCTAGTACTTAGGGCTTTTCAACTGTGCTTTTCTTGTAATTTAAAAATCTAGTTCTCTCGTGTGGCTCTGTGAGACATCCACGTGAGTCAAAGGATGATCAAAGGGAGTTGTACAAAGCACTATAAAAATAAAAAAGGAAGCATGTTTTGCTAACCTTTCTGTCATTCTGATTAAAAGTACTTAATATAACTGGTAAGCAGTAAGAATCAGAAAAAGTCTTTTTTTGTTGATGGTGTCTGTTTAATAACAGTGGAGAACTTCTTGTGTATTCTGGAGATAAAGAGCTGTCTGGTGTTCCTGTCATTTTCAAGTAATTTTGGACACTTATCTAAACAACTTACCTGAATCTTGATTTTGGAAATTATCCCTTTTTAAGCATCAGTGGCTTGGACCTAAGATTAAACAGTTATAACTGAAATGGGTGCAAGAATTTAAGCCAGTTAGTTTGTTCTTGAAGGGGGCTTCCCTTGGCTAAAACTCAGACACATGGGTGTTGGCATGCATTAGCTGAGTGGAAGTTCTAAATGTAAATAAAAGGCATGCTAAAGAGTTACATCTTAAGTTCATTGTGTCATAGTAGCAACCACACAGTAGTTGTCAGTGACAACACAGTAACAACTTCAGTTACTGTGACTCAGCCCGTGCTTCTTAACTTTTTCAGTGGTATTAAATGAACACAAGTTTCTATAATTGGTTTAAACCTGGTTTGTGTCTGTTTGCCTTGCCTGGGTAACCATTAAACTTGGTGCACACCAATAAACTACTTTAAGGAATTTTGCAAGTTATTTTGTATAGCATATGGCTCTGCAGGCTGCTGACACTAAAACCACAAATTTAAGTGGTACCCTCATTGACTTACCTGCTTAAGTAAATGGAAACGTGGCTTTAAATTGATTTTGACTTTTATTTTTCAGTTGAGAGAGGGCGATTATAAACTGGATGTACAGTTACTACCTATGCTTGGCCAAAAAGGGATGCTTAAATTTGTCTATGCATCTGTGTGCTTTCTGACTCCATGCAGAATGTGGAAAGGCGAACGAACTACTGTGAATATAATATGGGTGTTTAAAATGGGCAAGGTATTTTCCTTGCTGCTCTTGATATAAGAACCCATCAGCCTCAGCTTAATAGGTTGTATTGGGTTTTCCTGGCCAGGTTTTGATGGCAGTGCAGTACAGGTGTGGCTTCTGTATGAAGCTATCAGAAGCTTCCACCACATCCAACAGAGCACATGCCAGCCAGCTCCAAGACAGATGCACTGCTGGCCAAGGATGAGCCCATTAGTGGCAGTCAGCACCACTGGGATAACAGATTTAAGGGGGAAGTGGAGGGTCAGGGGGAGCTGTGGGAATAACCTGCAGCTGGCGAGAGGAGTGAAAGTGTGTGAGAGAAACAGGCCTGCAGACACCAAGGTCAGTGAGGAAAGGGAGATGGTGCCTCAGGTGCCAGAGCAGAGACTCCTCTGTAGCCCTTGTGAAGGCCATGGTGAAGCAGGATGTCCCCCTGCAGCCCATGGAGGTCCAGAGGGGTGCAGAGATCGACCTGCAACACATGCTGGACCCCACACTGGAGCAGGTAGATGTGTGAATGCATCTCTGATGTCATGGGGAGCCTGTGCTGGTGAAAGAAGCCCATGCTGGAGCAGGTTTGATGACAGGATTTGTGACCCTGTGGGAGACCCCCACTGGAGCTGTTCATAAAGAACTGTAGCCACTGGGAAGGACCCACTTTGGAGAAGTTCATGAGAAAGTTCCCATTCTCCCATAGGAAAGATCCCACACTAGAGGGAAAGAGTGTGAGGAGCCCTCCCTCTGCAGAAGGAAAGAGTGGCAGAGATGTGTGATGGACTGACTGCAACCACCATTCCCAATCCCTTAGTGCTGCTGAAGGAAGGAGATAGAGAGTCAGGAATAAAGTTAGGCCCCAGAAGAAGTGAAGGGTGGGATGAAGGTGTTTTTAAAATTTGGTTTTAATTCGCATTACCCTACTCTGATTTGAGTAGCAATAAATTCAGTTGATTTCCCTGAGTCAAAACAGTTTTTGAAGTGAATGGAGCTGGCATGCAAATGGTAGCTCCTAATTTTCTTTCCTTATCTACATATTGTTTTTCCAACAAATATATAGTGCTGCAGTAACCTGTTTTAGAATAATCATTCTTAATATTTCTGTTTGCAAGTGTTGGAGGTTTCTTACAGCTATGCCATGGGACTTTGAGATGAAATGACTGTCAGGCTGATGTGAGACTATAGTATGTGAAATTTTGCCTTAGGAGCAATAATCTTCAATCTTAATCAAAATTTATCAGTTTTCTGTAGAAAACAGTAGGTTTTTCCTACTGAATTTTCTCCCTCCTCCCTGGCTTTTCTTTTTTTCCCTGATAAACTCTGTTTTTAGTCTTCCCTGTTCTCCCAGTCGGGGTCCTTTTTCACAAAACATAATGCTGTATGTATGGCAGAGCTGAATGATATTCTGTGCAGCGCTAATGGCTATCCAGCCCACCTGATGCTTGCCCCTTTCCAAAGTAGTCATGTCCTACAGAGTCTGTGTCTGGGTTGTCAGGTTTTTTCAGCTTTGCGCTAGTTAAGGGACTCTAAAAGTAACCTTTTCTCCTTTTTCTTTTTGTAGATTTCTTTAAAGGAAAAAGATTTGCGTTTATGCTAGTTTGTGAGTAAGCAATGTCTTGGGAGGTAGCATGTTATTGTCAATTGTGGTGAGGTATACCATCAGTTTTATGATGTATTTGCTTTGGTACAACTTGGTGCTGTGTTGTCTGTTCTGGAAATGGAATAACTAGCCTTCAGGAGGAGCTGAATGATGGGTTTGTGGCTGAGGGTAGGCAAGAGGCTAGAAAAATGGGTTTAGGTCTTAGTTTAACTACTGTCTTATGATTTTCAGTGAAATATTTCACATCCTGCCTGACTTCTCATGCATCTGCTAAGCAGGAAAGCCTTTTGCCCTTCTTCCAATACTGCTGATTGCCTTCTCTATTTAGGCTGCAAATTTGGTACAGTGACTGTATTATTATGTGTCTGTCTGATACCTGATAATTATCATGGAATTTGTCTGAGGACTGAAAACTGTGAGAATTTTTGAAGTTTTTGGAAACAGATACCAGACTCAAAATTGATCCAAGTTTCTAATGCTGGCATAACATGTTTTCTCTGGAAATAACAGACTTGAGTCCAAAGAATTGCAAGACTGGAAACATAGGATGCGAACAGAGTTCCCAGCCTACACGGTGAAACTTTTCTTTCTTCACTGATACATTTTGCTTCATAAGAAAGAGGGAGAAATGTTGTGTAATTTTAATGTGAACCAGATCAGCTTATTGAAACTTCTGCCAGTAATATTTATGTGTGTCTCTGTGCACGTGCATGTTAGTAAAGGCTTTTGCTCTAAAAGTCAAATCTGTATGATTAAAAAATATTACTAAAGTGCCAAATCAAGGTAGCCTGGCTGTAAAACACATAAACTGCATAAATATATTTAAAAAATCATAAATATAAAAAAGTAGCCAGTCAGATATTGATACTACCACTAAAAAAAAACACCAAATGCTTCTCTGCAAGAAAGGAAGTATGTTGTCTGGCAGGATTTGAAGAGTGAGAACTGCAACATGAACTCATAGCTCTTTTGATGTTCACAGATTTGTAGGTAAGGTATGT
The DNA here is from genome assembly GCA_013399695.1 of Formicarius rufipectus. Lineage (NCBI taxonomy): Eukaryota > Metazoa > Chordata > Aves > Passeriformes > Formicariidae > Formicarius > Formicarius rufipectus. Next base: position 87,918 of record VXAU01000226.1, read on the forward strand.
CCTACTGCCTTGTCAGTGGCTTGCACTCTCTGCAAAGCAAAGACAATGGAACTTGAGAATTGTGGATTCTGGCTGAAGGCAAGGGAAAGACAGCATTTTTTGTCTACCCTCTCAGCTGCGGTCTATCTCATGCCTGTTTCTTTCATCTGAATTTAGTTACTCTTTGGTTAAGCTGTCCAGGTCCTGTCTCTCCCTAGCTGATTGTCTTGGGTGGCACTGATAAATAGTTTTTTTCACTTCTGGCAATGCTACTGATGTTTTGGAAGAGAGGACAGTCACTGTAGTTTTGAGTTGGCAATTAGGAAGAGCAATGGCAAGAGTAATTCTGTCCAAACTTGGATTGGCTGAACACCTGCTCTCAAAGGGTGTCATACACCTCAGATTCTTTGAAGTGCTTCAATAAAAGTTAAATAAAAGATTCTGTTTCTCAGAAAGAGACAAAAATGAGCTCTTGACAGAACAGCCAAATCAAGAGACTTCTCTTGAAATGCTTGCAGAAATGCAAAGGTTCTTGCAATTATTTATTTAGCTGTAAAGATTTTTTTAGTACTGATGGAAGAAAGTAATCTTTTCAATAACTGTGTTCAGAGAAACAAGTGAACTGTTTTAGGGGAACCATAATGGAAATAAAAATCAGGCTGAGGAAGAAAGCCAGAATAGCAAATTCCATCTACCAGTAATTTGTTCTAGCAAATTTTGTTGGTAATGAGGTACTGTGGTAGCCTTAAGAGTAGCTGAAGCTCTCTATGCTGCATTCCCATGTCTTCCCATGGAATAACTTGTATGGAGAAGGCTTGTCTTTGTTAGTCACCTTGTAATGCACTGATTTTTAAATTACGGCCTAACATAACTTTGAAAAAAGAGCCTGCTTTTTAAATTCTGTGTTCCGTAGGTTGATGTCCTTAAGGCAACAGCTCTACCCTTACTGAAGAAGTTTGGAATTGATGGTGAAAATCTAGAAATCAAGGTAAAACAATTTGTTCCTTTCTTTTCTAGGATATGTTGAAATTATATTTTTGGACTGCTTCAAAGAGCCACGTGCTTACTGTTGGTTTGTCTCTAACAGATATCTAGTTGAGGATATGCACATGTCTAAAATTGCCCCTTGTTCTTGACATATTTTAAATGGCATACCAGCCACACAGTAATTGTAGTAGAAGAAATGCAAAGGCTACGGGTATAGAGGGTAAGAAGAAAGTAGTGACTTCTCTTAGTCTCCAAAGTAGACTAAGAAATTTTTTTTGTTTTCCTGTTGCTTTTCAGTTAATTTCATATCCTTTTATTTCTACTTGCTCTTTGTGCCCCGTGCTTGTGGCTAGGGAATAATTCTTTTTTTTTGCATTCTTCTCCTGTAGGGGAGATGGATCTATGTTTGGGTGATTGAGGTTTGCTTTCAGTTTGGAAAATACAGAAAAGAAGCTTTTCTTAAAGACTATACTCTTCACAGGCCAATAAACCTGGATGCAAAATAGATTTTGGAGAAAGAAACTGCAGCTTTTCAAAGTTGAGAACACTCATTTAAAATGTGTGAAGGCCCTGGCTGCACTACTAGGGCCTTGCTAGTGCCTTGCTCTGCCAAGTCTCACTGTGCCCACAGCCCAGTTCACCATTTCATTGTCCTGGGACTGTCAGCCTCCTGTGACCCTGCAGCCAATCCTAACCTCACCACAGCCTTGCAATGACCAGCCTTGGGATGCCTGAGCCAGACCCACTTACAAGCCCATGTCCCAACTCCATCCTTGTGGATGTTGGCTTGGGGTGGTGGAATAGGGTCAGGCTAGACAGACCTGTTTGTGGGAATGAGTTCGTTCTGGTCCCCTTTATGTAAAATCACAGAATATTCTGGGTTGGAAGGGACCCATAAGGATCATCAAGTCCAACTTTTAACTGACCGATCCATATGGGGTTTATGGTTTTATTAGCACCATGCTCTAACCAACTGAGTTCAAACACTTCCAGTCTTTATTCAGCAACAAAGTGCAGATTTGCTACTAGAAACCACTCTTAAGCCAAGGTTGTTTTGGTAAAGACATCTTTTGGTTGGGTTGGTATTGCTTTGTTTTCTATTGAGAAGCCATGCCTTACTGTACTTGAGAAGAAAAAAGAAATCAGTATTTGCTTTTAGGTTTGATGTAAAATTCTTTTCTGCCTTTAGAATGTAATTTTCTTGCCTGTGTTCACATAATGCCCCTGCTTAAAATATTTTACTCTATGTGAAATTTTTGGGGTGTGTAGGTACATTCTTTGTACTCTTTACTAACCTGCCTTCCATTGTTGTTTCTAGATCAACCGGAGAGGAATGTCTCCCAAAGGGGGTGGAGAGATACTGTTTGTTTGCCCAGTGAGAAAGGTCTTGCAGCCTATTCAGTTTACAGACCCTGGAAAAATCAAGCGCATCAGAGGAACTGCGTATCCTTTTTGTTTATTTGTCTGGTTTTGTACTTTTAAATAATTTTGCTTTAAAAGAAACAAGTTCCCTAACTTGAAGTTGCAGGAGTGCACCATATTGCTGAGCTTGTATCCAGGTAACACAGGCTAATGTTACACAGAGGAGTCACACAACTAGATTTCAGGACAGTGTCTCAAAATTGCTGTGTTCAGAATGTTGCTGTTCAAAACACATCTGTAGACGAATGAGTAAACTTAAAACTGAACAGCACTATTTTAAGTCTTTTCAGTAGCAAGAAAAAGTTAAAATGCCTTCCATCATACAATGTAGCAGCTCTAAATCTCACCTTGTGTGTAAATCCAGTAGTAACCAAGGTAGTTTTGTTATGCATTGAACAGGTGACATCTTGATTATTAATGAGTCTAGCAGAAGTTAAATGGGAGATTAAATCTTAGTTCAGTTTACTCCTTGCTGCACACACTGAGCTTTTTGTTGTGTTTTGAAGAAGTTCATTGGATCTTCACCTTCGTAAGTGCTATTGCACAAGGAAGTGGAGGTTTTACTTTAACACAAAGATAAGTGCACAAAATATTGTTGTGAGCTCACTTTTTCAAACATCTGCACATCTAGTTAGTGTTCTGGATTGTTTGTTTCTTTTTAGTTTTAGTTTTCTCTTACAGTTTTTGTATAGTGTCTGTCAAGAATTTGCTGTCTTTGTAGGAAGAATGCAGAAATTACTCACAGGAAACTCTTGAGCAAGGACCAGTCTGTAGTTTAATTTGGATTGAGATTCCCAAACATAATCTGGCTTTGATTACCCAAGAGAAAAGTAGGAATGAGGTCAAGTTTCCTACCAGAGGTGCAGACTTGCAGCCTGTTCCTTGTTTTACCTTGTGGCATACCATCATACTCGTGTGTGAGGACACACAGGACATCTTTCCAATTGTGGCATTTACATGAGTGCAGTATTGCCAAGCAAGAGCAGTTTTGCTGGGTGCATGTGCTGTAGTTCAAAAAGGACATGGCTCATTGTGCTTTTTGTGCTGGTTGCCACGATCTTTTGATGAAGAAAGTACTCTTCTTACGCCTTCATTCATCTTTGCAGTAAGTAGTTCTGTCTGTTAGTGTGTGAAGGAGGAGGCAATGATCATGGCTTTACCCTCCTTATTCTAAATTGGTGTTAATGCTCAGCACCTTTGAGGACCACTTTGACTGTTTTGATTGATTTATATGAACTACAGATTTTTTAACTTCAACTTTCCTATGGGTTTTCCTGAGCTTTTTCTCATGAATACAGGTTTACCTTTAGTAAGCCCAGTAAGAGACAGTCGTATTTTAGCTTAGTCATTACGTGATCCTTCAAGACAGTAAGAAACAAAATATCTTAGGTCTTTTCAATGTGTATTTTTGTCGCTTCAAGATTCATCTGAGCAAATCTGCTTCCTCACAGCTGGGGAGATTGTGTTGCAACAACCTTTCATAGTCATCCAAAATACTGAGTACACCAACTGTGCAGAACAGTCAGTTTTCTGGTTATTATTTAATGATTTTGACCTTAAAATCTAAAAGTTTTTGCTTTACCTACTCCATAAGAGATGCTATAGAAATTTGTAGAAAAGGAAATTCCTCCCTCCCTGTGTTGTACTTGAGGTGGAATTTGGAGCACAGTGTGCTTTGTACATTTGAAAATCTGTTAGAAGTTTCTCTGAAGCAGCACTCAAATTCAAGGGAAGAAAGGCAGTTAATCTCTTGTGGACTGTGAGTTGAGGTGAGCAGAAAGGTGGCAGTTTCTTCTTTCTTGGAACCTTCAGGTGCTTAGTGAATAGAAACTCAATGTAACTTGATAGAGTCAGAGCACTGCAAAATAGTTGGAGAGAGCAAAGACACTTTCCTTATAGCCCTTTTTTTTTGTTTATACATTTGTCTTGAATTTCTTACTCATCTTCCTGATTTCTCCATGATAGAAAAAGAAAGGTGAGATTTCTTGTTAATTCACAGAAACTTCACCCAGGACTATGTTTTAATAGTATATGAATAACAGAGCCCATGGGGCTTCCTCCATCATAAGAAAGCACAAGATGATAGCAATTTAAATTTGTTGAAGGGCATTTCCAAGATAGATGTTTCCCAAGTCATAATAATAGGTTGTTCTTCAGCACATTCTGTGTACCTTCACTGATATACTTCAAAGTATATCAGTGAAAAGACTGTAGGAAGCACATACACACACAGGCTTCTCTAAGGACAGTAACAGGGACCAGCACTCATGCGTAGATGTGTAGGACAAAACCATACATTGGAACCTCTTGATCACTTTTCCCAGTCTCTGCTTTCAATTTCTTTTATGACAATAAATTTCTTAGTTCAGAAATGTAGATACTCTGTCCGAGTGTCACCACAGATGGCAAACAGAATGGTGGAATCTGCAAGGGGCATCCTGAATAAATTTCTCCCAGACATCTATATCTACACAGATCATATGAAGGGGGTCAGCTCTGGAAAGTAAGTATCCAGTATTCACAGGGAACAGACATGTAATTCTGCATTTATTCATCTGCTAGGGTGTTCTGACCTGTAACTGTATTGAGCTTTAGATCACAATCTTCTATTTTGCTGACTTGACATAAATATTCCTCACAAGAAAAAACTGAAATGATTCACTAGATGCATTTATTTTACTCAGGTAACAGGGATAGAAGAGTGTTTTCTTAAACAAGGAGTGCAGTACATCATTACTGCCACTAAAGACAACTTGAGCTCTCTTCATTTTTAAATCCATTGCTTTGAAGTGAGATTAAGATCAGAGGTGCCATGGTACATTGAGAAAACCAACATTCAAACTCGACTGTGCACCTTCTGATGGAAATGGTAGTATTGAGAATGGGACTGAACTGCTTTAAGGAAGTGTTGGAGCAGTATGGGATGTCTTCTGCTGGATAGATAAAGGACTGTCTTTTCACCAGTGAGGACTGGAAAATTGATTTACTGTACTTCTACAGATTTTGTTTGCCAGCAGAACACAGAAGTGGTGTGTTCAGACAATTTTACTGGTATCTGTCAACTTTCTTATCCTCTTGTCACTCTTCACTGGGGTTGAAAGAGTTCTGGATAACTTGTCTTCTGTCTTTATGCTTAAATGGAGACATACACATTTCCTTTCACTTTGTTTTTTGAAATATTACCTTAAAACTTATTAGGTTCAAAAGTTAACAAACCTAGACATTGTTCACTCATTTTAAAGTATTTTTCCTCTTTTCCAGTCCTTCATCATATTTAATATCCCTGGTTTGTAACTCTCGTGGCTCTAGATTGTCAACAGTAATCAGAATTGCATACATCTTTCTGGTAGCTTTGTGTCTTTGGGGTGCTATTTTTTTTTTTTCATCTGTCTGCAAAATTAAAAAGTCAGATGAATTGAGACAGCAACATTTTATTTACTACATAGCCCACACAGAGAAATGAATAATAACATGGGAAGAGGAACTGGATCACTTTTCACCTGGCTGGGGCATGTGGGTTTCTGATGCTGGTGTGCTGTCACATTCATCACAAGTATGACTCCAGTGTGACTATAGTATCCCTGATACTGAGTAATTAGTCTAACCTTGCTAAATACTGAGACGTTCAGGGTAAGCGTTCAAGCCCTAAAGAAAGCTAGTTTTGTTTTTGAATATCAGAGAGAGGAAACACCAGATACCTTTGAAATGCTTATCAAACATGAATCAAATAAATGTGAAAGATATCCCCCTCTATTAAAGAACAAAATAGCATTTCTGAGATTTGGATGAGTTTTCTTTTTTGGCTTTCTAAGAAGTTTGTCCAAGGAATAGCCAGCGTAGTAGAAGATTGTGTGGCAAGTGGTGCTTGGTTTGACTTTTAGATACTGCTGATAGTTTGGTTGGTCTTTTTTCATAGGGAATCTAATGTTTCAAACCAGAAATTTTTAAAGTCCAGTTTCCCAGTACTGCCCTGTGAGAGGAGCTATAAGTGACTTGAAGAGGAGGATGGCTGGGAGTAGTTTGTGGCTCATTAATTGATTTTTGTCCTTAAATTAAATGCACTTTTTCCCTTTCTTTTAGATCACCAGGTTTTGGCATGTGCCTTACTGCAGAAACCATCAATGGCACTGTTCTTAGTGCTGAGCTAGCCTCAAACCCTCAAGGCCAGGGAGCAACTGTGCTTCCTGAGGAGCTGGGCCAGAACTGTGCTAAGCTGTTGCTTGAAGAGATCTACAGGGTAAGTGGCCAATGTTTTTTTCTGTAGCTGCAGGGGAAGGTGGTGATGAAATTGCTAAAGGAAAAGGTGGCTTGGAGGCACCCTCAGACGGGCTCACATTCAACCAAAGAAATGATCTGATGCTGCCAGTGTCTTCTTCCAGGTAAAGATTGAATTTGAATGGTTCCTTTAACAGTGTAATGACATACAGGGCCACATTATTTCCAGTGTCCAAGAGATGTTACTATGAGTCATAGTAGTGGTAGATTTTTCTTTTGTTGCTTTCTGCCTGCAGCAGAATTCAGTTAGCTTCACATGGGCTGTTAGGTTGTGTTTTTTGTTTGTTTGTTTTTTTTTTAAGCAGGTGGGTGGGTAATATAGTCAATGCTTCTTAGCTAGTACTTGGAGTGGAGCATTATGAGTGAGAGAACACACAACAAGAGGGGAAAAAAAAGCAAAACATCAGGCCTCAATACTGACTACTTTGTAGTGACAATGACAAAGTCAAATGTACCAGGATCTGTTGGTTGTATGAGGAATTGGCTGAATGGCATGTTGGAAAGCAGCTAGGACAGTGTTTGCTTAAGAATCTTAGGTGCATCACAGTTTTCTCTAGCATTTTTTTTTTTAATTATTGAAGTGGTTTTCATTTGTGGCAAGGCTTCTAGTGGACGAGCAGCTTTCAGTCTTTCAAATTATTTAGCAAATAGCACACTAGTGAGTTTCTGATTTAATAAAGGACCTGTCTGCTGCTTTTCCTTCGTATCTCCAGAAATGTTAAAATAATAGATTTTAGTATTGACAAAACACATTTGGCCTTTAGGAGGCAGTAATCTACAAATTATACTCACTGTTTAGAAAAAAAAAAAAAGATAGTTCCTCTGAACTGTAATAGCCTGACAGAACTCTGCAAAGGGTTAAAAATGCCATTATTGAGATTGCGTATTGGGGAATGTGGTCAATCATAAAAATACCCTTCAACCTCATAAATCACTTCCATACCTGTAGTAAATTGTTTATCTGTGATGATAGTATCTTTTCCTTTCCCTGCTGCAAGCCCTTCATCTATTTGATTGCCACTTGCTCCCATCTTCCATTAATATTTTGGTTTTCTTTATTGAATATATGCACCATTTTGCTAGAAGACTTTCCCTTTCTAGCCCAGGGTTTTTATCTTGTAGAAATACCACCAATAAATACTATTCATGGATTCCTGGGTACTGTCTAGACCCTAGCATTTAAAAAGTTCAGGGTGTATGGAGAAAGTAGTCACAACTAGTGACTGAAGCATCCGTCTGTTTCTACAATTATGTAGTGTCAGGTAGCTATTTTTTATTTGAGAGGTGAACTGTAAAATCTTTTTGTTTCCTCCCTCCTTCCTGAAAAAAAACAAAACAAGAAATCCCCAAAACTAAAACAAAAATCCATGCAACCTAAACTAAAATTTGGTATATTTATTGTTTCTTTTAAATGTTTTGGAAAACATCCTCAGGTAGTCAGGTATTTGGAGAGATCAGGGATCCAATTTTCAGATACTTTGATCAGCAGCAAGAAGTATTTTTTCATTTGAAAACAATCCAGTACTTTACAGATTGAAACTAGTGAGGAAATTTGTCCAGATTTGTCTCAGAGTCAGATGTCTGAATTTCTGAAATGAAGAGGGCTGGAAAGGCTCAAACTAGGTATGACTTTCTGCTTCAGTAATTCTGATTCTGACTCAGTGATTCTGATTCAGCAACTGCAGCCATTTGATGTGATGAGTCAAATTTTGCAAAGGACAGTGAGAATTTCAAGACAAGAGAAAAGATGTTTGAGGAGGAAACAGGATCAGGCAAGTCTTTGAATGATAAAGTAATAGGCTGTAAAGTTTAAATGTCTTTGAAGATCATATTTTCTGTGAGTGAGGGTGTTAGCTGTAGCCTGCTATGGTACTGCTGGTGCTCCTGGAAGACTCTTTTATATGTGGGCCACATGAGTCCAAGAGTGACTGACGAGCAGTGTACAGACTGCTTGTCCTCCACTACAGCAGCTCACTGTGGAAAATTCTTGTTTGTTAGTATTTTTGGCTATTGTACTGCTTATCCAGTGGATAAGCTCAGTCCTTAATTAGTCAATTCTCCACTTCCTCTGTCATAGGCAATATGATGGGGTTTATGTAGTTTTCAGAATATGCATTGTAATTTATGTAGAACACACATGGTCATACAGTGCTAGCCTGAAATTTGGAAAGATGTTCTTTCTTTCTCATTTTCTCACTCCTGTATTTTTTTGTTTGGGTGGTTTGATTTTTGTTTTGGGGTGCACTTTATTGGAGTTGTGATTTTTTTAAAGTTTTGTTTGGTTTTGGGTGGTTTATTTAGATCAGTTGGGTTTAGTGTTGACCCCAGAGAGGAAATGACAATGTGTTACAAAGTGTGCAGTGTTTGTTTAGTTTGAATATACCTTTTTTTGTCCCTGCATTTCTTTGCCTAGGTAGGAAGTTTAATGAAACTAAGAATTTGGAAAAGCAGGAAAAGATTGCTCTGAACAGGCAGTCTATAAGTTTCTTTTCCTACGTTTAGAACTTCTCTTTATGAGATTGTTCCTCCATCTGTGTTTTTGTCTGTAGGTACTGTGCTGCAGGAACCAGGGAGGGTTGACCACAGAAGGGCACCCTGAAACCACTGGAGATAATTCTCTGTAAAAGGGTTTTAGCTTTTCGGGTCACCCACAAATTGCAGGACTTCATTACTGTTTAAATGGGCCCAGAGACATTTCATAAAGTGCTTGCTTTATCACCCAGAAAATCAAAGGATTTTAGTCTTGCAACGTTAAGTGCTAAATGGTCCTTTTATTAAACCTTCAAAGAGAAATTAAAGAGGTGATATGATTCTTGGAGTTGTGGGGCTTTATTACGCACATTTGTTGATGGAAAAATGGCAGAGCTAATTGACTATTAATAAGCAGAATAGAGGTCTTTGCAGTGGCTATCGTAGAGGGGGCATGGAGTGACTGACTGGGATTGTCATTACAAATCCATATGCAATTCTTTCTGAAGCTTAATTAGAGAAAGCCAATGATGATTTTAACTCTTGTCTTTGAAAGGCATTCTTTATGGGAGCTTTATATAGCAAGAAATTGGCAGAATGGAAAGGCCTGGAAGAACTGGAAATTCTCCTTGTGATTATGAGAAATAGGGGAAGATGTGGTACCTGATTAAGGCTGAATTCTTTAACAAAGGAAGACAGAGTTGTTAGAGGACCTTGGAGGGGTAGGAGAGCTAAAATGAATAAAGGATTTCGCTGAAGGCTTAATTTTCACAATGGCCTTACTTCAGGGTGGGAAGACTTTGCTTGATTCTTCTAGGAAAAAAACCAAGCAAACAAAATCAAGACACAAACACTCTGCAATAATTTTTAGCCTTCATATAAGAAATTCTTGAGGCTTGCAAATACGTACTGCACATGTAAGGGAGGAAATTGTGTGTATGCCGAAATGTAACCAACACTAAATCAAAGCTGGGCTTAAGCTCAGAAGAACAGTCCTTTATGAAACACTGTTGTCAAAAACCAGAGTTGTGATATATTTATGTACTTGTCAGATGTGGTATTTACTTAACAACATTTCAAAATGGGTGGGATTTTAAGTGATCTGTGTTTGTCACATCTAGGTATTCTGATTTCATTGTCAATAAAAAAAACATAGTGGAGAAACTGCCGTAGACTGAATTGATACAGTCAAGAAGCTGCATTCTAGGTTAGTAGCAAGTGCTAAGTATTTTGGAACAAATGTACTTTGACTCTGAATTTCCCAATTGCATTTCTCTTAGGAGGGTTGTTTTTGATTTTTGTACTCTCGAGTAAGTGGCAGGTAGATTGAGAGAAGAAAACTTGGCCTCCTTGGGAGTATGAAGTCTTTCATTTGGCAGAAGTTACTGTTCTGTCATTAGGTTACAACAGTTGCTTATTTTCAGTGTCTGGCAATTGCCTGTGTGGAAATGGTGTTGTGAATGAGTGGTTTAGGTCACGTAAATCACTGGCACAGGTATTAGCGAAAGAAGGTGTTACACAGATTTTTTTTAAAGTGCAGCAAAGTTCACTCTATTGCTTACTACATAGATGTAGCACACAAAGGAAAATTGAATTAGAATCAATCTACACTGATTATGCAGAGAACAGAGATGCAAAAAGTGAAGACGAAAAAGGATAAGGGAGATTCTCACTTTGGATCACGACAAGTGAACCCCCTTGCCAAACTTATCTGCAGACTTGATCAATGGTTAATGTCTAAAGGATATAGCAGTATTTAATCATTGACTACTGGGGTTGCTGACAGAATTAAATACCTCTATAAAGTGCCTCCACATCAATGAATGTGGTGTGGGGAACAAACAGGAGGAACTAGAGATTTTCGTGCCTTGATCTCATAGCAGTTACTGAAACATGGTGGGATAGATTCCATTCTGGAATGTTGTCATAAAGGGCTACGCGCTGCTTAGGGGAGACAGACAAGGAAGGCATGGTAGTAGAGTTGCCCTCTATGTGAGGCAACACCTGGAATGTATCAAGCTCTGTCTTGGCATGGTTAATGAGCAAGTAGTGAGCTTATGAGTTAGGATAAAAGGGCAGACTAGTAAGGTTGATGTTGTTGTGGGTATTTGCTATAGGCTCCCTGATCAGAACGGGAAAGCAAATGAGGCCTTCTACAAGCAGCTTGAAGCAGTCTCAAAGTCACGGACACTGGTTCTTGTTGGGGACTTCAACTACCCTGACGTCTGCTGGAGAAACAACACAGCAAACCACAAACAGTCCAGGAGGTTCCTGGAAAGCACGGATGATAACATCCTGTCACAGGTAGTAGAGAACTGCACAAGGAATGGTGTGATGCTCAACCTCATACTAACGAACAGGGAAGGCTTCACTGGAGATGTGAACCCTGGCTGTAGTAACCATGAGGTTGTAAAGTTCAGCATTGGATGAGCAGGAAGCAGGGCAGCAAGTAAGATTACAGCCATGGACTTCAGGAGAGCTAACTTTAGCCTTGTCAGGAATCTTTTTGGAAAAATTCCATGGTAACGCCCTGCAGAGAAGAGGTGTCCAAGAGAGCTGGTTAATTCTCACAGATCACTTCCTCCAGACTCAAGAATGATGCATCCCAAAGAACAAGAAATTGGGCAAAGGAGGTAAGAGATCTACATGGATGAATAAAGAACTATCATTGCTCAAATGTAAGCAGAAAACACACAGGAGGTCACTTGAAATTAATACAGAGACCTTGTCAGGGTAAGTAGAAATGAGACAAGGAAAGCCAAGGCCCAGGTGGAATTAAATATGGCCAAGGATGTCAAGGACAACAAAAAGGGGCTCTTTCAAATACCTCAATAAGAAAAGGAAAATAAAGGATAATGTAGGCCAGTTCTAAATGAAGAGAGGACCTTGGTAACAGAGGACACAGTGGAGGCAATTACTGAATGTCTTCTTTGCATTGATCTTCACTGACAAGACCAGCCCTCAGGAATCTCTGACCTAGGTGACAAGGGAATATGAAGGGTGAGAGGAAGACTTTCCCATGGTCAAGAAGGATTGGGTTAGAGAATACCTAGGCAGACATGACATCCACAAGTCCACAGGCTCTGACAGGATGCATCCATGAGTGTGAGAAAGCTGTTGGACATCACAGTTGGGCTGCTCATGATCATCTTTGAAAGGTCATGGCAGTCAGGAGAGGAGTCAGAGGACTGGAAGAAAACAAATGTCACCCTGGTCTTCAAAAATGGCAAGGAGGACCAAGGGAATTGCCAGCCAGTCAGCCTCACCTTAGTCCCTGGAAAGGTGGTGAATCCCCATTCTGTAGGCTGTCTCTTATCCACATGGAGGACAAGAAGGTCATGAGGGGTAGTCCGCATGGATTCACCAAAGGGAAAACATGTTTGACCAATCTGATTGCTCTCTATAATGGAACAACTACCTGGATGGATGAGGAGAGAGCAGTAGATATTGTCTGCCTTGACTTCAGCATGACTTTTGACACTTGTCCTGCACAACATCATCCCAGGTAAACTCAGGAAATCTAGACTGGATAAGTGAACAGTGAGATGGATTGAGAACTGGCTGAATGGCAGATCCCAGAGGGTCATAATCAGTGGCATGCAGTCCAGTTGGAGGTCTGTCACTAGTGGTGTCCCCAAGGGTTCAATACTGGTCTATTATTGTTTCGCTTATTCATCAGTGATTTGGATTAAAGGACTGAGGCCTCCTCAGTGATTTCAGTGATGACACAAAGCTGGAGGAGTGGCTGAGACCCCAGAAGGCTGTGCTGTCATTCAGAAGTACAGTAGACTCCAGTAGACTGGAGAGATGGGCAGAGAAGAACTGTCTGAAATTCAACAAAGGCAAATGCAGGTTCCTGCACTGTGGAAGAACAACCGCAGGCACCAGTACAGGCTGGGGCTGACCTGCTGGAAAGCAGCTCTGCAGAGAAGGAGCCGGAGGTCCTGGGGGACAACAAGCTGTCCATGAGCCTGCAGTGTGCCCTGGGGGCCAGGAAGGGCAATGGTATCCCGAGTATATTAGGAGAAACATTGCCAGCAGGTCGAGGCAGATGAATCTGCCCTTCTTCTCAGCCCTAGGGAGGCCACATCTGAAGTGCTGTGTCCAGTTCTGGGCTCCTCAGTACAAGAGAGACATGGAGCTCCTGGAGTGGATCCAGTGGAGTGCTACGAAGATAATTAAAGGACTGGAGCACGTCTTTTAAGAAGAAAGGGTGAGGGAGTTGGGTCTGTTAAGCCCCGAGAGGAGATAACTGAGAAGCATCAATGTTTCTAAGTATCTAAAGGGAGGTTGCCAAGAGGATGGATCCAGGCTTCTCTAGGTGGTGCCAAGCAATAGGACAAGAGTCAAAGGGCAGAAACTGATGCACAGGAAGTTCCACCTGAACATGAGAAAAAACTTTAATGTGCAAGAGACTGTGCACTGGCACAGATTGTCCGGAGAGGTGGATTCTTTCTCACTGGAGACACTCAGGAGCTATCCTGATGCAATCCTGTGCAATATGTTCTAGGATGACCCTACGTGAGCAGGGTGGTTGGACCAGATGACCTATTGTGGTCTCTTCCAATCTTACCCATTCTGTGATTTTGTAACTAACATTTATAAAATGATTCAGTAGGATTTACTGTAAGCACAGTAGTAACTCCATTGTAAATCCGAGATGGCAACATTTATATTATACTTGCTATAGTGTATTTAAAATAATTCATACATGCACACACATAGACACAGAGAAATATATGCAAAGGTACTTGCTAAAAATTCCCCTCAAGTACGGTGAAATACATCAGGTGCTTTTACACTTCTCAACAGATGAAGGGTTAAGCCTCGATGAGTGAGGGTATCAGGCATAACAGCACATTGCTAGTGCATCCAAAACTGAGCATGACTGACCTACTGCAGCAGGAGAGCTAATGTAAACAGCTAGGACATGATGGATGCGCTGCGTTTGGATATATTGTTTAGGACATAGTTGTCTCCATGCTGATTGAAACTTTTGTATTAATTTGGTCATAAAAGTAGACGTTATATAATGTTTGCAACTTTAGAAAAAGAAACAAACAAGCTCAGAAAATGTAAAGTTTTCATCCAAGTGATAAAGAGCGTTTTGAATTCTTAACTGAACTACAAATATGGAAAGTCCAGTGCCAGGAATATTCCCTACCAAACTCTCATCTGCTTCTTGTGCATGTTTCAGATTGGGAAATACATAAAGTGCTGCAATTCATTGTATCTTCAAATATATATGAGCTATGATTAATACCTCTTTTTAATTTACTCTGTGATGTTAAGAGAGGTTAGGAGGGTTGGGAGGGATGTTTAATGTGACCTTGTTCTGGGTTTGTTTTAGTTCTGTTCCTTTCCCAGCCTGCCATGGAAATTAGTTTGCCATTGTTACAAAATCTAGATTTTTATCTTCTTGGCCCTTTAAACTTTGGAGTGGTATCTCAGCATTTTAGGTGTATCTTTTCCCTTTATTGCTTTCCTCACATCCCTATTTCTGGTTTGTACAGAAATTATTAAAACATTTTGTTTTTCAGGGAGGCTGTGTAGATTCAACAAATCAGAGCCTTGTTTTGCTCCTTATGACCCTTGGACAACGGGATGTTTCCAAAGTCCTGTTAGGACCTCTGTCTCCATACACGTAAGTTGTTTTGTTCAGTTTAATTAAGCAGTTTTGTTCGAATTCACTAGTTCTATTGCAGAGCTATTTTTATATATGGAAGACTTTGCCACTGGTTATGAACAGAACAGTTTGTACCTGACTTCAGATGAGACAAGTGGTGTAAGTTACTTTATTTCCACATGTTAGAGGATGATTCCTTTACTGTTCTATATTATTCCTGTTTCTGAGAATCTCAGAGACAGAGTTTATTGATGTGGATTAAATGGGTACACCAGTTTGCCTTTTGTTGCCTAGTGTACGCTACTGTGTTTTCCTAGTGATCTGTCTATAGCTGTGTCATTAAATGTTGTATTTCAAATGGCTAGCCAAATTGTAAAGCTGTGATTGTCCCTAAGAACAGCTAACAGGAATCAACAACAGCTAACATTGTCCCTAACAGCTGAAGACTTCAGTTCATGGAGCTACGTCATACTTCAGAGTTTTACCCCTATTTGCCAGCAGGCTTCTATCTAGTCATTCAGTCTCAGTTTTTATTAAAGCTTTGTCTGCAGCTGATAGTTGTTCAGAGGATAGAGAGAGGCTAAATTTCTTACACTGCTAGTTGTGTGCACAGGTTACAGAATCACAGAATCATCAAGGAAAAAGACCTCCCAGATCAAGTCCAGCCTTTGACTGAACACCATCTTACCAACTAGACCATAGCACTAAGTGCCACTTTCAGTCATTTCTTGAACACTTTCAGAGATGGTGACTCTACCACCTCCCTGGGCAGTCTGTTCTAATGCCTGGCCAGTGAAGAAATTCTTCCAGATGTCCAACCTGAACCTCCCCTGGTGCCGCTTGAGGTGATTTCTTCTCATCCTGTCACTAGTTGCCTTGGAGAAGAGGCCAACCCCCACCTGCTACAGCTTCCTTTCATGTAGTTGTCAAGAGCAGTAAGGTCTTACCTGGGCCTCCTTCAGGCTAAACAACACCACCTTCTTCAGCCATTCTTCATGTAACTTACTCTCTAAATGTTTCATCAGCTTTGTAGCCCTTCTCTGGACATGCTCCATCAACTCCATGTCTTTCTTGTAGTGACGGCTCCAAAACTGAACACAGAATTCAAGGTGCAGCCTCACCAGTGCTGAATACAGGATGACAAACACTTCACTGGTCCTGCTGACTACACTATTTTTGTTACAAGCCAGGATGCCATTGGTCTTCCTGCCCACCTGGCCAAACTGGTGGCTCATGTCCAGTCGGCTGTTTAACCAGCATCCCCAGGTCCTTTCCCCCCAGCCAGCTCTCCAGCCACTCTGCCCCCAGCCTGTAGCACTGCCTGGGGTTGCTGTGCTCCAAGAGCAGGACTTGGCACTTGGCCTTGAACCTCACACCACTGGCCTTGGCCCATTGATCCAGTCTGTCCAGAACCCCCTGCAGAGCCTTCCAGTAAAGTAAAATAAAAAGAAAAAAAAAAAATATATATATAAATACACACACCTACCTACTTCCTTAACATCCCAATGATAACCTGAATTCATGTCAACCAGGTGATACNCAAACTGCTCTCTTGAAATCTGCTAACACAGGCCTATTTTCCTGGGAACTGCACAATGAATTGTTCACAGAATATTCACAGAATAACCAGTTTTCTGCATTCTGCAACATTCCAGTGCTCCCACTCAATTTGATGTTGTCTGCACACAGACTGAGAGTGCACTTGATCCCCTCATCTAGGTCATTGATGAAGATATTAGACAGAACTGATGCCAGTACTGAGCCCTGGGGAACAGCACTGGTGACTTCCATCTCATTGTGGAACCACTCACCACTCATCTCTGGGCCTGGACATCCAGATAGTTTTTTACCCAGTGAAGAGTGCACCTGTCCAGGTCTGTTACTGTAGGTTCCCCAGTTCTCCTTCTGACCCTTGTCATAGATGGGCATCACATTGGCCAGCCTCTATATAAGATCTGGGACCTACCCTGTTAGCCAGAATTGATGATAAATGATGGAGAGTGTCTTGACGAGCTCTTTTGCCAGCTCCCTCTGTACCTTCATATGAATCCTATTCAACCCCGTAGACATGTGAATGTCCAAGTGGCACAGCGGGTCCCTAACAACTTCATCCTAGATTGCAGGGGGGCTGTCAGGCTCCCAGCCTGCTCACCTCTGGTTGCCCTGAGCATAGCTGGCCTTCCTGTTAAAAACTGAGGCAAAGAAGGCATTAAATACCTTAGTTTTTCCTCATCCTTGATGACAATGTTCCCCTCTGCATCCAATAAATTAAGAAGAATGTCTTTGGCTTCCTTTTCTCATTTATGTATTTATAAGAACACATTTTATTATCTTTCACAGCCCTGGCCAGTTTGAGTTCTAGCAGAAATGAGTTAGGGAAACAGCATCCAGTATCAGAAATTTAATTTACCTTATCAGACTTGCAAGTGATTACCTAGGTCATTGTTATTCCTAGAGACTGAGCAGTTTTTCTTAGTCAGGTGAAGGGATGGTTTATCTGGCAGTGGCATCAAATAATAAGACTATGAACTGTCCTTTTTCGGTTATCATGGTACCGGTGCTGTATACGTGAAAAGTACAGTACTGTGATAACTGAAGAATGGTAGTGCCATCACATGAGAGCTAGAAATTGCCTAACTGCTCTTCTTAACCTCTGATACCTTGGAAGCAATGTTCATCAGATTTTGAGGGGAAGACAGGGAAGTTTCCCATTGCACGGAGGTGAAGTAATCTCCTGTTAAGTAAGTATTCATGGCTTACAAAGAGTAGATATTAGTGTTTTAAGTGCACAGTTAGGCACATGGAACAATCCAATTACGTGTCATTGCCCAGTCTTTTTTATTTTTTTTTCTTTTGTTGTGCTATGAAAATCAAGCAAATGCATTAGTTTATTTTGTAGGTAGGCTGATTTAAAATTGATGGATCGTCACGTCTTCCAAGCTATGTGTGTGCAGCAGGTGTGAAGGTCAGGAGCACACATCCTGAAGCAGCAGAGGATAAAATCCATGATTCTGTGGGAATGTGGCTTATCAGTCCTGTGAAGATCTATGCAGAGGGAACGCAGCTTTGTGTGCAGCACCCTCATGCTCTCACTTAGGCTGCTTACAAAGGGCTGGAAAATTTGGTTCCTGGCAACTCATCAGATGCACAGGCTTGCAAAGTAAATTGCAGGACTGTCATGTTCCCCGTCGTTGTCCCTTTTTGCGTCCTTTGAGGCTGTGATATCTCTGCATTTAACACTTTCACCCTGCAGAATCTGAAGCTGTTTAAAAGCCATGTTATGCTAGATTGGCTTCCATATCTACCATGCTGTAGAATGAATATGATAACTCAGCTGGCCACTGAGAGCACCGTATGGGAACATAGTGCTTTGGAGTATGGCATGAGAATGAGGAAATTTCTCCCACATTTGTGTGTTTTCATAGAAGACATCCTTTGCCCCAGCTAATGGTGGGAGTAAGATTGCAGGCAACATCCTGAATAGGCTGTCATGAGTGGCACTGGGGACACCTATCCCAGAAAGACCACTTGGCCAGCAGCCATCTGCATTATCCTTTTCTTACCCAGATTTCACAGAAGTAAGTGCCTCTCTGTCAAGCAGAATTTGGACTCAAATGCATGTGCCACTAATTCACAGAGGACAGTCTGGCAAAACAGACGTGTCTGCATGCCGGTGGATCAGCTTGAGCCAGAAGTACATGAACGGCAGCAACAGGAAAGCCGGAGTACCTTGACCCTTGGCTTTCCAAGGGTTTAGGGGTTTCAAGGGGAGAGGTCAGGGTGCCTCTGCCAAGACAAGCTGACACTTTCAGTTGTTCCCCTGGAGGGTGCCCACCTCCAGCTCTTTGGCTGTCTCATTCCAGGAGGATCTGTGGTGGGACTCAGGGGAGCAGTGCTGGGGCTGCTGGCACTGTCAGGCAGAGTCCTGTGTGGTTCCAGGGCAGGTGAACCAAGGAAGCATTGCTGGTGAACAGGTCTTCTCTCACACTGGCCTATGAGTTGGTTGCTTTGCCCTGACACATGAAGTGGTTGTGTACCTTTTGGTGTTCCATAGCAGGCTTTGGGGAAAAGACAGCACTTAAATAAACAGCCTTTTAACTCCTTTTTTCTTACATTTGTTCTGGTTTGTTTGTTTGTTGGTTTTTTTTGTTGGTGTTGGCCATAAGGAAAACCTCCGGTGTGTGGCTCATGTAGCTGTCCCTGGACCTAAGGTGCAGAGTTCAGCTCTGCATTGTTCTTGCCTGAACACACAGTTTAAGTTTTCAGAAAATAAACCTTCTTTGTACCTTCCAGCCCCTCCCTCAGTCCTCCAGTCTGTGCCTGTGTGTTTGGTGCAGGCTGCACTATTATTTGAGGTGATTATTATTTGAGGATGATCCAGATCAATCTCAGAGCTTTTACAGACCTGTTTTCTGCTGTGTTTCTGTCATGTACCCCTGCCTTTCCCCGTTTCCAAGGCTCTTATCACTTGTGCTTCCGCTGCTACACGACAGAGGTGGCCTTTTGCTGCTTCCACATTCTCCCCTGATCTCCACAGGCAGTCTCCCATTGACTCCCATTCCAGTGAGCCTTTCCCATGTGCATGGGGGCTGACACGTTTTCTCACTCTGTCTTTATTCAAAAGGGAGAAGAGGCACAATGTGCAAAGAGAAGTGTGGATTGAACTGATCTTACCAACATGTTGCAAAGTTTGGTCATCAGCTTTTAGGGTTTTTCTCTGAGTCTCTGCCTCCAACAAAGCCTTTGGTATTTGTGCAGTTTAATCTAATGCCCTCCTTGCAGTTCAGCATGCCGCTCCTGCTGTTTTGCACTTGGCTGCTTTTTCATCATACTTCCAGAGCCTTGGGAGAGGATCCAGCTAAGGAGAAGGCTGGTACAGACCTTGTTGCCTGTCAGATTTACTGAAGCAGTTGTACCAGCATATGCCCATTTGCTTATTATAGCTGCAACCAGAAACCTTGCAGTTGGGGAGACATGGAACAAAAGGCATGTCTCATTTTCTTCTTTCAACTATTAATCCATTTGAGAGATGAGAGAGCTGGTGTTTGTGCTGAAGGAAGTTACCAGCCTGGGAAGGTGCAGTAGAAAGGTACACATAGCTTTGGGAGCCAGGTACCCACATTCACCCTGCAGGGGTATTCAGCAGACTGCCCCAGAGATAACCCTTAAGTCTGATCATCGCAAGCACGAACCAGTATAGGTAAAGCAGCGTCTTACTGACTCACTCCTGCTATTCCTCTCCTCTCCCCATGGGTACATCTGAGCGCAGAAGCATCAGCATGCCCAGCTGAAGTGGATAAGGCAATTTTTGCTCCTGCAACTTTCGTTGTGTTTATTCACAATTCTGTGAATAGGAACTGCCAGGAGGCTTTCAGAGGCCTCATGATGTCGCCGTGGGTACTGTCCTATCCTCTTGGTCTCCTTTTGTGGGTACTTTCTCTTGATTTGCTGTAATGATGTATGTGTGATTAGCTTGTGATTATGCTTTCAGCATGCACAGCAGAGGCTCTTTTCAGACTGCCAGACAAGCAAATGTGTGGACGGGATGTCCACATTTCCTTTCTTTTAAGGATAAACCTAAACTAAGAAAAGCACTTACAGTTGCTGGAGGAGATTGAACCTTAGTTCAAGACAGCAGACTTGCTTATGGCCATGACTTAAAGAGACCAAATGTTTGTCAGGAACAATTACAAATTTTGTATTTGTAGGCTTTTGATGTAATTGTTTTAGAGAAGCCAGTAGAAATGTTTTCTTGTTGGTTTTGTTCTTTTTTTTTTTTTTTTTTTTAAATAGCTTTTCTTGTCACTTGTCCTCTGGTCAGTGTGTGTTTCAGAGCACTGTGTTTAATTTCTTCATGCCTTTCTTTCTAAAATGGCAAAAGTTAGTTCTAGTTTTTCATTTGTTTGTTGGGTTTTTTTAATGAGAAAACAGGAAGAATTCTGAGTCTGAATGAGATTTTAATGAAACATTTAACTAAGAAGTGGACAAGTTGAGAATACAAATCAAATACATGCTTTAGGATCTCTCTTCTTAAAGCTTGTACCCAACCTTTTGGCTATCCCTGTTTCGCTTTTATTTCTGCTTTAATCACTGGGGGAGGGAAAGGAGTACCACTGGTTGCTATGATGTTCATACAGCCCTGATGGAGAGTCAGCATCATGAGTAAATGACCTTGCCTGGCTACATTTCTCTCCTTTCTTCCTTCTCTCTTGACCATTTTGTCTTGCTGTGTTACCAGGCATTCCTCTCTCTGCTCATACAAAGAGTGCAGTGGTTTCAGTAGGGGTCACTAGCCACTTCTACAACACAAGTGAGAACAATGTTTGTAGTCTGTAGGCTTGTTTCTCTTTACTAAACAATGTTTTCATGTTTCATTCACTGTATTCATTGTTGGGATCAGTACATACTGCTAATGGGCTTTCTGTTTTGTTTCTTAAACTGTGTTGCTTTCTCTCTCTCAGAATTGAGTTTCTGCGGCACCTGAGAAGCTTCTTCCAGATCGTGTTTAAAATTGAAACAAAGGCTCCGGAGGAAGAGCACATGGGTGGCGAGAAAGTCTTAATGACATGTGTTGGCATTGGGTTTTCCAACCTTAGTAAAACTATAAGATAAGAAACGTCTGCAGACTTCATGAAAGACAGAAAATGGTGCAAAGATCTAAAAAAAAACCTCATCGGTCTCTGTACTTATTCTGGCATAGGAAAACCCATGATGATTCCAGTGCAGAGGTATCCAAGCTTGCTGCTTGAAAACAATAAAGCTGACTTTAGGCTATTTAGACCTGTGCTATTTATAAATGCAGTGCCAGAATTCTGTGCTGCACGGAGTGGCTGGCTGAAGTGTCAGCTGGCTTGGGACTCTGCACTGTGTTCTACTGAATGGGACACGTGTGCTTCATGTCACTGTGCCCCCAAACCTTAATGTGGTGGGTGCTCTGGTTTTGTGTATGTACTGATTTCACTCTTAGCTTTTTCTGAAAGGTTTACGTAGAAAGAGAAAACAAAATTGACCAAAACAAGCCTTGCAGTGTGAAACAAATTATCACAACAGAACTGTTAGATTCTTGGGGTAATCACAGAGATAATATTGGTGTGAAAAGAAAAAAAAATTGGCAATTATTCTTTGTTTATACATTGCATGTGTATAGAATTTGTCAGATCTTCACTTCTGTTTACATTTACTAAAGTGCAGTTTCACAGGAAGAATAAAATATCTGTATTGTATTTTTCCTTAATGTTAGAATACTACAGAAGAGATAACACCCTGTACTGACTTATTTCAGTCTCCTTTGCAAAGATGGGCACGGGAGGACAAACCTCCTTGACAGTTTAAGGTTTATCACATACTCTTTTTAGGTTTGTTTGGTATGCCATACATCACAGTTCACAGTTAGTTGTGAGAGGCAGCAAAAATAGCTGTAGGTTTTGAGGGACAAAATTACATTCAGATACAACTTCATGTTTTGTGCTCTGTTTTGAGAGTGGGGATAAATGCATATAAGCATTGCTTGGATTGACAGATGCAAAAAAGTTTCCACTGGGATATAAATATTTACCCAAGAAAGGCTTTTGGTAGATTCCTGGCAAACCTGCTGAAGTTGATTCTGAACTGACAGTAAGAAATTTATATATGACTGCAGACTTCTTAGTATGTCTGGCGTAAAATAAAACTGTCAAAAGCTAGTATATAGAGAGAACAAATACTAGTGACTGTGTTATAGTGGTCTGACAAATTTTATCTGATGCCGCTGTAAAGTGGGAGTTACCTCTGTAATATGAAAAATGTATATTGGACCCAAAAGGACTTTGACAAAAAAAGTTAGGTATTTGATTAGTGTTTTGTTAACTATTGCAGGCTGTGTGAGTCATTTTTGTACTGTACTTTGTTCTTGTTCCAATCTGTCCAACATGTTTTTGAAAAATAAAGTATTTTGTTCCTAAATAAGGTTTTATTTCCATTTAAAATAAACACAACAACAACAACAAAGCCTGAAAGCTTTTCCACAGTCCTGTAAGGTGGCACTTCATAAGATGAATGACTATTTTGAACTGATTCATCAAAGAAACAGCCAGAGTTGGGAGGAAGGGAAAGAGCAAAGCCATTCTTATAATATACTGGCTTTCCAAAATTTGATTTGCAGCTTAGGAAACTCTGCATAAAACAGTAGAATGTGAAATAAAATGACTATATTATTTAAATTTCATGTTACATTAAAAAAATACATGGGAAAGAGAGAATTTATTTTGTTCCGTTCTGACACCTATTCAATGAAAAAGTAAGAACTTAAAGAATTAAATTTACCCTGAATACAGGGAGTCACTGATCCAGAAGGTGACATGTACAAGCTAAGAATAATAGCCACTAGAAGAAAAATATAAAACTTGCACTAATTAAAGATACAAGTTTGTGACACAGCTCAAATTTCTAAAATTTGCTTAAGTAAAAATTTGGGAGTACTGTTACAACTTCAAAAATCAAAAACTTTATTATCTTTAAACTTACCTTTGAAACTGTAGAGAGTTTTTCTAAATGTTCCAGTTGCACAAAACATAGAAAAGGCAATGCATTGCCCACGTAGCAGATTCTTCAGCGATAATTATGTAATAAAATTACCTGTACTTAACCTCATTGTTAAAGGTGGACTGCTAACACTTCACCCTGCTGCAGATCATATAGCTCTACAGCACAACACTTGCTGTGACTCGGAATTTGCTTGTTGCTTTACAGAGAAAAAGACAGGTATATGAAACAAATATGTTTTTCTGGAACAGCCACTCTCTGGAGAAACAGGAACAATCCCAGAGAAGGTTTTAGGTAAGAGGTTTCTTAAAATTGTTTAGCCTTCATGTTCTGGGAAGAGTACTTACTAAGAGGAAATCCTGCAGATAATAGCTGTTTGTTTATCAGCAGAACAGCAATTAACATCTGTTGTGGTGCACTGATCACACAAGCAATAAGATAGTTCAATTTTAGAGCTGGACAGAGGAAATTAATTTTTGGTGAAATCAATTCATCATCTTGGTAGCCACAGACTTGGTAAGGATGATTGTTACTAGGAGACATATCTTTCATCTCAGTCCATCCATGGGAGGGTAATACTCAGATGACTTGAATTTGAAGCGATCAGCTGTACATGAATAATGCTGTACATTTTGAACTATCCATCAACAATTAAGTTCATCCCTTTGGATGAACAGCTCTTATGATAGAATCATAGAATCGTTTGGGTTGGAAGGGAAATTAAAGATCATCTAGTTCCACCCTCTCCAGCCAGGTTGCTCAAAGACCCATCCAGTCTGCTCTTGAACACTTCCAGGGATGGGGCATCCAGAACTACTCTGGGCAACCTGGCATTGCACCTCACTAGCCTCACAGTAAAGAATTTCTTCCTATTACCTAATCTAAGCATACATAAGCTTAAAGCTGACTCTTCTTGTCCTGTCACTACATGCCCTGGTAAAAAGTGCCTCTCCAGCTTTCCTGTAGGCTTTGTTAGGTACTGGAGGTCATCCCGTCCAATCCCTGAAGGCAGGGTTACCTAGAGCAGATTACACAGGAATGCGTTCAGGTAGGTTTTTAATGTCCCCTGAGAGAGAGACTGCCTTCCTTGGACAGCCTGTTCCCATGCTCTACCATCCTCAATATAATGAAGTTCTTCCTTGTGTTGAGGTGAAACCTGTGTTTTAGTTTATGGCCGTTGCTTCTTGTCTTGTCACTGGGCACCACTGAAATGAGTCTGGCACTATCCTCTTGGAACCCACCTTTGAGATATTTCTGTGCATTAATGAGATCTCAGTTTTCTCTAGGCTAAACAGGCCAGCTCCTGCAGTCTCTCCTCATAGGAGAGCTGCTCCAGACCCCTCATCATCTTTCTGGCCCTCTGCTGGACCCTCTCCAGTAGCATCTTGTCTTTCTTCTGAGGAGTCAGGAACTGGACGCAGCAAAGACCATGGTGAGGCAGGCTGTACTCCTGCAGGTCAGTGGGGCTGCACAGATCCACCTGCAGCCCATGAATGAGACCCATGCTGGAGCATGTGGATGCCCAAAAGAAGGCTGTGAGCTCATGGGAAGCCCGTGTGGAGCAGGTTCCTGGCAGGGACGTGCAGACCCATGGAGAGAGGAGCCCGCACTGGAGCAGGTCTCCTGGAACGACTTGTGACCCTGTTGAGGACCCCCATGGGACCTGGTGTTCTTGAAGTTCTGTACCCTTTGTAAATGGACCCACAGTGGAGCAGTTCATGAAGAACTGTTGCCTGTGGGATGGACTCAACTAGAATAGTTTTTGGAGAGCTGTCTCCCATGGGAGAGACCCCACAGGAGCAGAGGAAGGTCTCTCCCTGCACTGCTGGGGTGGGGGAGAGGCAATTTTAAGATTTGTTTTACTTCTCATCCTGCTCTGAGTTTGATTGGTAATAAATTCAATTAATTTCCATAAGTTCAGTCTGTTTTGTCTGTGATGGTAATTGGTTTGTGGTCTCTCCCTGTCCTTATCTCAACTCACAAAGCTTTCATTTTCACTCCCTAGTCCTGGTGTCGATGGGAGTGACAGAGTAGCTTTGATGGGCACCTGGTGTCCAGCCAGTGTCAACCCACCACACTTGCCTAACAGAAAAGGCTGCCACAGTGGTGACATGAAAAGTATTTGTAAAATACGCTTTTACCTTACAGCTGCTTCAACTTTTGTAATAGTTTTCAAACTTTCTTCCATGGTGCTTTGATGTTAGTTTGACTGCATCTTCTGTGGTTATGTGAGAAAATCCATGTTAACTTGCTGTATGACAGGTTCTAGAGTAAAAGTGGTTTTGCTGAAAATAAAATTTTCAGTCCAAGCCAGTGCACTTTACCAAAGGCATATGATTCAAAGCCAGTGCAATAGTTGTCTGGGGAAGCACACAGTAGTTAGCCAGACCAAAACAGTAGATACATGGCATTCTTGGGTAATGTTTTCAAAATGGTATTTATGTTGCTGCCAGAGCGTGGATTCTCTCTTCCCCTTCTCCATGGGTGATATTATGAGTCAAGCGGATTTCATTTCAAGCCACTGAGGCATGATTCTGCTTTTGCAAGCTTTGACACATCCCCATTTTTCAATCATACTTTTGAGACAGTAACAGGCAAGAAAAACAGGAAGAAGAAAATAACCAGTTTTCAGGAAGCAGAATTTTGCCTATGAGTTTATTTCTCTCTCTCTTTCTCTTTTTAAATATATAGATATTGCATGGCCTTTTCCAGGCTTTTATTTTATATATCTGATGTATGTCCATTTCTATGTAGTCTGGCTCCTAAGGGATCCCACGGAAGACACACATCTGTGTCAGGGCAATTCTGAACAAAACAGAAATGTGGAAGGAGCATCTTTTGCAGTTACTGTTTAGGTCCTCATAAGTTATTCTGTAAAAGATCATCCTTGGTGGGATAGGTAGTTTTTCTTGTGCCTGGTCTAGGAGCAACAGTGA
The DNA here is from genome assembly GCA_013399695.1 of Formicarius rufipectus. NCBI lineage: Eukaryota > Metazoa > Chordata > Aves > Passeriformes > Formicariidae > Formicarius > Formicarius rufipectus. The sequence continues at coordinate 114,132 of VXAU01000226.1, forward strand.
CAAGCTCTGAAGACCACCTATAATATGTCAGTGCGAGAGGTAAAAAGACAGAAAATACTGCAGGGAAGAGAGTGTGTGGGCTGAACTCTAGGGTGGCAGCATCGTGTAGGTAATGAAATTAAGTCATGCACTGTGTCAGAGCATCACAATGTCCAAATAGAACTTGGACAAGATATAAATTGAGTTGTGACAGTGTTACAGGACATATCTATTAAGTCTATTTGTAGTAAATCTGTAGCAACAGATGTTAGGTGTGAGTGCTAATCTCTTTCCTGGAAGAGTAAGATTACATGTACACACCAAGAAGAGTGGCCAGAGCTGTATTCTCTGTGTAGTACACAGCATAAAAATAACTGTGTGTGTAGGTAGCAACAAAGAGATCCACTGAGAAAACCTTGTTTAAACTGATACTGATCAAGGATATAGCCACAAGAAAACAGAGGCCAAAATCAGTTCTTTACATCAAGGTGAATGGTGGCTGCATGCCCATGGAAGTGAAGTAGCAACCCCTTTGCACAACTGTGCACACAGAGGTAGACTGTGTCTTTGTCCTTTTTCCTGATGTTGCACGTCTGCCAGATTGTCACTCCTTCTTCCCAGTACTGGTTTGGCCACACTTCCTGTGCAGCCTCCACTGTGCTGTTCAGACAACAAGCATCAGTACTCCTTCAACAGAGTGCATGGTGAGAATCTGTTGCAGGAATCTTGATGGATACAGGGCATGATGTATTAATACAGGTCTGTGTGCACAAGCCAGCCTATGTAACAGGCTGCAGAAGTGAAGCTAGTTAGAGATAAGCAAGAAAGAAATGCCTGCTGGGCAGAATGCCACAGGCTGCAAGGTGGGAGGACCTTGCAGCCATAGGGACCAATAGAAGCGTGTGAACCCTGTTAAGCCTGACATAACCTGTGTGAGCTAGGATAGTAGGGATATTAATAACTGTGTGTGAACCCTGTGTGAAGTGTGTGTGTTACTAACAAAGGGAGCATTGACGATACTTCTATGAAGACTGAATCTTTGACTTCGGAGCTCTCTTCGCATCAAGAATCTGCAGGGTCCTTGTGGAGACTGAGCCATGTGAGGTACCCTGCTGCTTAACTATGGGTGAAGTAGTAAGATTCAGGTCTTGATTCCAATGATTATCACTACATGTCAGTGACACATCCCTCTATACAAAATTTAACAGGCACAGTAGGGCACCCACTGCAGGATGGCTCAGAAGTCACACCATTTGAGAACAAACCTCATCATGCTTCTAACCTGCTACCACCTTGCTCCGTGGAAGTTACAATCTTAAGTTTTCAACCTTAAATTGTCTCCATATAGATATATAAAAAAGTTGCTTTAGCAACTATTTGTATAAGTGTAGATATATCCTTTGACCTTTTGATAAATGTAGATATATTCTCTAAATTAAGATGTGGTTCTGAATGGCCATCTCTCAGCACACCAGGACAGACAGTTTTCTTTGTGTGCCTGGAAATGTAGTTTGGTTTGTAGTTTGTTTCTTTGGTTGGGTTTTTGGTTCTTTCGTTCTATGTTTCCCTTTTGTTTTGTTGATAGGATTTGTTGGTTTATTTTGCTTACCTGTTAAGATTAAGCCCTGCTATTTTAAGTTGAAAAAGCTTTCCATTGTGGTACATTCCTTTTTTCTGCTGATCTCTTCTCACTCCATCTGTTAGCTTCATGGTCTTTCCTCCATCATAAAATCTGGAAGAACTGCCCCCATCATGACGTAGTGGGGTTCTGGGTTGCTACATCATTTCACTTCTCTGTTTCCTGTTATTTACACAGATTTCTCTGAAGGTTATCTCCCTGGCCACTCACCCAGACAACTCTCTCTTTTTTTTTCTGGTGGTCACTGATCTACCTCATTGCATGGACTTTCATCTAGGGTTTCTAAAATGGAAAAGTGAATAGACAGATTTGAGTTCTTCTGATTGAATGTGCCCTAGTAGTCCCTGCAGTGGAAACAAAGCATTGTCCTCATCTCTTCCATCTCAGAGGTCTCCTTGGGGGCTTGCCATCTTGAAAAGCAATGGTCTTCTGGCTGAATCCTCTGAGTTTTAAAGTGGAGCAACAAAGTCAAGCACTCAAAATCAAATTTTCTTGCTGATATGCATTAAAATATAAGCTGCTTTAAAACTGGTGGAATATTATGCTACTAAACTGACAATGGACATATTCTCATACAGTCCTGAGGCTATGTGTTACACAAGCTAAAAACTTGATATACAGATCTAATCTTATGAAGTTGAAAGACTTTATTCTTCTAGCACCCTCTGTTAAGGAAGCTGAACTAGTGTTCTGTTTGCTTATCAATATGTGGGATTTTCTCTTACTAGCCTTCCAATGGTGAAAACCCTAAGTGTGATTATTATATGTCTGCCACTCCTACTGCAATTTTGAACATGCTTAAGAGAAGGAGTTCTGAGGACTAGATACTACTTTGCTTTTCAAAGAAGTAGGGCACAGAATAAAAGCCACAGAGATAGAAAAGCACACAATGGAAGAAACTAATACAACTGCACTAGTGTTTCAATTATCTCTTTGTGTTTAAAATATTTAAACTATTTTAAAATATTGTTCTTTATCCCACTTTAACATTTTAAAGGAAATAAAAAAATAATTAAAAAAATCACAACCCTGCATCGTTTTGCAGAACTAGATCATATAAAAAACCAAGAAACACAGATGCTCAGGATTTCAGTAGCTGTGTCTCACCCACCATTCTCATGACTATCTACTCTTGCTGGTGTTACTGCAGCTGCTAGCCAAGTATTAACAGGTTGAGGGGATGGCATGTTAGTTTTACTTTTGGGGGGAAGCAGAAAAGTGGGAGTTCCAAGTAAAAGCAGTTCCCATTGCAATCTTATCAACTTGCTTCCTCAGCTATTTATCCTCTCCACTGATCAGTGTTTAGTTCTGTTGCCTGCTTCAGCACAAATTGGTTCCCATTTCCACAGATTTCCACTTAGCCAAAATACCTCTACTTGGATTTCCTGGTAGCTCTAGGCTTTCCACCTATGGATGATTCAGTTGTGCAGTAGCAGAGGAAGGAGAATAGAAGACATTCAAACACAGAAGGGTTGGACTCCCGTAATTCATCTCAGAGGACTGTGTTTGCTCCCTGGTTCTAGCTTTGTTGATGGCAGTGCTAGGGCTGCAGGCTACTTCTGAGGCTTCCGTAGCTCCAGGAATGCCAGATTCAACAGTGCTCTGCACTAGTTAAGACATTGAGTGAAAACTATGACAAATAGCTTTCCTCTGTTTCTGTGGGTGAAAACTAGTTGTAGTCTTTCAAGCAATTAGATAAGCACACCTAATTGCTTTAGTCCTTCACATGAAATGTATGCTGGGAATGACAAGCTCTGAAGCTAACTCCTGTGAGGATCAAACTGAGTTAATGACTGTTTTTGCCTCATGCACAACTGCCTCAGCAATATCTTTTATAGCCATACAGAAGCTTGATAGCTAGTGATACACATTCTTTGCCCAGGAGAGAGCTATTGTGCTTTATTCTGCATGTGTGCCTCACTGTCAGGGAGTACTTGCTACAACGGCTTATCTAAAAGTCTTCCTTCTCCAAGAAAAGGAGTTTTGGAAAGCTATTTCCAGATCCCGAAATGCTGTCCCTGAGAGCTCCAATACGTGGCTTATTTCCATTACACCACAAAAAGTGGAATGAGGAATCAATGTTTGCTAGGTGCCTTTTTTAATATAGAAAATGAAAACATCTGAATTTATTGTGTTAATTACAAAGAAAATATTTGAACTGATCTGACTGGAGTTCAAAAATAAAGGAGAAAACCAGAGTGATTAACAAGGGTTTGATGTTATTTATACCAATGTAAGTACAAAGCAATAGTGAAAATTAACATTTAATTAAAGTTATATAGAGTCTGATCCCACAATTAACGCCAGAAAGCAGTGTTACTCAAGTGGTTGCCTGGGGGACAGGCCTGTCCCTTAGAAGCACCTTTTAGCTGCTTTGTATAGGTCCATAGCAGGGTATCTTTTTAAATCCAGACCCACTTCTTTGTAAAATCCCTGTTCTCCTGCTAGCTTTAACTGAAATTGGTAAAAATATTAATCAAAAGCAAAACAGTTATGCCAGAGATACTTAATTGTTTTTGTTTAACATAAAACGTTGTGCTATAGTTTTGCCAGTGCACACTTGATACCAACACTGATGTCTAGCTGCTTCCTGAAGTAACTTTCTGTCTTAGAATATTGATAAGGCAAGGCATCTCATACTTACTTTCATTAGAACAATAATTACTTGGCACATTTGAAAAATCAGCAGAATGCATATTTTTATAATCTTACTTCAAACTTAAACAGGTTTCTGAATTTAAAATAAAAATTTAAATCTACTCATCCTTTTCCAGGACTGTGAATCAAAATATGACTTGCTGTTACTGTGTACTGTCAGTCAGAATTAAAACTGAGTACAAAAAAAAGTTGAAACTCAGTGTCTTTGCTTCACTGAGGAAGTGATGATAAGAATAAGAAAATTAACTACAAATGAAATTTTTCACTTTGAATTTACTATAACTAGCTTAAAGAGTTTTAGAAACAGGTACTTGCTCATCTATTTGTATGTGTATTAAGGTTCTTGCTCTTACAGAATCATAGAGTGTTTTGGGTTGGAAGACACCTTAAGGATCATCTCGTTCCAACACCCCCATCACAGGCACAGTCAACTTCCATTAGAGCAGGTTGCTTAGAGCCCCATCCAACCTGGCCTCGAACATTTCCAGGGATGAGGTACGCACAATTTCTTTGGACAACCTGTTCCAGCACCTCAGGACTCTCACAGTAAAGGATTTCTTCTTAATATCTAACCTAAACCTTCTTTCTTTCACTTTAAAGCCATTAGGTCCTGTCACTTCATGCCTATGTAAAAAGTTTTTCTCCAGTCTTCCTGCAAGCCCCCTTTACAGGAAGGCTGCTCAGACTGGAAGACTGATAATGAAGTCTTCCTGCAGCCTCCTCTTCTCCCTGAAATCTCTTCTCCAGGATGAACTCAAGAGTCTTCCTCAAGCTTTCTGGTGACTGATGTGAGTACAGGTACAGTGGCCAGACAGAAAATGTACAAGATACACTTGGTTTAGTTTCAAGACATTGAGTTCCATATTGCATCCAAGTAGCCTACTAATTGTATCTTATCATACGTCAAAACAAAACAAAACAAAAATCACTGAGGTTGAGCCTTCTAGTGAGGAAATTCCAAAACTTCAACAGTTGACCTTAATTGGATTTTTGTTATCCTATTCTGTTGTTTTTTGTCCTTTTAGTTTAGCTATATCCCACTTATATCCTGTCACACTAAGGCAGATTAAATTACAAAAGCAGATTAGATAATAATAATGCAAAAAAAGAACAGGATGAAAAATTACTGATGGAAATTACTTTACATAAACGTTAACTTTTGAAGCTTCCTGACTTTCACAGACAGAAAAGTACTGCCAAACAAGTTCAGGAAGGTTAACTTTCTGTAATAATGCAAAATAAAGGAACTTGGACAGAGCTGTAGTTCATTGCATTTAAAATTCTATATCATTAATCACTACATATTTAACTTCTAGAAACCTTAATTGGAAAAATCCATAACAGATGTTCTCATCCAAATGTTCATATACATCTTCAAACATAAGAAAAAATATAACGTGAAAATATCTATTCAAAGACTTTCCACAACCTGATGCCAAATCATTATGCAGCCCTGAACACTGTACACTATGAAGTTATGAAGAAGGTATTTACATGACACTTGGACTGGAAATTTAATTCTGCAGTAGAGTACTTCTGGTCAGTTTCTAAGTCCCTTTCAGTGTCTGGAAACTCCAAGACTGAATGCAGAAATATCAGCTTGTGGGTGAAGTGGGTTGTTTCCCATATTGGACTAAGGTAAGAAAGGTTGAAGGGATTTTGCTTGGATTTTTCAAAAGAAAAAAACAAACCCTAATCCCTCTAAAATCTGTTATAATAGGTTTTCATGCCAGCAGACTTCCTTACTCCCATGGGATTTTCCAAGACAATTTCTTTTTTCATAAGCTATTTTCCCAGTGATTGGTAGATCCAGGACGGCACTTTAGTTTGTCTTTATTGTGAATACAAATACAATTTGTATAACAGTATAACCAAAAACCTTTTGAATTCTGTGGTGGGTTGATCCTGGCAGGATGCCAGGTACTTACCAAACCTGCTCTGTCACTCCCCTTCACAACTAAACCACAGACAGAAAATATAATGAATGGTTCATGAGTTGAGATAAGGACACAGAGACATCACTCACTGAATATTGCCACAGACAAAATAGACTCAACTTCCAGAAATTAATTTATTTTTTTACCATAAAAATAAATAGCGTAGCATGATAATGAGAAATAAAATAAATCTTAAAAAAACCCCTTCCCTCACCTCTCCCTTCTTTTCAGGCTCTGCCTCCCTCACCACAGCAGTGTAGGGAGATGAGGAATAGGAATTATGGACTGTTCATCATGGCTGTTTCTGCCATTGCTCAGTGAGAGGAATTCTTCCCCTGCTGTGGGGTCCTTCCTATGGGAGACAGTACCCCATGAACTCCTCTAATGTGAATCCATCCCACGGGCAATTGTTCTGCATGAACTGTTCCAGCATGGGTCACTCTTCCGCGGGGTGCAGTCTTTCAGGTGCAAGCTGTTCCAGTGTGGAACCCTTCAGGGTCACAATCCTTACCAGGAAACCTCTTCCAGCATGGGCTCTTCTCTCCACAGGTCTGCAGGTCCCTGCTAGGTGCTTGCTCCAGTCTCCCATGGGCTCACAGCCTTCTTTTGGGAATCCATCTGTTCTGGTGTGGGTCTCCTCACAGGCTGCAGGTGGGTCTCTACACTCCTATAGACCTCCATGGGCTGCACCATGGGCTGCAGGGGGTCACCCTGTCTCACCATGCACTGTACCATGGGCTGCAGGGGAACCTCAGTTCTGGTCTCTGAAGCACCTTCTCCCAACTCCTTGACTGACTCCGATGTCTGCAGGGCTGTTCCTTTCACATATTCTCACTGTTCATCTCTGAGTGCAATTACATCTTCACAATAACTTTTTATCCTTCTTAAATATGTTATCACAGGGGTGTTACCACAATTCCTGATTGGCCCAGGCTTGGCCAGTGGCTTGTAATCTTGGAACCAGCTGGCATTGGTTTTGCTAGATATACGAGGGAAGCTCCTAGCGTCTTCTCACAGAAGCCACCTCTGTAGCCCCACTGCTTGCTACCAAACCTGGCCACATAAAACCAACACAAATTTATATATTGTTGTGTTTATGCACCAGTTAAGCACAGAAGATATCCTGCTCTAAAGATTAAATAGTCTTAAGAGAAAACAAAACAAAGCAAAACCAAACCTATGAAGGCAAAAGCTGATTAGGAAATAATTCAATGGGGACCTAGCATACTGATGGATGCCAGAAGCACTTGTATTGCAGTCATTAGGAGTTTTGACTGCAGAGCCAATGGCAAACACTGCAAGCTGAGGTCTGCAGTGTGTGTGCTTCAAGGTTCTTCTTCAACATCAGGTTGCAGTTTTAGTAATTTTGTTTCATTTCACTCTGCAAGCAGATTTTGAGAACCTCAGACCTACTGATTTGTTTTCCTCACTGAATGATACTAATACATCTGTTTATTCAGACAGTAAGCAAAAAGTCATGAAGTGGCAGTAAATTTGTGATTCCCAGTACTGCCGTTTATAATGAGCCATTTCCCATCAGTGGACTGCATTTCAAGAATTTTTTTTAAAGTCCTACAGTTAACCAATTGTTTGCACTTCATTGCCTGCCTACATTTTCCAGCTACATAACTGCTGGCTGAATGGTAAGTTTTATCCTCTAACGGGATAAAGGCATGTGTTCCTTAAAAGGAAATCCCATGCTGCTCTTCAGTTGTGACTCAACTCACTTGGCAAGAAATTAATTTACTCCATTCCCAGATCAGATCCACACCAACCTTGCTGAACCACATGGATGAGATTGTTCAAAGTGTTGGAACATTTAATAGGGCTACAAGCAGAGTGGAGATCAGTGCAGGCCTTGTTGTTCACATGAGGCAGTCACCTTCATTACAGAGTAAATTAAAGAATCACTTAATCTTTAATGGTAGAAAACCTATCAGAGACTACTGAAACCCACAAACCCAGAACATTTCAATTTGAAATGCACAGATGAAAATCTTACACACTACGTGTGGTTGACTGTGCTACCAGCACAGGTATGAAATATAGTACAGCTACTGTGTAATATTTTTTAGACCAAGTTTTATTGCCACTGAACATCTGGCGTGCACATCCCTCATAAAAACTAAGCATCTGTCAGGCAGAGCATTATTCCTGATCACTGTAGGCCACAAAGCTTCTTCTCAATCTTCTTGTATCGCATGGAGGGAATCCCAGAGAGCTGCTGGAAAATGGCAGTTTACCCAGCTCCTGGAAAATGCAATGGAAGGGAAATAGGGCAGTTATGGACACCGAGGAGGGGGGAGCACTACTTGATTCCATTTCTCTCTAGTTTATAGAGGTTGTTGTCCTGCTTTAGTCACTTTAGTCTCTGAGTGCTTTTCAGTTGCTCAGCAATTGAACTGATGCCCGTTCTTGCAGATTTTTACCATGTTTGGGGATATTTTTTCCTGTGGGCTTGTCATATGATGCAGTGTTTTGTACCTGATCAAGAACACAGTGGGCTGTTACAGAAGGAACAAAGAAGTGTGTCTTCCACCAGGAGAAGCAGAGTAGAATTTAGTGTGTGGAGAAGTACCTTTTGCATTCTTAGTTATACGCTTTAAAATTAGTCCCTGCAGAAACACATTACTGCGGGTATTTTTAGGTATTTTTTACTGTCTCTCAGAGGAACAGTTATCAAGCAGATGTCTAGAAGGGGACAATCTATCCCTTATTGTTGGGGCCCTAAAAAGTCAAAGGAAGGCTTTTTTTTCCTAGTTTGTTTTCCCAAAGAGGATGAATTAGAAGCATATCCTTTCTGGAGCCAAATCATATGCAAATCTGTATTTAGAGATACTCGTTCTGCCTTTCTCCTCCAGGAAAGAGGTAATCACTCACGTTTTCAGGAAATAGTTCAGTGAATGACTATAAAATATTAAATCTTCCTTTAAGAGTCTTTTCTCAGCCATATATTTAAAGAGAAAGCATGGGGTTTTAACCAAAATATGTTTTTCTCCATGGCCAGGCCTACAAAAAAAAAGAGAGGAAAAAACATTACAACATATGTGCTTATCATTAAGCAATTAGAATTTTACATCCTACTCCAAAAGTAGACACAAAAGTGAAATCCATGTCATAGATTTGACTTACGTAACTCCTTAGTGCTTTAATTTGTGAAGGTGTTGTAAATAATCTCTCCTCCTGAACAGAGAATGTGCTTTCATTTTAATTTCAGCTGAAAATCATAAATCTAAATCCAACCAAAAGAATATTTGAAGGAACAACTACAGAACCACTTGTGTAATTTTTAGCTTTTTGAATACGAAAATGAAACGAAATTTATTTCCTGGTATGCAGGCTTATCTCAGAATTTGGAAAACAGAAGTAATCAACAAAGTAAAACTAAGCCTTTTGCACAGATGGCAAGTTTTGTAACTTACTTTAAAAAGCAAATGAAATTTTATTTAGTTATTACAAGACTTGCAAAAATTATGTGTACAATTAGCGGTATTTTTGTCTGTTATTTGGGGATATTATTACTAAGTTTAGTGTTTAACATTCTTGTTTAATTTTGATTCTATGATTATGCCTGTATTACTTTACCCTACTCATGGGTCTAATCACAAGATCTGAATATGCAAAATGAAATATGCGAATAGTATGTAGATAAATGATACTTAAACCCCCTGTTACAGGCTGACACTTCTGTCCAAGCATATTAACATGAAAATATATGGACACTGTACATGGCCATTTAGCGAACTAAAAGAAAACTGTGATGCTTAAATAGTAGTAAGATGCAAATCTGAGATGTTCAGTTTGGGTGGAGATGCCTTTTTAAGGACTTGTTAAAAACTGACATAGTAGCAGGAACACTGTTGAAAGTCATTAACAACTCTGAACAGACTACTGAAAAAGGATATTTCACAAGACAATAGTGTTTCTTGCTATGTTATACTAAAATGCATTTAATTATAATCCTCCTCATCATCATGGCTAGACTTCGCGAACGAAGATTTGCACAGAAGAGGTTTGCATAGAAGATGAACAAAACTAAAAATGCCAGGTATCATTAGATAAGTTGCAATGTTTGGAGTCCTAACACAGATCAGACTTCCATAGTCCCATCAAGTCATGGGGTGCTTTATGACTCCAGATGCTGCTAAGTTTTGCAGGTCCAACTACATCTGACTCTGACAAACTGCTGAAACTTAACAATATAAGGATTTGCTATGTATTTCAGTAGAATTCTTTGTGTTTGCAGGGTAATGTCCACAGGTATGCTGATGAGAAGAGTCTTAGTAGATGAGTGAGCACAACCAATGTAGTACACTACTCTCCTGGTCTTTTAAGTGGTCTGGATAACAGTGGCATATTAAGTCATTATATCTGGGAAGCATCAGAGTATTTTTATTTTGCAGTTTGTTTCCCTTCCCTGCTTGAAAGAAGATTTCAGTGTCACTGCAGCATGTTTGTGTAAGTTTTCCACCTGCAAAATGGAAAGAGACATTAAAAATGAAAAGCAAATTATAAGAGGATGTAATACCACAGAAACTTTCTGTGAGATAAAGAACTAGATATTACAGATGAAAACATGCTGTGATTTGCTTTATTTCAAAATCACCAGGTATCCTTCAAAGTCCACATTCAAGAAAAACAAATATGCAAAGCAATGTACCCACTGAGCTAATTTCTAATTCTGAACAGCCTATATTTTGTTTTGTGTGAGAGGATACTATAGGACTTGGGCATAGTCTTCTCTTCTGTACAGGGTAAAAAACCACATGACATCGCAGAAAAAAGCAGTGACAAGATTGTCCTTAAATAACTGTATTTTGACAGTACCAAATTGCTAGCTGATAGGTAACAGCTTGATTTGAAATCACTGAATGTCATAAGCATGAGCCTGTTGGTAGTTTGAGACTAAGCATCTATAGAACATAGCATTTTAGTTCTTCCCTGTCTCAACCTGTGTTCTTCCTCTGTTACAGAAAACTTTCAGGTGAGGTGTTTACTTGGAACAGGCAAGAAAACAAGGGGGAAAAAAACCTCAACACGTATGAAGTTACAGAAAGCATACATTTCTTAAGTCAGAACTGTGCAGTAAATCCCGGCAGGCAGGACAGAACTAGCACAAACACACACTGCTTAAAAACCCACCCGTGAATTTTCCCTTTGGCCCAACTAACACACGCATTATTATGCAGCCAGACCGCACCGCTTCTGTTTACCGCGGCCGAACAAGGCCAGGTCTGTCTCTCAGGCTCGCTGGTCTGATGCCCTTTGCCTCCCTTCCAATCAGCTTTCGCCTCGCCGCAGCTCCTTCAGCAGGGCACTTGTCCGACCCAAGGAACCCTTGTTGTGCACACCGACGGCGGGGTGTGAGCGGGGGCAGGAGGCACCAGCCATGCGCCGTTACTCTTCCCGCACTCACACACACACCCGCGGTGCCCACCCTAGCGCCGACGGGGCCGAGCAGAGCCTTTGAACAACGCTCTCAGGCACATGGCCCAACTCTTGGGGANCGGCGCCGCCGTGCATGGCGAGGGAGCGGGCGGACGCTGCCTGCGCGCCGGGCTGCACCGACACCGACACCGCTGGGGTGAGTGGGGCCGGCACCGCCCGCGGAGAGTGGGGAGGCGGGAGGGAGGGAGGGAGGGGGCGGCTGCACCGCGTCCCGTGCCGCGTCGTCCCGTCCCGTCCCGCGTCGTCCCGTCCCGTGCCGCGTCGTCCCGTCCCGTGCCGCGTCGTCCCGTCCCGTGCCGCGTCGTCCCGTCCCNGGGGCAGGAGGCACCAGCCATGCGCCGTTACTCTTCCCGCACTCACACACACACCCGCGGTGCCCACCCTAGCGCCGACGGGGCCGAGCAGAGCCTTTGAACAACGCTCTCAGGCACATGGCCCAACTCTTGGGGATATCCTGTGCGGGGCCAGGACTTGGACTCGACGATCCCGGTGTGCTCCTCGCAACTCAGCACACCCTGTGACTCTGTGCCGAGGGGGGCTGCCGCCTGCACGGCAGAGCCGCGCCGTGCCCGCCCTCTGGCCGCTGACACCGTGTCCCTGCGGCGTGTGACACCCACCCCGCGGGGCGCGGCGTCGCCTTCCTGCCGGGGAGCGCCACGGGGCCGCCCGGCTCGGCTCGGCTCGGCTCGGCTCGGCACAGCCTC
>VXAU01000226.1:128311-143293 GCA_013399695.1 Formicarius rufipectus
AAAAAAAAAAAAAAAAGGCAAAGTGATGAAATCTGCAGTTACGAGAAACAACCTAGTGTCTCCTCTGAAAGACTTTAAAAGGGAAATAAACAAAATTCAGAAATATAGTAATATTAAACAGAGACATTAATTGAATGGTGTTGGTTATGAATAAAAGAGAACTACCATCAAAACTTGCAAAACTTTCATTAAAAGGAATTGACATAGTTGACCATGCAATAATACAACAAATACTTGTTTTAATGGTGTTCTAAAAAACTCAACTGCTTTGGAAGAAAGCAACCACAATCTTGTGTCTTTTTTTTTTTTAATAAAAGTAACTGGAGCCTGAATTAGGAGATTGAACTAGATGACCTCCTGAGGTGCNCCACCTCATAGCAGAAGGAGGGGAAACAGCCACAGAAGCATATCTGTGGATTTTTTGTATATGTCTCTATTGAATTTTTTTCTGCGTTGGTAAATGTTTGCCTAAAATTTCATTTACACGAGATTATGAAGAAAATAATTAGAAATAAAAGTTCTTCAGGTTGTGGTTTTTTTTTGTTTCTTTTGCTTGTTTGTTTTTGTTTTGTGGTTTCTTTTTTTTTTTTTTTCCTGAAGTCTAATTAGAACCTAATTGTGGACTTGCCACGTCTGCAGTCAGTGACAGGTGAGAAAATGACACCTTCTTTTGGTTATTTGTAAACTGCTTTAAACTGAGAGACATTGACTGTATTCGTTTTGATTGTTGGGCAGAAGGAAACCTAACTGGGAAGATGGTGATGGCTATTTACAGTTTCAAATGTGATTTTTGCACTTGAGATTAGTTGCTTAATTGTCTGATGTCTTAGCCCACTAAAGCTTTCCAGTTAATTATCTACTTCTTCATTTGTTCTGTTGTTAGTAAAATGTACATGTAGTTTAGATGAGAGACAAGTATTAAATTTATCATTTAAGGAAAGTCAAAATTAACAGGAGATTGTAGAGAGATTCTTTGGTAAGGTAGTTGGAAACAGTTTGATTAACTTTATGTTTTCTTCCTTGGCTTCTCAGTCTTCCTAGTAAGTGACGTCGGAATAGTATTATAGTGATGTTTCTTGGACATGCCCATGTGTCTTTTTAGGGTTGGTGGCATTAATTTGAGGGTTCAGTAGGAATGCAGCAGCCATTGCTGTCTTGTGCTTGATGAGACTGTGTCACAAGTTATTTTAGTGCTGTAAATGGAGACTTCAATATTGTTGTATGAAATTATAGGGATTTTAAGCAGGGGTACACTTTCCAGAGGAGACTTAAATTTGAGCTATTGACAGAGTTTTTAGTTTTTGTAAGTGCTAACAATGGAGAAGTAGTATTTGCTGCTTGGAGGGGAAGTTATAATGAGCAAGAAGTTCACAGAATGCAGAAACTAGTTCAGCATTCTTGTTGGTCAGATCAGACTGACTGGAACTGCACAATGGAAAATGAAAGGAGTCTGCTACTGCTTCTCACTTGTAGCTGTTCAGAAGGATGATTAGGCTAATAAAAAGGGTGAAATATCTGTAGAATAACCATTTCCAGACTATGTGGAGGTGATGTTCTGTGCATGACCACAGTATACTACTAAAGTGAGTGTCACTGTTATCTTGTTTTTAGCAGTGGCATTTTCTTGCTGAAGTTGTAGGAAAAGCAGTGGTTGAATGGGGTTGTTGCTTTGCCATCAGTCTCTTACTTCAGCTCTGGAGCATTTTTACAGTATGACCTTATGTTAAAAAAAAAAAAAAAAGGCAAAGTGATGAAATCTGCAGTTACGAGAAACAACCTAGTGTCTCCTCTGAAAGACTTTAAAAGGGAAATAAACAAAATTCAGAAATATAGTAATATTAAACAGAGACATTAATTGAATGGTGTTGGTTATGAATAAAAGAGAACTACCATCAAAACTTGCAAAACTTTCATTAAAAGGAATTGACATAGTTGACCATGCAATAATACAACAAATACTTGTTTTAATGGTGTTCTAAAAAACTCAACTGCTTTGGAAGAAAGCAACCACAATCTTGTGTCTTTTTTTTTTTTAATAAAAGTAACTGGAGCCTGAATTAGGAGATTGAACTAGATGACCTCCTGAGGTGCCTTTCAACACAAATTATCATAGTACTCCTGTGCTATTACAGGCTAGCATATTTATTGCAACACTCACACCCCTTACTTCTTACCTAGGCCTGCATGCAAATATTATCACTGTTATTAGATAGTACATGGTTATATTTTTTCATTTAACTTAATAGAGCTGCTGTTTCAAAACCTCTGACCCTAGCTATGCACAGATTTTGGTGGGTTACTTATGTATTCATATGTCCACCCACAGGGTTCTCAGCATGAGCCCAGTAAGATGACTAATATGAGTAATACTAATAATATCTGAGTCAACATTTGAGCTCATGCTTACGTTTGTATTTCTGTAACTTGTTTCAGATGTGATTTCTTTATCAGAAGGTAAATGAGGAGCATTTGTGAATTTCTGGGTGTGAGATTTTGGAGATTATTACATAAAGTAGATCTGTCTCTATGGAGTCCTCTAAAACAGTACAAAAATGTGTATATACAATGAAGCTTCTTTATAGTAGTTCTGTTGGAGGAACTGTAATCAGTTTTGTTTGCCACATATAAATGGGCGCTTTTCCTAAATGCTGTACTAGAATGTACTAGAGAGTACATTGTATCTGTCACTTAAGTGGGCTATATATCTCCCAATACAATAAAGCGCTACAAGTGTGAGGTATGTTGTCATAGTCAGTTGCAATCTATGAGAGGCTGGAAGAGAAATGGTGGTACCTCGCTCACATTTTAAGATCTGTGGGTTATGCAGTACTGCAGAGAGATCTGATTTACATGGAGAATGGTAATCCCCATATAGAATGACTTGCCTGGAAGGCAATTGTCTATCTAATTTTGGTTATGCCATCGTTGTATCACACAGCCTTGAATCTTTGTCCCTGATTTGTAGAAAACAAGGTCCAATCTAATGCAGGCAACAATTAATTTAAAATCAATAGAAGCATTGCCCTTTTATGAGGTGAGTTGTCTCTGCATCTGTCTTTGACAATTANAATTAGAACCTAATTGTGGACTTGCCACGTCTGCAGTCAGTGACAGGTGAGAAAATGACACCTTCTTTTGGTTATTTGTAAACTGCTTTAAACTGAGAGACATTGACTGTATTCGTTTTGATTGTTGGGCAGAAGGAAACCTAACTGGGAAGATGGTGATGGCTATTTACAGTTTCAAATGTGATTTTTGCACTTGAGATTAGTTGCTTAATTGTCTGATGTCTTAGCCCACTAAAGCTTTCCAGTTAATTATCTACTTCTTCATTTGTTCTGTTGTTAGTAAAATGTACATGTAGTTTAGATGAGAGACAAGTATTAAATTTATCATTTAAGGAAAGTCAAAATTAACAGGAGATTGTAGAGAGATTCTTTGGTAAGGTAGTTGGAAACAGTTTGATTAACTTTATGTTTTCTTCCTTGGCTTCTCAGTCTTCCTAGTAAGTGACGTCGGAATAGTATTATAGTGATGTTTCTTGGACATGCCCATGTGTCTTTTTAGGGTTGGTGGCATTAATTTGAGGGTTCAGTAGGAATGCAGCAGCCATTGCTGTCTTGTGCTTGATGAGACTGTGTCACAAGTTATTTTAGTGCTGTAAATGGAGACTTCAATATTGTTGTATGAAATTATAGGGATTTTAAGCAGGGGTACACTTTCCAGAGGAGACTTAAATTTGAGCTATTGACAGAGTTTTTAGTTTTTGTAAGTGCTAACAATGGAGAAGTAGTATTTGCTGCTTGGAGGGGAAGTTATAATGAGCAAGAAGTTCACAGAATGCAGAAACTAGTTCAGCATTCTTGTTGGTCAGATCAGACTGACTGGAACTGCACAATGGAAAATGAAAGGAGTCTGCTACTGCTTCTCACTTGTAGCTGTTCAGAAGGATGATTAGGCTAATAAAAAGGGTGAAATATCTGTAGAATAACCATTTCCAGACTATGTGGAGGTGATGTTCTGTGCATGACCACAGTATACTACTAAAGTGAGTGTCACTGTTATCTTGTTTTTAGCAGTGGCATTTTCTTGCTGAAGTTGTAGGAAAAGCAGTGGTTGAATGGGGTTGTTGCTTTGCCATCAGTCTCTTACTTCAGCTCTGGAGCATTTTTACAGTATGACCTTATGTTAAAAAAAAAAAAAAAAGGCAAAGTGATGAAATCTGCAGTTACGAGAAACAACCTAGTGTCTCCTCTGAAAGACTTTAAAAGGGAAATAAACAAAATTCAGAAATATAGTAATATTAAACAGAGACATTAATTGAATGGTGTTGGTTATGAATAAAAGAGAACTACCATCAAAACTTGCAAAACTTTCATTAAAAGGAATTGACATAGTTGACCATGCAATAATACAACAAATACTTGTTTTAATGGTGTTCTAAAAAACTCAACTGCTTTGGAAGAAAGCAACCACAATCTTGTGTCTTTTTTTTTTTTAATAAAAGTAACTGGAGCCTGAATTAGGAGATTGAACTAGATGACCTCCTGAGGTGCCTTTCAACACAAATTATCATAGTACTCCTGTGCTATTACAGGCTAGCATATTTATTGCAACACTCACACCCCTTACTTCTTACCTAGGCCTGCATGCAAATATTATCACTGTTATTAGATAGTACATGGTTATATTTTTTCATTTAACTTAATAGAGCTGCTGTTTCAAAACCTCTGACCCTAGCTATGCACAGATTTTGGTGGGTTACTTATGTATTCATATGTCCACCCACAGGGTTCTCAGCATGAGCCCAGTAAGATGACTAATATGAGTAATACTAATAATATCTGAGTCAACATTTGAGCTCATGCTTACGTTTGTATTTCTGTAACTTGTTTCAGATGTGATTTCTTTATCAGAAGGTAAATGAGGAGCATTTGTGAATTTCTGGGTGTGAGATTTTGGAGATTATTACATAAAGTAGATCTGTCTCTATGGAGTCCTCTAAAACAGTACAAAAATGTGTATATACAATGAAGCTTCTTTATAGTAGTTCTGTTGGAGGAACTGTAATCAGTTTTGTTTGCCACATATAAATGGGCGCTTTTCCTAAATGCTGTACTAGAATGTACTAGAGAGTACNCAGCCTTGAATCTTTGTCCCTGATTTGTAGAAAACAAGGTCCAATCTAATGCAGGCAACAATTAATTTAAAATCAATAGAAGCATTGCCCTTTTATGAGGTGAGTTGTCTCTGCATCTGTCTTTGACAATTACTTCCATAGTAGAATTACAGAGTTCCTTTCGTTGTTGGTAGGTTCCTTTTGAATAATGGTTGCACATTTGATTTTATTAGGAAGAGAGGCATTAGCTCTTATTGTTTTGATTTTCTGTCGTCTTGGCTTTCTTCTGTTTTTGCATGGTATTTTTTTGTGTGTGTGGAAGGAGGAGGGTGTGTGTATGTTTTCTCTTTTCCTAGAATCTGTAGTATTTGTTCATAGCTCGTATTAATCTATGAACAGATTCAAGTTTTCTGTGTTTTTTATGATGTCACAAAAGGCAGTACTCCAGGTGAATTGACAATGTTTTCAATCCCTTTCCTTTTTTCATTGGAACACTTTGTTTCTTGTCTTACATGTACCTCAGTTAAGCAGAGATCCTGTTGAGCTGCACATCCTGTGCGTGGTTGTTTTGTTTAGCTTCTTATATTTGGCTTAAAATTCAATACCAACTGGGAATAACTGCAAGTTATTCTTTCAGGAGTTTATTAATTTGAATTTATTGGCATCAAATGTTATCTGTGTCCTGGTGCTTTTTTTCGGTTTTTTTTTTTGTTTGTTTGTTTGTTTGTTTGTTTGTTTGTTTGTTTTTGTTTTGTTGTTGTTGTTGTTTGGCTAGTTCTCAGTTTTGATCCTGCTCAAGTCTCATGTAAGCTGGTTATCACTAAAGTTGTTTTTATGCTAGGACTTTGAAAGTATTTGTACGCTTGCATAAATATATAGAATGTTGTATTTCTTGCTCTGTGAACATCCCCATGTAAGACCTTTTCTGATATTTACTCTTGTTCTTGGTCTGTGTGTTGTTTGTGATGTGAAGTTTTTGTACTGACAGTCCACCGGAGCTATCTTAGTTGGTATTCCCTTTATCACTGTGCTTATGTGCATGAGTAATTGCAGTAGATTTCAGACCTTAAGAATGTCTTTTGTAAGTGTTTTAAAGAAATGAATTTATTATACATGTTCAAAGTGTTGTGATTCTAGTTATTTTCTTCTGTAATTAAAAATTTTAAAATGCTTCTTTATGGGACTTTATTGGCCTCAAGAATTTATTTTTTGTAGCATTTAATGAAAGTAATTATCAAATCAACGTAAATCAGTTTGTGAGACTTTTTTTTTGTTTTTTTTTTTGTCTCCTCATGGTCTAAGTCATCCTGTTTACCAGAAGCAATGTATGGGGACAAGAGCACTGAGATTTTTGGGGGTGAGAATATTTTAGGATAGTGTTAACATTTCCTAGTCTAACACTGACACTTTGCATAAATAACAAGTCTTTAAGGACATGTCTCTTATGCTTTAAATCAATATTTTCTGTCTTTAATGTCCATTAGTTGTGATTGACTACTAGGATTTCATAGGTATGACCAAATGTCCATCAGTCTTCAAGAGGTCATGGCACAGGCTACAGCCTGAGTTTCTAGCCCTGTCAGATATTTTTAAAGTAAAAAAACTTTGCCTTCTAAATATCCAATCTTGATACATATTGGTGCCTGTATGTGTCAAAACATTTTAAAGGCCTCAGTTTTTCAAATGCATTTAGACAGAGAGCCCTTTTAACTTCAACATGACATGATGGGATTACTTGCATGGATTCAGTTGTAGAGATAGGGCTGTGGGTGGTGTCTGAGTTATACTGAATGTATTAGGTAAAAATTGACTATAAGACTAATGCAAGAGCATTTAAGGATGATGACTATTGGAAAAGAAACATTAATTTCTAATAAAAGAGGGTGGGTTTGTGAGTTAAAAAGGTACTTTGGAAGTCTATTGAGATAGTCAAATGATAGAGGAGGCTCTGTGATTATAAAGGCAAAAGCCTCCTAAAAACACAGTTTTCGAGTTAAGGTTCATGTTTGGAGGATCATGTCCAGGAAAAATACGAAGTCTGTTATATGTGATATAGTTAGTATGCTACATCCTATAAGCCAGAAAAATTTTCCCTTTTGCTGCATTTCTGAGTTTTGGGGAATTCTGACATTCTTTAATGTTTGCTGATTATTATGCAAAATGTAGCAATGCTGTATTATGTTTGTTCATAAGTTCACAAGTTAACTCTAATACAGTTGCAGGGGACAGCAGACCCCAGCTACCTGTATACTCCTTTGTGAAACACAGAAGCAATGCAGAGGGGAAGAAAAGCCACTTACATGTTTGCTACATCCCATCTATTTGAAGAAGTACACCCATGGGCCCAGAAATCAGGAGCTGGGGCCAAATAGCAACTGATTATATGAGGGGGTGTGCCCTTAGGGATAAGTAGAATCAAAAACATTCTTACTCCAATTCTGTAGTCTACAAAAGTAAAGAAGGCAAAATGTAATGTTCAGAAAATGGAGGCAGTAAAAGCAGTCAAAGTGAGACCTTTAAAACCAGCTCTTTAACTGAAGGTATCAAAACTGGACCCAGAGCCAAACCATTCCCATTTTATGGGTTGTGTGAAAGCTGCCAGGAGGATTGATGAACTTGAAAGCTTGCATGCTTTTCAACTTTGTCATCAAACTGCTAAAGACATTTTCCCTCATTGTGAAATGCACCTCACAGAGAGAACTGCTTCTTGTACAGTTGATTTTGGAAATTATAACTGGCATTTCAGACCTTATTTCTCACACTCTTTTGCTATAATTTGCAGCAGTGGCTGCAGATTCTCTCTTTGGATTAGTTTTTTGACCCCCTGGGAGTTTTATTTTAGTATGGAAGGTATTATAATAATATGTACATAGAAATATTTTCAGGTTGTATTATAAAATCAGCTGTAATCTGATTCTACAGGATTGCCCTCTGTAGAGTTTCAGATTAGTTGTAGGAGATTTGAATGCCCACTTCCACATATTAAGATCAGTATTAATATGCAGTTTTTAAGCAACAGGGGTTTTTATTATATTGACAAAGTGTCTGCTGTACCTAGTTTTCAGATTTCTGCACTGAGTAAAACAGCAACACTCTTGGATTTTTTATTTATTTTGAAACCTGGAAGTTTTGCTCTTTGGAGCAGTTGAAACTTACTCTATCTACATAGCAATCGATGGCCTTATGCTGGTGAAAATGGGTGAGAATCCAAGCAGACAAAGAATTTTGGCCTTTCTGTCAGAAGTTAAAAGCCATGAAGTCACAGAGATCTAAAAGTAAGGTAGAGATTGTAGTTTCATGATGTGTATTAACTGTTCTCTTAAACTATCTCTGGGTCTCAACACTTTTGTTTCCTCAGCCTCTCACAGACACTGTAATATGCTGCTCTGTTGGTTGTGTAAACACAGTAGCTTTTTGTAGGCCTGTGGTATAAACTGTATCACAAGTGACCTAAGTTAATTTTGTTTTTCTCCTTTGGAACAAGTGGCATGAGGGGAGGGAGATGGACAGGATAACTTCTTAAGCTGGCTTGCAATGTCAGAGAAAATGTTGTGTAACCACATCCTGGGTAACCCCGAAGATGGACTCAGCTACAAAGGAAATGTTGGGCTCCCAGTGGAATCTGAGGGCATTGGATTGCACAAGACCCAGATCCTCAGCTGTGGACAGAAAAGCATGTGTCAGTCCAACAGCTGGCTCCCAAAAGATTGAGACTTTGGAACTACTCTAACAACTGTGTAAATAGGTGCATGGTTATCTTTTAATTGCTGTATACCTGGGTCTTCATAAACCTTTGTAACTATGCTATCAGGGGACTTGTGAAAAAGTACTTCTGGGTGCTTTTCTCCTAACCTGCCTTCTTTGGTTAGAGGTGATTTCAAGTTAGCTGGCTATCATTAGGGCATTCTATTTCTGTGGGTCTTTTGGTCTCTAAAACTGAAGCTTAGCATACTAAAGTGGTGTTTTGGAGATTGAAAGGATGATAGACTTGTACTGAATTCCAATGAGCATTTCAGAAACATGCTTGCAGGATCTGGGGAGAAGCATAATGGACTTAAGTTTGTGATAATGAGAATGCAAAACTATTAGTAAAACGTACAGGCCCTGTGCAAGGTGGATGTGGAAAGAGCTGGAATCTTCACTTTTCATTGTTTTGCATTGGGAGACCTAAAACCAGTGTGATGAAATAGACTTGGGTCAAAGTGGAGAATAAATAAACCAAGAGGTTTATTTGGTTGAGGTTAATGAGATTGCACCAGTATCAGTCAGAACCAAATGAATTTGAAACTATATCTGCAATAGAGTTGCATGTGATTTTAACACACATGAGTGTAACTGAACAAGATCATAATTCAGCAGCTGGAAGCCACAGCAGTGTAAACTACAAAGGAGACTGAAATTTGCACATTGCTCCCCAAGCTGGTTCAGGTGTATTAACAGTGTTTAGAAGGATATCTTTAGACTGCAGCAGGCTTAAGCTGTGCCATAAGTTTCTTGGGCTTCTATTTTTCCAGGTCTGTTTTCTAAGAGCTCTGACACTTGCTCAGACTGATAGCTTATCAATATTTTTGCCTGTGAACTAAAAAAACTGAGTCTTAAACTCACTTGAAATATTAAAATGTTTTTACTTTGTTTTCTGAAAAAGATTGTAACTTGTTAGCTTTATGGTGGTTTGATGAGTTTTGAGTCATTAAGTTTTTGCACTCTTGAACCTATAAAGAGCTTGGCTCTGTCTTCTGAATAATCTGCATGTTATTACTAGGGGCTGCTGTTTGGTTCCCCCAGTCTTCTCCAAATGGAATAGGCCCTGCTCCCCAATCTGTCTTCACAGGGTCTCTGCTACAGTCCCTGACTATGTTAGTGTCCTCTACTATGCACTTGTTCCTTTTTTTCTGTGTTGGGGCAATGGGACAGTGCCTGGACACAGAGTTTTAAATTCAAGTAAGATCTGAATATTGGGAGATTTCTAAATAAAAGTCGGGACAGTATGTGATCAGAGACTTTTCAACAACCAGGCAGGGAGCATTTTCTTCCTCCAGTTTATATGTAAAAATAACCATAAGATGATGAGCTATGTCTGGTTTAAATCCTTGAAGGACGTTGTGACCAGAAACAGGCTGTTCAGTTCATGTAATTCCTGTGATTCCCCTCCTTATTTAGCTGCACAGTTTGAAAAATAGAATGTGTTTTGATAAATTCATTTGGTCATGTAACATTTCGTAGTATTGCATTTAATGTCAGCTGTAGTTTTTTTCATAAGTTTTAGATGTTTTTGTTACATTTCAGTTTTTGAAATGCAGTATATTAGAAATAAGTTAAAAATTGCTGTATTGGAAACTACAGACAATGAACTTCTTAGCATAATGTGATTAATTAAAACTCAAAGTCTTGATGGACCTCTTTAAGTTCCATCTCTTCTTACATAAAAATGCATCATAATATGCCTTGTTTTATTAAAAGCAAGTGCAAAGAACTATTTGATTGCTTCAGTGATTAAACATGTGAAACAACAGTTTAAAAAGTAAACATGCAGCACAAGTGGTTTATTTTAAATGTTCTCTTCAATTTCAATGATAACTTAAAGAACCTATTTTGAATTATTTTGAATAAATTAAATTATCCTGCCATTAGATTGCTGAGTATTTAATTATACATTATATGCATGTAATACACATTTATATTTGGGAGGTTTGTTTGTTTGGTTGGTTGGTTTGTTTTGTGTTTTTTTAATTCACTTTGAGTCTCTGAGATTCATGGATGATTAAATCAGCTGGAACTGTTGGAGCGTTATGGCCTTTTGTTTTTTTCAAGACATTAAACTTCAACCAGTTGAGACCAATGCATTCTCTTTTGCTGGAATGAACGTCTTCTAAAGCTATTTACAAGGGTATGCCAGTGGGATTTGGTTCTTTTATCAAGCTGTACTCTTGTGTATGACTTCACAAGTTGAGTTAGTTTAATATTTGCCTTTCTTAATAGTTGGTCTATAGTATCACTTCTTACTAATAAAGTTAACTGTGGAACATGTTTCTTTCCTTGAGAAACGTAATTGTATCATGAATCAGTATGCCATTTTTTGGCATCATTTAGTGATATCTAAATTTGTGTAGTAAGAGCTTGTACTGGTATTATTATTTATGCGCAAAATTCTTCTATTTATTACTAAGATTTGCTCTTGTATTTGAAGAGCTAATGATATATGTAATGTTAGAACATTTGCTTTCTGTTTCCACTTCATTTTGGTTTATATTGCTTTTTAAATTTCATATTGCTGTCTCTTCTGAAATTAAGATGACCTAAATTACTAGGCTGATTTCTTGATTCTTTAAGATTGGTTCAAAGGGGAAATAAAACATTTTGTGTAATCCCAGATTCTTAAGCAAAAGAATGCCTTAATTGCTTTCTCTGCTAGAGAGAAGTATCTGTTTGGACCTGGTAAACATGAACAAATTATCACTATGGTGTTATTAGTTGAAACAATCTTTGCTTATTTCTGATTCAAAAGAAAATACAATTTCTCATCTAATTGTTAATTTGCTGTAATACACGACGGTGACTCTAGAATGCTTATCTATTGTTTGGTGCAGTATCTTTTTCATCTAGACATAATTTCCAGTTATACACTGAGATGTTAGAGGAAGAAACTAAGCAAATAAAACTAATGGACATGCCGTTGCTCTCAGGGAAATAAGATGGGAAATCATCCTCACCAATGACTCATAAAGAAGAAGAAGAGAGACTAAGGGAAAATAAAGAATATTAAGGCCTCCCTGACAAAAACATTCAAGATGCAACAACAAGGTTAAATGGTTTTCTAGACTCATTTGGTAATCTTACACAGCAGGTGGTAGGAAAAAAAATGTAAAAATGGATACTCTAATATGAATGATATTGCACCACACACAAGATAACTATTTTGAATCTACAAATAAAAAGAAGACAGTCTCAGTCAAAGATACTGTGGGGAGAGCATAATATGGCCTTAGTGTACTGAATGTTTATGTTTCCAGTGTTGCAAGAAAAAGAATTTTCTTGTTTTACCACAACAGTAAAAATACTGCTGCTTTCCTTTCTTGCAGTAGTGTAGCATGAGGTGAGTTTACAGGCAGACGCAGGAACTCAATAGGATTCTGGAAATAAAATGGCTTAAAGTAAGGAGAGAGCAAGAATATAAACAGCTTTGTTTCTTCATCCCTCCAGATACCTCTCTGTTTGTTACCTTCTTACTATCTCTTTACTCTTCTTTTTCAGAACTTTTCTGTCATTCGGCAACATCTCTCCTATGGTGACTTTGTTGCTTTCTTACATTCTTTCCTTGGATCTGATTAATAAAAGAACCATTAGTTATTATGCTCTCAGAGTCAAGTAGGTTTTAAGATTGCTTTCTGATCTTGACAGTAGTCAAAGTCTGACCTACTTGGAACCAAACTTCAGGGCCCAAATCCAACCAAGTATTGCATCTTTCCTTTTACATTGCTGAAACAACGTTTTGTCTTTCTGGATCTGTTGTTCTCAGATTTGCTAGAGCAAACTACCCAGTCAAGTTGGGACTACCTCTGGATTGGAAAATGGAAAGAAAATAAAATAACCAAAACCCATATTACATAAAAGAAATACTAAGATCAGAAACTATATGCCAAATACAGTAGTATTTTCAGGCTGGGATAAGCTCTATTAAAATTATCTGGGAGGTTGGAAAATTGATTTTCCGCTGGACTGAAATGATTTTGAAGAGGAAATTAATTTTGATTTGTAAGTGGAGGAAACAGATTGCTTCTGAAAAAACAGGTTGTGCAAAGACTCAGTTTTGTTAGCCTTGGTGGACAAGGGTATAGGACTGTGATTAGAATTTCTTCTGAAATGTAATGAATGAGAAGTATTGATATTTGTCTGGAAGGAAAAGAGAGACTGGCAAATCCAGTAGACTGGATGAGAGCTGATGTTTAGTCTGAATATAAGAATTATGGAAGAAAGTCCGAATGTATTATGAATGAGGAAAAAGAAATGCAGATGACAGATTAGTACGAAGGTGCAAGAAACCCTGAATTTAACTCGGTTAGAGGGTTCAGTCCCCATATGGGCCATTCATGTAAGAGCTGGACTTGATGATCCCTGTGGGTCCCTTCCAACTAAGAATATTCTGTAAGTCTTGAGGTTGTAAGTCACCTCATTTCTTTCACTGTGAAATATCACAAAAGTGAACTGAATATTCTGTGTAGGTGTGATTCTGTACTGGAAATGCAGACAGGCACAAGGCCTTGTATATGCCTTTTTAACTTTAACTGTTATTGTATGTGCTTAATTATTCCAATAGTTGTAACTGTTGGAAAGTACTGTGTAATTTCAAATTTCTGTCATGTTGATGTGTTGAGAGTGGAGAGGTCCTTTCTTGTGGTAAGTCTTCAGAAATGTACTTTTGTAACCTCAGTATAAACAACTGATCTAGAAAACGTGATGCTGGTAGACATTTGGGGCAGCTCTGAATGCTATGTGCACATATTTTGATTCACCATGGTTGAGACATAGACACTAGTGTATATGAGCATTGAAGATGTTATAATTTAAACTGAAATTGTCTCTAAAATAAACTAGAATTTGTTTCCCCAGCAAATGCTGTATCTAATACGTGTGCATGCATGCATTCCTTACCTATTTTTCACCAATGCTGTTTAAGTTTCTTAATGGAGGAACAAGCAGAAATATATATTTCAGATTGTAATCTTTTCGTTATTTAGGCTGTGCGATGGGATAGAGTATCAGCCTTTTTGTTTTATAATATTTCTGATTACATAGATCATGTATAGATTTAGTTTTGCAATTATAATTTCTGATCTCTCCTTTTCTGTGTGTTCCTATGTATTTTTTTCTAATTTTATCTGTGTGATGTGCATAATGAAAATAATGGTTCACATTGCTAATTCACTGGGTAGTGAATTGGTACATAATATTATAACTTCGTTACTGAAACAATTCTATCTCATACATTCTCATAAGTACACAGTGTATATGAAGTCTTTACTGTTAAATACTATACAATTTTGTTGTTTTTATGAGAGGGAATCTCTAGAAGCATGTAATTGAATATACAAGTATACATAAATAATTCTGTACTTTAAATCATGACATACCTGTTTTATTGAACATTGGAGTTAATCTAGGTAATGATTCAAATTTCACATGCTTTCAAAATATGACTGGAATATTTCAAATATATTATTAATACTACTGTTTCTGCTAGTATCAAAACATTTGACAAGTGCTCTTGGTGTTCAGCAAGTAGATCATCAAAATGCTACTGTTGGACAAGTTGACACAAAGTCTGGCTTTAGCAAATCTCATTATATGATTACAACCGTACTTAAAGTGTTAAATTGTGTGTACAAGTAATGAAAGAAATGGCAGGTCAGCTGTGGGTTACACAGCCTGTATGTGGGTGACAGTGGGAGTGTCAGATTGTTAATTTGTCTGTCTTTTCATTTTTTCCCTTGTAATCTGAAAATCACGGCTGACTTAAGACCATCATATTTACTATCAAGACTACTAAAATAATTAGACCGTTGATTTGGAAGAAATACTTAGTATCCAGACTCAGTAACCTATCATTTGACATCAGCAGTGGTGCATTTCTTTTATGCAGAAAGTAGGCAATGCCTTGTGTGATTTTTAGCTCACTAATAATGCCGTAACTAATGAAAGTATCACTGTAATCTAAACTTTATCACAGGTAGAACCTAAATAATTTGCAGCACAGAAACAATAAAGAATCAGCATTTTTTCTTTTTTGCAACACTACTTTTAGTGATAGCATAAATGAGTTTTCTAGAGCCTTTTTCTAGATGTATTTTATAATATATTCTAGTGTT
>VXAU01000226.1:146277-192686 GCA_013399695.1 Formicarius rufipectus
CCAGCTACTTTGTGTTTATTCTTGTTGCATAGCAAAGTTCCTACTTAAGAGTAGATTGGAGGTTACTGTTACTTCTTTCATGTGCAAGTCTTGCAATTGTTTCACAGACTTTTACAAGACAGGAGCTGCTTCAGTGAGTTTAGTGATTGTGTCTAATATATACAACTTCAGCAGACACAGCAAATGTTTATAAATGATAGTTACGTTCTGTGATGTAGTCCAGAATTTTTGCAGTTGTTAAGCATTTTTATATTTGTAATTTATTGTCTAGATAGTCTTCAAACTAGGATAGACTTAAATACAGAACTGTGCTTCTTTGTTTTGAGTTTCAGTCAGGTTGTATGTAAGGTCTCCACCCATGATGACTAAGTCCTTTACATATTTAAAGTATATAAATAAAATTGAATGTGCATAATATGTGTGTATGCATAAAGATGATATAATCTGATGCATGTATATGGGTGGTGCTTGCAAGATATGTTTACTGTTCCATTATATTGAAAATTTATATTTAATTCAGCTCTCACTATACCTAGAGTTATTGTAACTACTACTACTGCTACTAATAATGCATACTCCATTATTTCCTGAGTGTAGCCTGCATTTTTCTTGCATATTTATGTTTACATTTTTGTCATTAAAATATATTTCTTTTTAAAGAAAGCTTTGTTTGAAAGGGCAGTCATTTTGTCTGGTTGTACTATTCCACTTCAGGGCTTTTTAATACTACATCAACTTTGGTATCCTGGAATAAGTTCAGTGAAGGACCACCAAAGATAAATAGGGGTGAAACACATGATGTACCATGGGCTGAGGGAACTGTGCATCTTCACTTGTAGAAGTCTGAGTAGACACCTGTTTGTTGTCTTGATACACCTGATGGGAGGCTATAAAGAATGTAGATCTGGACTTTGTGTTTGAATGATAGAGAGTAGTCACAAGGGACATGAGAAATTTTTGTGAGGTATTAAGGAAAATTTTCTCAACAGGAGGACAGTGAAACACTGGAACAAGCTGTTCAGAGCAGTTGTGAAATATCCATCTCTGAACATGGTGAAAAAATCAGCTTGAGAGACTCCGAGTCTGGGCTAATTTGACCCTGCTTTGACCAGTGGTAATGGACTAAATAACCATCATAAATGCCTTCCACTATATTAATCTGTGATTTCTTATTATTAATTATAATTTATATCAAACTTTGTCACTTTCACAGGTAATGGTTGTGACTTTTGGTTTTGCTGCTATAGGAAAACAGTCTGTTGTCTTACATAAAAGAAAATATTTATTTGAATTGCACCTGTGATTATTCATATACAACCATAGAGTAAACAACCTTGTTTAGTTTTGATTTGCTTTTGATTATTGCATTGAGATTCTAATTAGTATGTATAACAACCACTCTAAAGTGTGTTTTTTCCCCTGTTTCTTGAATGCAGTGAGATATTAAGTCTAAATCCCTCCAGAAGTCTGCTGAATCTGTACAGATGTTTGTGGTCAATTAAAATGTCTTACTGAGCAGAAAGTATGCTCACAACCATTTTCCTATATGAAATCTTTTATTTTCATATTTTCCTTGAGTCTCTTACTAAGCACATATAAGTTTCCATCCACAAACCAAGTTTTTTCTAACTCTGCTGTCTTTTCTGCAGATTTAGAGAAACTTTGACTTCCAGTGGGGCATTCATTGAGGATACAGTTCAAAGTCAGTGTATGACACTGTTAGACTGGACCGTGTTCCTGTAGATTTCTCTGCACTTTTGCTAGCAATTCTATGTCTTTGGAGTTAAAAAATGCAGAAAACTGATCTGCTGAAAACTTTAAAATGGTTCTAACTGAAACTATTTCACTGAATATTTTCACAGTACAAATACAGATGCTGACATAAGGGAGTAAGTAGGTGTATCACGTGAAGGGAAAAGCAAACTTCAGCCTTCCAGAATTTCTTAGGTTTAAACTAGTGTGAAACCACTGTCCTCCAAAGAGAATTACTTTGCATTGACCTTCATATTTAAGAATTAATTTTTTTGTATATTTGGTACTAGAGTTGTTTAATTGTTAAATAATTAGAGTAATCTTAAGTTCTATTGATTATAAAATAGAAGTGTGGCTAGTTTTTAGGCATTCAAAAGTAGTTGAGCTGCTTCTTCAACTCCAAATGTAGCTGCCTCTTTCAGGTAAATTTACAAGTAAATGTACTTGGTTCATTGGATTTTTATTTAGGTGGCATGTTTATACAATGGGAATTTCTCAAAGAAATAGATAGCTTTGTTAAGCCCTTTTAACTGGAAGAAAAAGCAGTCTAGTAGGGGTTTGCTGCCATTTGTAGTTTTGTTTATGTCGGTCTGGGGTTAATGTCAGTTCTTGGCTGCTCTTATTTTAAATGGTTCTGTGATTTAAGATGGAAATTGTGGATATCCAAAGTCAACATCTAAAATTCTTTTAATGATAAAATACCTATATTTAAGTTTTCTATTTATTTGAAAGTTTCTCTGTTTTTTATTGGGCTTTAAATATTAAATGTATGTTTATGTATTGAAAAGGTAGCATTTGGAAGAGTTAATTAGGAACAAATCCTTAAAGTTGAGAATTGAAGTAAGATTCCTATAGACTTCATAAAGTGCATGTGAATTTGAATTTCAAATAAAGATTTAATTTGATTTTGCAGTAGTGATAGCAGTCACCTCTCATGCTTCCACAACTTTGTCAACAGCTCATGAATTTCAGTACTGTAAATTGTGTTGGTGTTTTCACGAATGCCATTTTCATAGAAGACCTTTTTTCAGAGCTCTTCAGAATTGCATTCTTCTGATATGTTAGCACGATGCTTAGCACATGTATATGAGAATGAATGGTTCATTTTTCTTGTGGTTTGTCAATTCATGTGTGCACAACATATGCATACCTTATATCTCTCACTGTTAATTAAATGGTGCCCCTACTGCTCCTTCAGATAGTCTGTTCTGTCAAATGCCCTGTTTGAGATGCAGGCTTTCCAGTTCATGCAGCTCTCTCTGCTGGTCAGCCTGTATAATTGGATATGCTTCCATAAATGTACCACCAGAGTTTTTACTTTAGTATATGCATGCTCTTCCTACTTAAGGGTCAGGAGGCATCACTGAGGAAGTTGTCTTCCCCTTCAAGTTTTTTCAAGGTCTCTGAATAATTAAGTTGTGCAATTCTGGCTCACCCCTTGTTGTGTTCCAGTGTGAGTCATTGCCCTTGCCAAATGGATTTGTAGTCCTGCCTGATTTTGCTTACTTTCTTTTCCTTTTGTACTATGTTTACCCAGGCATTTTGACATGTAGTTGTTATTTTATAGTGGATTCCTGTCTTAGGTGATGCAATGACTGCTCATGTAGGTATTTTCTTCTTGTCCAAAAATTACTTATTTGATGTACTACTTTGAGTTTGAATTTATTACTTGGAAGTTGAGTTGATGAGTGGCTGATAATGATTCTGTGTTTTTTAAGTTAGCTCAGTTATCACAGAAGATTACCTAGTCAGTAGAATGGGAGAAAAAACCTTGTAGGAAGTAGCAAGAAAAGATGGAGAAAGAAAACATTAGAAGAGAAAGTGGAATTACGTGGGTGTTAAGAATGATGTATGTCCTTAAGATTAATTGTTGGGCGGGGTGGGGGGGCAGCAGGGACTGAACAGGTCTTTCTAACTTAATTCAAGGACTTTAATATCTTTTAGTCTGATGATTTTCGTGTCTGAAGGCTGGAGGGGTTTTCAAAACCGTCAGATATGCCTAACAGCCATCAAAAATCACTCATTTCAGTGATTTTTGTATTTTAATTCAGGTAAGTGCAGACACAGAAGTGTGAAAACACATCAGGAGTTGTTCAGAACATTAAGCAACCCAAATCTGTGCCAGAGGTGACAAGATAGATGAACATCCACGTTGATTATTTGTCTGGCAAGTAATATCACCTGGCTGCATACTCCTACAAAACATGTTACAGAGCTGTTTTGTTTGTTCCCACTAACTTACCTCAGTGATGATTTCAATACAAGTCATCTTTATTCTCTATCTAATACTAGTTCTTGGTGAGAAATGAACACTGAATTTATCCAATAGTGATACAAAACTGGAGTCCTGCAAATACTAAAAAACCTGTAATACTCACTGTATTTTTCTCTTATAGCATAATACCATTTGTGATTACTAATCATGTTACCATTTATATATGTTCTCCTAATTGTTTGACTCTACAAAGATACTTATCTGCTAAATAATAAATGCTGACACTCTAAAAAATGTTTTATATGAACATTTAGAGTGATTAACTTTTTTTTTTCTGAACATTTGTGAAATCATTGGTACAATCACTTCTGTTAACACAAAGAAAATTAACATTGTGTTGGGCCCATACTAGCTACTTTGAGGAAAATTAACTGTACCCCAGCCAAAACCAGCACACAGTTAAGCTCTTACTTTGTTACACATTGCTGGTCTTGATCAGTGCCCAAAATGCTGCTCTATGCTTTTGGCAGCAACATGGGAATAATGCTGCTAGAAAAAGGACTAAAGATACAAATAATGTGGTGTTACACTAAAATATGTAGGGAAAGAGTCATGTGTGAAACCTTCAAATAAAACACCTTTGATATAGAAAGTCTGACTGTTCTAAAATTGGGAAAGAAGGAAATGGGTAGAATGTGTGAATGCAATCCCTTTGAAGAATTAGAGCATTCCAACTAAAGTACAGGTGAGAGGTTTTCTGAAGATACAGGAATAGAAGATAGTCTTGAATGTGATCTTAACAAGGACTCCAGTAGTTGTAGTTTAAAGAGCCTGTTCAACAAACAGGCACTTTTCATAGAGTCATGGAATCATTAAAGTCAGAGAAGTCGTCTGAGATCATCAAGTCCAACCATTAACCCAGCATTACAGTGTTCACTGCTAAGCTATATCTCCATGTGCCACATCTGTATGCCTTTTAAACTCTTCCAAGAATGATGATTTCCACCATTTCCCTGGGCAACCTATTACAATGCCTGACCACCATTTCAGTGAAGGAATTTTCCCCAATATCCCATATAAACCTCTCCTGGCACAACTAGTGGCCATTTCCTCTTGTTCTGTCACTTGTTACCTGGGAGAAGAGACTGATGCCCTCCTTACTACCCCCTCCTTTCAGGTAGTTGTAGAGAGGAAAGGTATTGTTTTCAGATGTTGTTTGTAAAGAACACAAAGATTATTTTTTTATTCATCTTGGCTTAAAATGTTTGTGAATCTTGGGTCACTGTGAAACTACCCTGGGAAAGTACTTGTCCTCCTAGGATCTTTTCTGGGCGCTTATTCTTGACCGCTGTTAAAAGAGTTGGATGTGCCTTTGGTCTCATCCTGCATGTTCTGAAACAAGTGAACCAACAATTGTCTTGGAAAAAACATACTCCAAAATCATGTTGCCTTGTCATAGTTTAATTGCAGAATAAATACAAATAACAAAATTGTTCCACGGATAAAAAAGAAAATTAGTCTGGTATCACACAATGTGCTAAACATTGACATTAGCTGAGGAAAGACAGAGAACCACAGAATGGGTGAGCTTGGAAGAGACCACAGTGAAGTCACCTGGTTCAACTTTCCTTGTTCAAGCAAGGATATGTAGCACAGGATTGTGTCTGGACTATTCTTGAATTTCATCTGCAGTGAAAGAGACTCCGCAGCTTCTCTGGGCAGTCTGTTCCAGTGCATGGTCACTGGCACAGTACAGAATTTCATCCTTGTATTTAAGTTATTTAAGTGGAATTTCCTGTGCATCCATTTCTTCCCGTTGCCTCTTGTCCTATTGCTTGGCACCCTGAGAAGAGCTTGGGTCCACCCTCTTGATGCTCTCCCTTCACATACTTATGGCATGGATGAGATCCCGTCTCAGATGTCTCTTCTCAAGGCTGAGCAGTCCAAGTCCCTCAGCCTTTCCTTATAACTGAGATGTTCCAGTCCCTTAATCACACCACTATTGACAGACGTCCACTAGACTGTGTGCTACTGATTACAATCCTCTGGGATCTGCCACTGAGCCAGTTCTCAATATACCTCACTGTCCACTCATTCAGTCCACACTTTCCTGAGTTTGCCCATGAGGATGTGGTGAAAGACTAGTGTCAAAAGCTTTGATGAAGTTGAGGTGTCCCCCGCTCTCCCCTCAGCCATCCAGGTAGTTGTTTCATTGTAGAAGGCAAGACCTCTGCCTTTTTGTCTTACAGGTGACTGTGAAACATACTTTCTGGATCTCTGCCTGTAAGCAAAATACAGGTTTAGAGTGGAACACTCAGAAAAGGAAAGGATGACTAAGTATATGGAGTGAGTCTTGTGTATATTAAGTCAAAGCCACTTCAAACTGTCTGTAAATGTATGTTCATAAATAAGTAAAAGAACCTTAATTGCTGTTGCTAAGTTACCTAGAGGTATTTCAAGACTGGAACTGGATTTACTGATGTCACAATTTGTTAGATAGCAGTTTGAGGAAAAGCAGGAATGAATGCTTCATATAACTGAAAGAAACAAAAGTGGTAGGCTGACAGAGAAGTGTTTCTCGTAACTAGTGTGTGAAGTATTAAGCTTTTCTTTCATTATTCAGTAGTTATCACAAAGTCTTGGTGTTCCAGAAATAGTTACTCCTTCAATGTAGAAATAAAAGTAGCACCTCAGACTGTTACTATCACAAGATGTTAAAGACCAGAGAATTGGGCTTATTTGGAAGAAAACAAGTATCTAGGAGTTCAACTTTTGATTCAAGAAAGATACCTGTTCTGAGCCTTCAACAAAATAGAATGAAGGGAATGCAGTTAGGGAATGGCTAACACTCTTTATGCTTGCAATAAGATATCTTTTTGATGGTGTGTCTGTTCAAAACATATGGCCATATTTGTTATCTTTGTTGCTAAATTCACATAGTTGAAAATGTTATGACCATAAACACTGATTAATTTCTCTCATACTGTCTATGCAAAGAATATTAGTCTATAGAGGTTTTATGAAATCTGTTGTATTGTCTGATATGCCTGCAATGGGCACTGGGCTTCAAGCAACCCCTGTAAGCAAAATCCAAAGAATTTAGTAGTAATTAGTCGGAACTTTAGTCATAACTCTGACAGTTTCTTTTCCTGAACAGTGGACAGCTGAACATGGGCAGCTGTTGATAAGAAATTCATGGCAGATATTCATGACTAAAGGGAAATTAAATTTTTCAATTTTATTGGGAAGACTAGGGAAATTGTTACCAATCACAAAATCATTTGTGATAAACTGTTTCTTGCTGTGATACCTACTGACTGTAAAGCAAACACTTCACTGACTGTAGAACTATGTACTATTAAACCCTTGCAATTAATGGAAGTACTTGAAATAAAAAAAGCAGTTGTCTTTAATGTGAATTCTTTTGAAAGACTGATAAAAAAGAAAGGGCAGATGTCAGATGAAAGGGGGCTGTTTAGATTTTTGCCTGTTTGTGCCCCCAGGAAAGTCAAGACCCTTGTGTCCATCCATCTGTCAGTGTCTCATAATGAGGCCCTTCACCAACAGATTCAAAAGATCAAAGGGTGATTCGACTACCTTTATTTGGGGAGGCTCAGCCAATAATGTGAAGACCCCTC
The DNA here is from genome assembly GCA_013399695.1 of Formicarius rufipectus. Taxonomy (NCBI): domain Eukaryota; kingdom Metazoa; phylum Chordata; class Aves; order Passeriformes; family Formicariidae; genus Formicarius; species Formicarius rufipectus. Next base: position 153,883 of record VXAU01000226.1, read on the forward strand.
CGTAGGCCCAGGGCCTGCTGCTGGCAACTGAAAGGGCTCACTCTAACAGTTCATGGAATAACACTCTTTATTAATACAAATTGTGACTGGTTAATAAGGTTCATGGCCATTGGTGACAGGATCTGACTGCAAAAGTATATTTTGGAGGAATCTGCTGATACATACATTAAGTAACCACAAACTCTAATCCTAAATACGGCAACCTAGTATAACTCTTATTGAATCCTCCCTGCGAGGGTAGAGGATTGATTCCTGCAATTTTGGTGGAGTCTTCTCCGACTCTCCCCTTAACCCCAACTTATTTTTATATTATTTCTTTATGTCTGGGTGGAGCTTGATTTGCTTTAGTAACAAATACTTTCTATTTCTGATTGGTGTTAAGTTCTCTCACCATATCTAATGGGAGGAGGGTGGTTGTGGCTTGGCACCTGAGGAGGGGCTTTTGCCATGGTTGTTGACTTAGCACCAGAACCCCTTGACTCTCCCTTGTCTGACAGGTATTGTACGAACTCATGATCCTTCTTTCTCCTGGGATTTGAATGAAGCAGAGGGGTCACACAGTCTCCATTTCACTCTCTGTTCTGTTCCTCTGAGCAGATTATTACAGCTGGGTGCATGTTGACTGCATTCTGTCCAGGGAGTTGCTGCTGCTTTTACCCTAGAATTCTTAGCCTCCTCTAAATTTTAACCATGTCCATCATCCCACAGCAGGTACAATCTCTGATCTCCCATAAATTCATCATATATGTTATGATAGTTGTATGTAAAACAACTGAGGAAAGGAGATTTGCTGCAAGTGCATTTCATAAACTTTAACAGCAATTTCAGTGAATAGACAAGCCATGAACTATCCATTGTGAGAAGGTTTGTTGTGTGTTCAATATAATACAAACCCTTCTCAAACCAAAATGGACAGGATGTCTGTGAAATCAGGGAGAGAGACCAATCAGTACAGAGACCAATATCAACTTAGTATCGACACAGGAGAATCACCTAATTGTGTTGCCCTTGCTTATAGTGCTTCTGAACATTTAGATTTATTTCTCCACAGTCTGTGCTTTGACTTCTTCGACTTCTGTGTGATTGCACAGCCTTCAGGCTCATATTACAAAAGCAAGGTGTGTTGGAGTGGAAACTGTGATAAGACATGAGGAAATTATAAGGTGCTTCAAAAGCTGTCAGGGGCTGATTGTCCTTCAAGATCACCAGTGCTTTATTATGGCACTGAAACTTGTAGTAGTGATTGGATGTCTGTTTTACTAGAGAAGAAATTTGTTGGCATTGATGTATTTTACACATCTTTTCCAAGATTTATGTTATAATCATTGCAATAGTAGGCACAGCTTGCTGAAGCCTTTTCACCTTGCCATTAGACTGGGTGTTTTAAAAACTCTGGAAAATTAGATAGCTTCTTACATCCAGGAGAAAGCAAAAGTGATTTGTCTGAGCAGGTGTTTGCCCAAGAAAAATGCAAACAGATGTGAGATCCATACTTGTGAGCTGATAGACTGTGCAGAACTATTTTTTCAGTTCTATTTTATATGTACCTGGAATATAAGCCCGGTGCTTACAATTATTTGTAGTTTGGTTCATTGTGTATTTCAGGGGATTAGGAAATAGCAGAGCTACTTTGCTGTCTTTCCATTCTGCTCGAGTGTGGCAGATTGCAAAGTACCTGACTGGAACCACAGGCATTAGAGCAACTTTATTCTTCTGGGGGATTGTGTTGCTAGAAGTAGTAACCGCTCTGGTTTCTTCAGTGAAGCTAGTTGACTCTGCAACAGGTAACAGGTGTCCATAGTTGAGACTCTAAACAATCTTTAGTCTGTCATTGGGAATATGCATAGCATATCATAGAGTCATATAACCATAAAGGTTGGAAAAAACCTTGAAGATCTTGGAAAAATGTCTTGGAAAAACCTTGAAGTCCAACCTTCAACTGAACACTGCCATGCCCACTAAAATCACAGCATGAAGTGCTGCATCTGCTTGTGTTTTGAACACTTCCAGGGATGGTCATTCCACCATTTCTTTTGGCTGCCTTTTACAATGCTTAACCACTCTGTCAGTGAAGAAAATTTTTCATAATATCCAGTCTGAACTTTGCTTGACACAGCCTGAGGCCATTTTCCCTTGTCCTTCACTTGTTGCTTGACAGAAGGGACCTACCACCACCTCACCACAACTTACAGCTTCCTCTCAGGTGGTTGTAGAGAGCAATAAGGTACCACCTCATCCTCCTTTTCTTCAGGCTAAACAACCCCAGTTCCCTCAGCAGCTCCTCATGGGATTTCTACTCCAGCTCCTTCACCAGCTTTGTTGCCCTCCTCTGGACACTCCAGCACCTCAATGTCCTTCGTGTGGTGAACGGCCTAAAACTGAACACAGGATTCCATGTGTGACCTTACCAGTACTGGACACAGGGGAACAATCCCTGCCCTAGTCCTGATACAAGTCAGGATGCCATTGGCTTCTTGTGCTCAAGTTTATGGAGGAATAGCAGTCACTTTTACTGGTATTTTTTCTTACAGCACGGACAATGGGAATATGCAAAAGATGATTTAACTTGGTCGTACGCAAGTGCTCTACTGAAAGACACCTTAGGAAAAAAAATCCTTTTTTTCTCCCCTAAATCAATGTCTGAAAGGGACTTTTTTGTTTGTTTGTTTGTTTGTTTTTTGTTTGTTTGTTTTCCAATAAAGATATTTTCTCCTACTTCTCATTTTCTGTCACTCTAAAGTATAGTTTTTATAAATTTCATTTATTCTACCTTCTTACAAAAAAAGATCTGAAAATCTCAGCAACAAGAGGCTGTGTGATTTTAATGCTCAAAAGCATTAATGGCATTTATAATGCCTAAAGGCTTGATCTGCCTTTGAGGTGTCTCCTGATTAGTCCCCATGTTGAAAGAGGAAGTAATGACCTAAGTCCTTGACTTAGAAGTCGTAGTCACCACCCCCTGAGGCTCAGTAATGTGATCAAATCCTGTTCCACCGACTTTTTCCAGCCCACTAAGAGCATAAGTAAATGTTGCTTGCAGAGTGAGCAAAATACCAAAGAAATATTTGCTAAGGATTAAAATAATAATTTCTTCTTGTCTCTAAAAAGGGAAGGAGGTGAATGAGGGAAAGGGTAATGGGACTCACCAACCCCCTTTGATATATTTTTAATAGCAGCTCTTGCTGCTGTTTATTCCTGCTTATGTGTAGCTATGATTTGGACACCATGGCAATGAATTTTTTACCCCATGGTACAGTATAGGATCCTTTCTGTGTGCTCTGCAGTGTGTAATTTTTTAAGGCTGGGGATAATGGAGATGCAGAACCCAAAGGAACTGTGAAAGGAGGGTCCTTGGTGTGGAGTGACACATAATTGGTTTACTTGGGTGAGTTTGTGACCTGATTAGGAGAGGCCATATCTGACAGGGATAGGAGAGGAATAGAAGAGTCTTATGTAGTCTTTTATACCAGACAATGTAGAGGTACAGAAGATAAAGCAGAGCAAGTATCTACCCTATTCCCAGTTTGTGTGATTTCTGTCCCTCGTATGACACAATGTGCTATCTCCATCTTCCACCTGAACTGAGCCTCTTCCTTTTAGTTCAGTCCTTTTCCTGTCATGAAGTATCCCATCCCTCTGGTGCTTCTCGCTGCTTCTGCACAACTAATCTGTGAGAAGGTGTTTGCTTCTCATGAGTGGTTCAAACTTCTTCCCAAGCTTTCGTTTGTATTTAGTTATGTTTTCAAAGGTTAATACAGAATTCTTTGGCTGAACTTTATTGTGACAGTATGTCTTCATTTCCTTCATCTTTTTGGATTTTTCTAGGAATCAAATGGCATCCGGACTTTTGCTCGTGTTCACTAGTTACTGCATGTTTTCCTGTGGCTACCATGATCAAGCATGTTCCAACCTGCTAGTTTCTTTAAGTTGCTTATGCACAATCATTGTCTTCACCTTGTGTGTATTGAGGTTATGCCTGCCTATGAAGCCATTAATTTTTAATTAGTTTTAAACAACTTATATTAGTTTTTAATTTGTTTGAGACAAGGTAGAGTAAATGCAAAGTCATGGAGCTTGCATAAAGAGACGAAAGCCCATGGTCAGTTTTAAAATTCAAGTTCATTTCAGTGGGTCTCAGCAATTTTCTGGTATCTGAAAATGTACGCAGAAAAACCTGTCTCTTAGAGTGACTAGTTCAGATGATGATATGTCTTACTTGGTATACTTTGCAAGTTGCAGTGTATTACAGACAATTTTTTTTTATATTGCACTTCTAGTGTATCCTTAGCTCCAGCTTATCTAATTGGTTGTATTTAATGAAATAAAAAGTGTCAAAGAGTCTGAAGTATCTTTAACAGGCATTTTTTGGTTGAGTGGTCTAGCTGGGTTTTTCACTGCATCATGGTCATCTTTTGTCATGTTTTTGTTAGCAACATTGTTTTGCCTTGGAAGGTGGTTCATGAGCTCCATGCTTCTTTGCAACAGCTTGTTCCAAACCCTGCAGATAGATCTGAAATTCTTATTTTGTCAGAGCTGATGTGAAGCTGCAAATAAGTACACAGAATCTGCTGAAAAGTTTGGTAGGAAACTGAAGTGGCTTGAAAGTCAGATTGATCTAGGAAAAAAACCTTCTTGTTCTATTGTTTAGAGTACCCTACATTTTGAGGAGATCACCGTAGATGGATTCAGATTTCCTGTACTGTTTTCAGGCAGGATTGGACCAGCATGATTGCTGAGTTGGAGTGGAGTCTTGAAGGGAGGACTGATGTGTCTTAGTTTGCATTACTGAGTGCATACATCTGCAGAACTGTTGGGTGAGTCTGACTCTTCTAAAGACATTGAAGAGTGGGTGAAAGCCCTAGTCTTCAGGGCTCAGAGGCAAAACTTGTGTTGGAATTTGACTTATGTACTGAGACACTTGAGTGTTTTAAGGTTTTTTGCTAGTTTTCTGTAATCAGAGAGACTCCTAAAAAGAAGTAAATTGTTTAATGGAAATTTTGTAATGTAGCTTCTTTATAAACAACCTATCAGTTAAATACAGTTATACTATAAATGCTTAATCTTTATTTTATAATGCCTTTTCATAAAGGAACTGATAGGAGCACAATCTATAACAACACGTTTTGAAATATAGAAAAGAACACTGTATCTCTTCTTATCTGATCTTCTATATATCACAGACCTATTAGTTAATGTTTTGGCCTTCTTCCTCCACCAAGTTCAGCAACACAGGTTTATCTGAAGCCTATTTTAAACAGTGCATCTACTCGTGATGCTTTAAAATCAGGAAATATGCAATCTACTTCCTTGACTGTTTGTGTCAGTAATTTGATATTCTTGTTTCTGAGATAGGAAAATGTTGTATTTTAAATAGATATTTATTCTAAAGCTACTGTATACCCTACTTAAATATTTTTTTTTCTTAGATCTATGTCAGATAGTCTGCTCAAGCTTTTTCATTTATTGGGGCACAATATTCACACTCTTGCCTTTTGTGATTTTCTTATGATGTTACAGGATATAATATCAAGAATCATAAAAAAAGTTTTGTGTCATTCTTATTTCAGAACTTGGGGGAAAAGGCAATAGGGAGCTCTAAGTTTATCTTAGTTTAGAGTATTTTCTTTTGCTTTAGCAATAAAGTGTACAATTGAATGCTTAAACATATTCAAAACAGAATTCTGTGAGCAGTGGACACACATGATGATAATTTGACTCTTTTCCAGTGTGGAAGGGAAACATAAGTCTCTTGGGTTGTTTAATGTTCAAGAAAATACTATATTAATACTATATATCAGGAAAATACTGGTCAAAGAGACTATTTGAAATGCTACATTGTGAAGATATGCCTGTCTTAGCTAAAAGTTTCCTTCTCTGTGTCAGTTCTTATTGGAGTTTTGTAGAATCTCTGCTAGTGGTATGTCTTCTGACAAGCTTTTGTTTACTTTCAGAGCCCTGGGTTTTCTGGCCTCCATTTTTTTCTGACAGTCTGTGTGTATAGAGATAACATGATCTTGGCAAAGCATGTAGTGCAGTATCTTTGCAAAAACTGGCTGGCATTTCAGATAGGGTGCAAGTGGAGAACCCTCAGGCCATTGATGATTGAGGAAACACTAAGTAAACAATCAAGCAAGTACATTTTCCTGAATTATAAAGATAAAATGTCAGCATAGCTGTCATGAATTATTCAACAATATGAAATATTAATATAAGCTTTAAAAATATAATGTATTCCTTTTGTAAAAATACTTCAGCCCCTCTATCAAAAAATAACAAGAAACCACAATATTTGTATAGTAATTGAAGTCTAAATCATTATTTGGTAGGCTTGTGAATGCATTTACATAGTCTTGGTTTTAAAACATTACTATTTAATTAAACTTTTGTTTACAAAAATAACTTGATTTCAAATGTTTTTGTGGCAGTGTCTCACAAGATCGTTGCTTCTATGTCTCAAAGGGTCTTTTTTTTTTTTTTATGTTTTGTTGTGTTGCATTATGTGACCAGGGCCTGATTCTATAAGGATTTATAAATGTGATTTAGTTTGTGCATAATACCTGTTCGTAGGGGGTTTTAAGGTAGTTTTACTTACTAGCTGGCTTAGAGCGTCAGACTCAAATCTCACATAGTTTTTTAGCTGCTTCTGAGATACCAAAGAAAACTTAGATAAATGTGTAAGACATTTTATAGAGATTGCATTCTATGGAATTACATTTTCTACAAACAAAGGCAATGCAAAGTTAAGCATTTGTAAATAATGCTAGTGCTCCAGGTTCCTGTAAGCTATGGATGTGTCATTGTAAAGAGCTCGCTTTGTTTCCTCTAGAAAACTTTAAGCACTTTTCCAAAGGCAAGAAGGAAGGAGGGGAATGACACGAAAATCCCCTAGAAACCCCCGCAGCTCAAGGAAGGAATTTGTACATGAAATTTTCGTCAGATCTGACCTTTTGATTATACAATTTCTAAACTCAAGCTACCGTGAAAAAGCAAGGTAGGCTGAAGAGAAAAAAGTATTTCTGGAGGGTCCAGAGGATATACGGACATGTATCACTCTTGGCTGTTCAGAAGATTTTGCTGATTTGCTCTGACTTAAATGTTAACCTGTTTAGATGCTAACAGTTATTTCTGCAATGAGCTAATTTGTTGAAGCACATGTTTTCAGATTCTCCTCAGTGTAAAAGCTGGGGTAGAAGTAAGGGGATAACTTCCTTCAGGCAGATATTTCACATTTTTGATGACTCTGTTGCGGATTTACTAGACTTGCTCTTCCCCATGTATTTCGGAGAAAAAATGTTACAGGAAACAAGTTCACATGTGTTTTATCATGCACTATATTATGCAATTTTCTTGTCCAAGACCACTTTACCCTTTGTTTCTGTCAGGTGGTGAAAGCTGGGAAAAGAAAGAAACCAAAGAACCCACAAAAGTGGGAGCAGTATATTATACAAATATAATACTATGAAGAGCATAGTGGATTTTTTTTTGTTTTCTCTTTTTGAAGACAGAAATGTTGGTTGGGGCTGTGATTATATTCTCTGCATGGTACTTTACTCTGTATGGCAGAGTGTGAAAGTGTGCTTTTAATCTCGAAAGGTAGATATTTAGAAGTTTGGCAAAGAGTAGAAGTTTCAGTCATGATATTCTTGTTGTTGAAAGTGAAGGTGCCTTTTCACCTAGAACAATTTAATAAAGAGGCATAGTGATAGTGTTCTGTGCAATTATTTCTCACATAGTGACGTGCACATTTCCTCAATTATAATAAAGAGGCATAGTGATAGTGTTCTGTGCAATTATTTCTCACATAGTGACGTGCACATTTCCTCAATCTGTGTTTGTGGTAGCAATTTTGTCTTAAGGTGTTCTAGTCATTGGCCAGTAATCAGGATCTTTCCAAATTTCATTCTTTCACTTTTTTTTTCCCCTTTAATTTATTTTAAAATTTGTTTTAAATGGTACTAAATTCAATCTGTGTTGGAAGAGAAAAGCCACAAAATAAAAGTCACTTGTGAAAAGGAAAGGAGGGTTTTAAACATTTTTTGATAAATCTTGTATTGACACTTTCTGCTCTTGTGTGCCTCCTACTTGCCTACAGGAGACTTCTGATGTCACTGCCTTTTTCCCTTGCCACATAATCTTCTGTTCCTGATTCACAATAAAATTCTAGCTCTTCAGCCCTCTTGAGTGTCTGCAGACAGTGTAAACACATTTGACAGTTACTGTAGAGGCAGTAGTTTTACTTCAGAGGAGGGAAGTTGCCAGACTGGGGAAGTGAGATAAGAGTGCAAGAAAAGGGACATGATGGAATTCAGGAGGAAACTCCTGAACAGTTTAAAATCTTAAAATCTAGATATTGGAAAAAGATTCCTGATCAAATGCAAGCTGGGCAATTTATCTGAATAGCCTATGGCAATTGGAAAGAGTTATGACTGGTTTTACTCACAGAGATATTTGCTGTGAGAAACCCTTTATCTTCCTTGAAGGAAGAGAACCTTGTATTTCTAGCAGTACATAACTCTGCTTGATGAAACCCTTGCATTATTTGCCTAGATGTACCATTTTATACACTCAGAACTCCAGAGCACATTTATAGTTGGAGAGGATAAAGCACTTTTTCAAAGGTCTGGTGTCCTTCAGAAGTACCAGACTACTGTAAGTGGTGGGTCTTGACTATTCCCTTTCTTCCATAGTTAAGCTGTTGAGAACTGACATTTAACTGAGAAATCCCTGCCTGCCACAGGAAAAAGGACAGAAGTCTGAGAGAAAAGTAAGAATTTTGAAACCTTTTCCACTGTGGATACAGCAGGTGTCTGCTGTGCCACTCTTCAGCACACTGGCACCAACACTAAATTTGTATGACTTCTGATAGCTTAGTGTAGCCTGCTTGACACCATCTGATAAACTAGCATCTCTTTTGCAACTGTTGATGCGGTTCTTTGGCCCCGCACAACTGTAGCAACAAGTGTTGGTTCATATTTTGACAAATTGTTTTTCAATTAAGATGTTGGGAATTGCATTTGGAGAAGAAAACCTTGCTTTCTTCAAAAGTGTCTTCCAGCATTATTTCTCCCCATCTCAATCTCACAGTGTTTAAGAAAGTCAAGTAATTTGACAAATTACTTTGCTGCTATTACTGTTGTACTTTTTGTTTGCACTTTCAGTATTTAACTTGTGAATGTAGCTGTAGCTGTCTCAGATATTCTCTAGAGATCATTGAAAGATTTGTCTCCTAGATGGTATTTTTTTTAATGCCTTTTAATAGAAAAAATACTTTATTCTTTTTCAGTGGTGAGTCAGAATATTTTTTGCACATTGAAGTGTAATTTTTTTGTTTTACCTTGTATTATCTCCCAATTTTTTGGTAACGCATTGGTAGTTGCTTTTATGTAGCAACCAGTGCTTTGATTGTGCCATGTAGGACAGTAGTTCACTACTTTTTTTGTAACCAAAAGCCATCAGGCAGAATGAGTTCAGGGGCAAGCAACCCTCCTTTTTACTTTGTACTAATTTCCTCCATGCACACAGGAGCATTGCAGTTCCTATTCTGTGTCTTTCTGAAAGAAATCAAAAGATCAGTTAAGGAAGACCAGTGTTCCAATGATTAACACATATTTCATGGTTTGAGCTTTTAAACTGAATTAAATTTTCAGTACAGTTAACAAAACAAAGTCTAGTGTGCTGTGGCATACTTGTGAAAATATCACTTAGTCCTAATTTTACTGTTGTCATCTCTTAATGCATCATTTCAGAAGAATTTGAGATATATGTAAGGGAGTAATGGTGACTGGATTACATTTTTCCCATGCTTCATACAGGTCTTTCGACCCATTATGGTTACTTTTCCAATGTCTTCTGTGCATATAAAGCTGTGCAGATAATGATGGATCTGAATGGACTGAGGATCCTCAGATGCCACTGTCTTGGGACATAATCTGTGCCAAGATGATTGGGCAACTTTTTTAATTGCTTGGAAATTTTCTGATGAAATAGTCTTTTGCTGATATTTATCAGCATGGTGAAACTGAATTATTTTGCAGATATGAACCGACTTTTGCCAAAGTTCTGATGAAACATAAGCAGAGCTGTTACTTGTGGGCAGGTCTTTGATTTGATTACTTTTCTGGTAACTCATCTATTCGACAGGTTACTGTGGTGCTTAGGCATCTATGATGTATTGCTTATTCTGCTTCTCCGACAGCTGCCGTGAGTAATTGTCATCCTGCTTAAGCTAGAGCATTGTGTTAATTCTGTTCTGAAGAACTTAGAAATCACAATTTTTAAATTTCTGAACAGGCTGAAAAGATAAAATCCTCATATTAACAACTTCAATCCACTTAGTCCCTGTGTGCCATGCAAATGGATCAGGCCAGGATCATTACTCTTTCCTCATGCTAAAGTTCATGGACTGTTGCTGAATTGGGATATGGGTAGTGGTTTGCCAAGGGAAAACTGTAAGCAAATGTTATGTTTGCTTCTCCACTTATTTTTACCGTGTTTTGCCATTGATATGTTAGTCTGTTGCCTTCCTTCTCTATTTGCTTTCTACCATATGGATCAAATTTTGATATATTAAAAATTCTTGTGGGATATTGATATGCAGCTGATAAAACAGGAAAATTCCTCAGGAGCTACTTAACTTTTTGCAATTGTTTCTTGTATGAACAGTTGTTTTCTTGTGTGGCTTTATATTGTGGCAGGGGAACAATAGGCAGAGCATATTAGAAAAGAGATGGTGAAAATTGAAGGCATACTCCTTGTCCACAAAACACCTTTGAATATGCTTTAAGATGATATTATGTATTTTTATGAAAGTTGTTTTTAAAGTCAGAGTGGTTACCTGGGAAAAGACAAAAGAGTTTTAATGCAGAAGATGATGCAGTAAAAGCACAGATTAACTTTATGTGTGAACTTAGCACCTGTTATCTAAGCAAGGGAAAAAAAGTTCTCAGGTTTTCCGGATTGCTTAGTATTTTTGACAGTATTGTTGAATTATTTGGTAAAGTTAATCAGGAGATTGTTTTTGCATGAATATGTATTGGAAATACATGAGTTTGTTGCTGTGAATTTTTTGTAAAGTTCTGTACCGTTCTGACTGAACAAACATTTCATAACCTCTTGTTGTCCATTAATAGCACTGGTGTTTTTGTATACCAGTGTTTTAAAAAAACAATAATGTATTGCCTGTCAGAGTAGCCTATGTATTTGGTTCCTTGAATCTAGTATACTTTTGTTTTTAAAGAAACCTGCCAAAACAAACCTGCGTGTGCAAAGCAAATCAGACTCAGATAATCAAGGATACCACGTGTTGTATGCAGAATATGAATACTCTTTGTCATATATTTAAAATTTTAAAGTCCTTGAAGCATAACAAGCCATGCTAAGTACATGTTATGGGGATGTTTAGTTGTGCTCCATTTGTCTGTGTATTCAAACTGGACTGTGAAGACTATAATTAAATATTAAGTATACATATTAAGTGTAAGACAAACAAACTAGCCAAAACAATTGCAAGCAGGAAATTCACTGACTTTTTTTCTTAGTCTAGATTTAGGCTTAGAGGTAAATACTATTTTGATGGTCTTATAATAAGACACATAACACTCTTTAGAACTTGGTAATGTTCTATTACTATTGATAAGACCTGTTGCCACTTTTTGTGGTACTTTGCTGCAATCTTAACCACTTACCCACCATTACTTGGGAAGGCTTTCATGACTGGTGTTTGCAATGTTCATTCAAAAGCCTGAAAGAAGCAGATGGAAAGTGTGCACATGGTTGTCATTTTCAGTTTACTGGCAATAAACATATGGTCAGTTGTTGGGAGACAGCCTATGTCTTCAAAACCTTGCTTGTCAATAGAAAATGTTCTTTAATCTTTCTTCTCTGGTAGAACACAGTAGTTAGTGACACAGGCAAAAGCACTAATTGTATTTATAGCAGTTCTGAAGGCTTGCTGAAAAGTGTTTCAGGTTGTAAATTCCATCTGCATAACAAATTCTGTATTTTGTTCTTTGCAGACCGTGACAACTTGGAATTGATGGACTAATTTATTTTCACTGAGTTTCATAGACTCTTAAGTTCATTTTTAAATTGGCATTTAAATCCTTGCAGCTACCAGAAATGTAAGCTGGTGGAGGCTGGAACAAATCAGGAAGAGGGGAAATGGAGCTAGGTCACTGGCAAGAGGGTGCACTGTGATTGGTACAGAACTCTGTTGCTGGAAGAGTAAGTTGTGCCAGACCCTTCCCCAGCTCAGGTTGCAGGCGTGGCTACAGTGCCACATTTGTGTCATTCTGTGGCAGAGATGATAAGGCGAGGTCTTCCCCTGGTGCTCTGACCCACATGGGCTCCCAGGATTGCTCAAAAACCTGACATTATTGCTTTCCTGCTTTTCTGCTTTTCTGGTTTTTTTGCTTTTCTGTTTGCTGGGGTTTTTTTTGATGTTGGTCTGAAATGGGTGGCGGGCGTTGGCTGAGTGGTGTAAGTCTCCGCATGTGGAGCCGGCTCCTCCTCTGAGGATGCCGGTTCGAATCCTGAGGAACTCGCTGTCACCGTCCGAGCGTGCTCGGCTGTGGCAAAATGAAGCTCAGGAGTAAAGGGGGTGGGGCCAGTTCCGCGCACACTGTGCCTCACCTAAAAAATCCATTGCGCAGGCTTATCCCAAAATCTTCGTTCGCAAAGTCTAGCCAACAACAACAACAACAACAAGAAGTTGTGCTAGATGAGACTTACTCAGCCTGAAAGTATGTAAACTGAGTAGTTTTATAAGGCCTTGATGCAGATAGTGTAAATTGGTATGTCTGTAAATGTTTGCTGAAGAAAGAGTAGTTGATTCCCTTCTAAACAAACAAAAACAAACAAAACCAACCAAACAGAGTGGGGTAGGGGGAGAAGGAAGCGGAGAAAATCACAAATATGTTACTATAAGCATCATGAACTGTTCATCTTGGAAGTTTTCATCTCTGAATTTCCATGCCTCTTGTCCAGTGCTATAAGCTGCTCTTATGTAAGCTAGCAATTATTTTTGTTTGTCATATGAAGAATAGATTTGATGTTAGACTGCTTTATCTTTTCTTTTTTTGAATTTCACGTGCAAGCTGCAGTGTCACTGGGCTTATTTAAAATGTTGCAACCCTTATTCTACTGGGTTTGTGGAAAAACTACAGTTTAGCACAGGTGAATTTTCATGCAGTTTTGCTCAAAGTAAGGAGCCTGACTTGGAATTACAAATACAAGGCAGTTCTGAACATGAAACAGTACTTTTAAAATAGAAAATAATTTAGAATGGCCACAGTGCCTCTTGATTCGAAAGCTGCACAAACAAGTGGTGGTTCCCTGCGTAATTTGAAGCCAGTGCTCTCAGATTCGTGTGCTCAAATGGGTCAGTGATAGACGGCTCTGCCCCGAACAACCTTCCCCCTCTCTCTCTCTGGAACTTTAGCAGAGATCTGGAAAACTTGTGTTGTCTGTACTGGGTGTCGGCAGATCCTGGTATGATCTGAAGCACTTGGAGGTGTTCGCAAATACACAGCTATCCTAGCACGGCAAAACTGCTTTTCTCTAAAGTTAGTATTGTAAGGCGAGAAACACTGATCGTTACCATGAGTCTGACTTCTGTGTGGAAGGAAGCTGAATTTACTGCTCATTGAGATGTGTTCTTTTCTTTTGCGAAGTGTGGGTGGTATTAGTGATAGACTCAGTAGACACAGCACAAGAGGCTGAGGAAACCGTATGTCTTCACTTCTGTTCAGGGAGATACCTGTCAGGAGAGTCATCAAATATAAGACTTGCAGAGTTCTCTCATTCTGAATTCTATCCCCTTTGAACTTCCACCGAATTTCCGCCTCCACTCTATTTAGTTTTAAAATTAATTTTTGCCTCTCTGTCAGACCCTTTCCTGTGTGGGAGGGTTACAAAGGAAATATTTTTTTTTCACTGCTACAGGAAGCTGCTGTTATGCTTAAGTGCTTTCAAATGGAGTTTCCTGCAACCACAGAAATGTTGTGCAAAGCGAGTAAGGGTGGGTGCGCCCCTGTCCTTCCTGCAGCCAGGCTGTTGGTCTTAGCTTCTACATGAATTGAAATGAGTGGCTGTTGTCAGTTTTCAAAAAAATTTGTTATGTGAAAGGGAGTGTTACTACATGAAGTGAACATAGCGTGACTCTTTTTGTGATTAGTTTTCCTTTCAAATTTGTGTGTGTGTGTGATGATGAGTTTAAGTTTTCTTAAACTGATGCTGTGTTCACAGAAAAGATAAACACAAGTGCAAAACAAAATATGAAGTCAGGTTTCTGGTTTAGGCAGCACTTTCCACTTTCTTGCTAGAGCCGAGAAGCTGTCTCAGTACCACAACTGTGTTTCAAGAAATGTTTGTGGGTTGTTTTTGTTGTTGTTGTTGTTTTTTGTTTTGTTTTGGTTTGTGGTTTTTTGTTTGTTTGTTTTTTTACTTTGTATTCTAAAAAGCCTTAATTTTAAAAGTTCTTGTCGGACAGGAGTTTAGGCAGATGAAACGGGAGTAGGTCACTGTATCTGAACAGATGTGAATTCTTCAGTCATGATGCAGTATGTATTGTTCACAGCCATTAAATTTACTTTTAAAAATGTGTTTTTATTACAGATACATTATGTTCCAACACTGCTTATGTGCCTGATTTGTCTTATTTTCTGTGGATTCCAGCAGCAAGTGGGTGGCTTATGACATGCTGATTTAAAGGGCTTCATCGCTCCCATGTTGAATACAGAGATTTTTCAAGTGATAAAAAGGTAATTAACTGTTGGGAATTTATCTGTAGTGAAAGAATAGTCTCATCTTTGAACTTTCAAAGGCGAAAGATCCTAGCTGTGAAAGTTTCCATACAACCAAACCCAAACAAACAAACCAAACAACAACAACAAAAAACACAAACAAACAAAACAACAATGCCAAAAAAACCCCCAGAAACCCCCTATAAATTGAAAAAAATGTTCTGAATGGAGCTGTAAATGCTGCATATTAATAAATTGTGAGAACTTTTTATGTCCTCCATGTTTTAGTGAAATTCTTTCATAAGTCATGGGTTTCAATCTCGCTAATTAATTTCTTGCTGGTTGGCTTAAAAAGAATCATTTGAATTAGTGCAGCCCTGGGTAGCTGGCAAAAATTATTCTCAGGTGCATTGGAGCTACTGACAGCAACAGAGTGCATGTAAACATGTTGCATTGTAGTTGCTGGTGATTGTGGTTAGAGCAATATGGGGAATGATTAATCTTATCCTTTAGAAGCTATGGCTTGAAATATTAACCAGATTAGGAATATTAAAATAATCCGATTCAATGAAGGCATCTGTTCATCAGTACCAGAATCAGATGTTTTCAGTTTGTAGTTTTGATCTCCAAAACAAGGTCCTTATATCCCTGATTCTGTTATCCATTCTTGTTACATGGATGATTGAGTAGGCTGTTTTTCATTTTCACTGTGTCTTGATTATGTCAGACATCCATTTTAAGATGTATGTTGACTTGGTACATAGCTCCTTTTTGGCAAATACCTTTGTAGTGCTGAGTAGTTTGCCTACAAAGGACCCATTCTGGATATGTTAAATCCTTTCTATAGAGCTACA
Organism: Formicarius rufipectus; assembly: GCA_013399695.1. Taxonomy (NCBI): domain Eukaryota; kingdom Metazoa; phylum Chordata; class Aves; order Passeriformes; family Formicariidae; genus Formicarius; species Formicarius rufipectus. Next base: position 169,478 of record VXAU01000226.1, read on the forward strand.
AGGATTATTTACATTTAAATTTGCATTCTTTACACAAACACAGAAATTATTCTGAATTACAGTATGATAACAAATCTGTATACTTCAGAAAATGATACTCAAATGTGTTCTGCAAACAGGTAAATTAGTGTCTCCCAGTGTGTTTAGTCTCAAGTTGCACAACTTTAACAATGGTCAGAAGAGTAGATCATACTTTAAATATTCTGAATCAATAACAATTGCATTTTTTTTCATGTTTAATACTTACACTGGTCTCTGGATGGAGCAAGACAGGTCAAACCAAGTATGTCCAATAGGAGTCTTGTCTGCTAAGAAACACATGTGAAAGCAATTTTCTTTTGTTTTTCATACCACTGGTGAGTGGTGACCATGTGTTTCAGTTACTTTGAATATAAGGCCCTGTCCATGTAACTGATTCAGTTACATGTGTAAGACAGAGGTGAAGAAAAATGTCTTTTTGTTTTTTTGCATCTAAACATTAAGATTTTTATGTATATGATACACTGTCTCTTTTTGTTGCTTAGTTTATGAAGTAAAATGAAGCATTTTTCTCTTGGTGATGGTGTCTTTTTTTTTCTTCTTTCCCCAGAGTTATCATCATGGTAAAATAGTTTTATCCTTTGTATATGTTCTATCACATAAAGTTCTGTCACTCATGAAGTTAATGTTTTTGTTTTTTAAGGTATTTGGCCTTTTTTTCCTGCTGTTGTAACTGTTGATTTCTGTAGCACACATCATCTTAATCCCACATAAATGTATAGTCATGTACTCATCCTCTCCTAAGTAATAGTACTTAAGAGTAGAAAATAAAAAGCAAACAAGCAAACAAACAAAAAACCAAACCACAACAAAAGCACCCCATGTTCCAAATAGTTCTTTTATGATAAAGTAACATAATTCTGTTGAAAATTGCATTTTAAGAACGTAATACCCATTTGCCTATGTAAAACAATGAACATATTTTTTAAGTTAAATAGTTAGCATTTCCAAGTTCAATATATTTATTAACTCTTCAATATCTTCATCTATCTCAGATGCACTTTTGGCAAATTTGAAAGAGACACCAAGCTGACTATTGCAGCTGATGGGCTAGAGGGAAGATACCATCCAGAGGGACCATGACAGGCTTGAGGAATGGGGCCCATGGGAACCTCATGAAGTTCAGCAAGGCAAAGAGCACCTGGTCCTGCACCTGGGTTGGCGCAATGGCCAGTGTCAGTACAGGCTGGAGAATGAATGGATTGAGAACAGCCCTGTGGATAAAGACTTGGGGGATCCTAATAGGTGAAAATGAGATGTGAGCAAGCAATGTGCACTTGCAGCCAAGAAAGCCAATTGTGTCTTTCTTTTTTTAATTTTTTTTTTTTTAAATTGTGTCAATTAAAAGAGCCATGGCCAGCAGGTCAAGGGTTGTGATTCTCCTCCTCTCCTCTGCTTTTGTGAAACTGCACTTGGAGTCCTGCCTTCAACTCTGGAGCTCCTAGCACAGGGAAGACATGGACCAGTTATAGTGAGTCCAGAGAAGGGTCACAAAAATGGTCTGAGGGCTGACCCTTCTGTGAGGAAAGGCTGAGAGAGTTGAGGTCGTTCAGCCCAAAGAGAAGGCCTCAGAGAGACCTTACTGTAGTTCTAAAAGTCAAAAAAAATCAAGTCTTTGTAATTGATGTCTTGTTTAGACCTATTCTGCATTTTCAAAATATGAAATGCAGAATTCCATATAGTAGATACTTGGAATCAGTTTTAATAAAAGTACACCTTATAGACTGTGATGAAAGCTTTTATCATGAACATGGATTATAGTGCTGAAGTTGTGATGGTGTCACAGAATAGCAAAGGCATTATTCAATTGTCTTTTGGAATATGCTGTCCAATCTCTTTTTTAAACTTATTATCAAATATACCTGTGGTTATATATTGCATTATTAGTGTCTTCTACACTGTGATTATGTTTAACAGAGAGAATTGTGGTGGTCTTGGAAGTACCACTATTCACAGGTACAAACCCAAGTCTGCTTACTTAGATTCTCATCTCGCACATTTTCCTTTAGGTGTCTGCTTAAGAGTAAAACTCAGCTGAAAGGTGCTTTTCCTACCCTTCTCTTCATTAGTGCCAGCTGGTTGTTATGTCTTCTAGGTTCCCAGTGCAATATTGACATTTAAACTGGGAATATAAAGAGTTGTACAGATATCATTAAAGGATTTTTTTTGTCCTTCAGGTTTAATTAGCATCTTTCAATTAGACAGGTGAGCCCACACTGCCTAAAATCCAGTGAGAGGTTAATAAGCCTCTAGTTGGAGTCCCAATTAATATTTTGTTTTCTTCTGTATGACTGTTAACTTTTCATCTGGGGCTATATAATCAAAGAGAAACTTAGCTCTTAGTAAACCACAAAAGTAATTCTCTTGTTCTCAGGTGTTAATGTTTTTCCTGTGTCAGAACAGTACTCTCATTAAATAGGAGTATTACAAATAAAACAGTTAGTCAAGAAGTACTTCTTACATTTCTTTTAGGCAAATGCTCTGAACAGAACCAAAACGAACTATGGCTTGTCTTACCATGACAAATATGGAAACCACAGCAACTTCTGCTGTCCACCGGAATGGTGACATCCATGGGAGTACCAATGCACCCAGGCAGACAGAACCGTTGCTTCAAGTGTACCTTTATTATTCTCCTGGGAAGACAGGAGGAGATTACCTTCAATTTTCAGCTGGAGAGTATGTTGCAGAAGAGATTTGTGCTGTTGCCTGTAAAGCCTGTGGTAAGTATACACATAACAGTTTGCCTCATGAATTGGTGAAATTTGACTTCCTACACGAAAGTTTTTAACAATCTAGAGCTCATCAGAATGATGGCATTTGAACCAAAGGCCTAATTTCTGTTCTTTCAGAAGTGATTAGTATCAGGCTGTGAAACTGCTCCTTTTTATAATAGTTGTGAAAGTGAATTATAATTGGGTGACTGCCATCTTTTATCAAATAATTTAAGGTATACTGTCCTTTACCAGGAAATTGTCTTTCATTGGTCTGAGACAGAGTTTGGTTAATTAAATTACTGCAGAAGCCTGGAAATTACTTTCTGATGCAACCATGCAAAACAGATTGATCCTGGAAGTTATGGATATGTTGTATATTATACATGCTTAATTACTTTGCAGATGGAAACTGTTCTGTTAGATATAACATGACTGCTTGAGTTTGTGGTTAATGAGTTTCATAATCATTTAGGAAATAAAGTATGTAAATAGCAGGGTAGTATATTTTAACACCTGTTGTATACGACATGTATTGGCTAATATAAATATTAGTCTGTCTAAATGTTATTCTGTAGCTGCATGCCAGTTTGATGCCAGCAAGAGGTAAGCCTTTTTCTCAATTTTTTTTTAATCCATTTTTTGAAAAGTATAATGAATATGAAACTTTTGTAGTTCATTTTTTAATATGTTAAATTGTCTGAACATGAAACTGAATATTATATTTTCCAAGTGGAAATTCAAGAATAAATGAAGTGTCTTGAAATTAATTTTAAATTGACTAGTCAGTCATGGTTCTCTACTTGTATGTTTGTTAGTGTGTTAATTGCTGTGTAAAAAAATCATAAATGTAACACCAAAACAAAAAAACAGTTATTTCTCTCAGTCTGAGGGAAAAAGTGATATTAGGGGAACTAGCTGATGGTAGAAATGAAATATGAAGGAGAAATTGTTGTAGAGTTTACAGAACCATTGTGTCAAATGCGTCTTCTAGATTCTGAATCAGAGGCTTGTTTTCTCAAGTCATGATCTTAAACCCTTTGATTCTTCTCTGATCTCTCTCAAATAATCTTAAGTGGAATTTTTCTTTTAAGATATTTTTCTTGTCTTTGCAATCAGTTTATAGAGCAGTCAAACAGTCAAGACCATTTGAACAAAAGTAGATGGAAGTGATTCAAGAAAGCCACCAGAGTTGGTGCAAGAGAGTGATAATGCAAACTTGGTGTGATACTTTACAAAATATATAAATGTGGTAGTTTGCAGAAAAGCTGCAAACTTTGTTCATAATTTTTCTTTCATTCAAGGCGTAAATTATGAAAAAAACCTAGGAATGTGTATAAAAATTAACAGGTATAATTGAAAATAACATTAATTGAATTTTGTTGTGCTGTAGGTAAACCCAGATACAGACTACTGAAAACATCTGAAATCTGAATTTGAATCTTGACTATACTTTTTTATATACAGAAAATTAGTTGATTTGTATACTGTGTTAGTGTTACTATGCTCTATCAATAATTCTGCAATCAGAAACTTCCCAGTGGCTTTTAAGTGAATTTTGGAGTATTTATCATTAGATAAAGTAATCAAAAAAGCTAAAAAACCTTGGACTGTACACTACAACTTAGTAGAATAATGCATTTTACAGAAAATGAGTATTACATGGAAAAAAATAATTTTCTTTAAATATAGAAACTAAAAATTTGTTTATTTATTCCATTGGCTGGAAAATGTAAATAAAGCATATATGCATTACTTGTATGTACAATCCAAATGTTTACTGAATTCCAATTAGTAAAGTGGAGAGATTTTTACATGACACAAGGTAGGTGAGTTTCTAAATCACAGTTAAAACAGTTGCAGTTACAAGCAAAACACTGTTTTGGTAGTAGCCAAATAAATTTATGCCATGTTCTTGAAAATCTTAATAAATTAGTAGCAAAGTACACAGGGATAGTTGTTTCTAATCCCACAAGAACATTTGAACAGCACACTGAAAAATGTTTTAACAGAGTCAACCAAGAAGCATAGTTTTGTTCAGCATCTTGCATTCTGTCATGACTTTTCCCCTGGTGTATAAAACTCCTAAATTTCTGTAGGATGCGTCTGACTTTATTTGCAATCTGACAAGCTTTTATTCTCATATCCTCATCCCCTTCTGTTAGGATCATTGAACTCTGGAACCATACCTTTTCAATGGAACTAGAATCCCAAGGCACAAGTTTTGAAATTGTGACAGTCTTGCTTAGTTTTGGGCAGCTAACAGTTAACAAAATACCTTGAATTTATTGGCTTCTTTGTTTGTGGTTTGTGTTTGGTTTGTTTGTTTCATGTTGATACCCTGAAATTCCAGCTAGGAACCTTTTCATTCTCACTTGGTTTGCAAGTAAATTGGAGATTACATGGTACTTTCCAAGAAAAATGCTGGTCTCTCTTGGAAAACCATAATATAGCATAGAATTTTTATTTATACCAAACTAAAAACATTATTTCAAAGCATGTAATATGACTGAGTGCTGACAGTGTTTGCCATCAATTAAACATTGATTAAAAGGAGCAAGGGTGTTGCATAATGTGGTGATCATGATGACTTGTAGTACCTCTTTGCTTGTATGCTTCAGAAGAGATTCCGTCCTACTAACAAGGGAATTTTTAGCAGGTTTTCCTTAGCATGCTGAATTTCCAGAATTTGCATCATTATAACTCCTTAGTGGGAGATTGGTTTTCAGTTGCAGTTTTTCAGTTTGGTTTGTGATTTTTGTTTTGCCTTGGGATTTTTTTGTCTTTTCTCCCCCTCCCCACCCCTCTCTGTACATGACAGCATTTCCTGAATATCCACACTGAACATGCTGCCCCCTGCTGTTCCCCCCATAGGTGAGGAATTAATCAGAACTCTGGGCAGTTCTGTTTTACCAGGAAAGGAAATATGTGCTTTGACTGACTATTCAGAAAACATTTTGTTGGCAGACTAGTGATGTTAAATATGATGTCAGAGTTTGATAAGCCACCGGTTTGTGTGAAAGATGAGCATAAGATATTATTTTCATGTAAGAAAAGGCAAACAAATTTCTGTCTGGTACATGCCGGACTTCCTAAATTTGAATGAGTTTACTTCCAGTTGTGTGTGAAAACTCACTAATGTTTGTATTAGATTTCAAAAATTTGGATTTTTTTTTTTTTTTTTAAATTTAAACATATAATAAATTGCTTTCTTCTGTAAATGTCTAATGACTTTCATGCTTTGAATGACAGTTTCATAAAGCAGTATTTCTACTGCAGACTGTGCATGGTGTTCACATTTCAAAGTAGTGTAATGATTTGTCATAACTTAAACTTTCTGGTTTTTATTTTTTCTTCAAGGAGGGACATTACCTTACGAAAACATTGTATAAGAGAAAGAGAACCTAATGCCTATGAAGGAAGAAATATATCTCAGTTGCTTCAGGGCAACTGCAGCAATGTGACTTGTCTGGATGTGAAATTTTAAAGTCAGAATGAGGAAAAGAAGAAAATACTATGCAAATCATTTTTTGAGGCTTGAAACAAGGTTGAGGAATAAATTTATGCTGTGTATTAGTCTTTCATGTTACTTGACAGACTGTATAGTATAGCAGCACTCCTTGGGTACTACATAAATTGTCAAGATATGGTCATGTTTTGTCTTTGCAGTAGTCCAGAAAATGTATTTGATAGCCCTTGCTGGAGAAGCAAAGTGTGGAAAATGTTGCTTAATTACATCTGAGTCACTGTCTTCTCTCTTAATTCGTGACTGACTGAGTTGACAGCATGGTTAGTGCAGTGCAAAAATCCACGGGAGGCTTTTTAGTATCTCTTGTAAATAGCTTTTATGATTTTACTTGTGTTGAAGAATATATTTGTCAGAAGTTTTCACTACTGTTGACATGTCTAGATTTCAACAGAAGACTTTGATTCCCCACTCAAATCTTTTTGTTTTCATTGTTTCTGGAGAGAGCACTTAAATACTGCAGTTCACTTGAAAAGTCTCTGCAATTGCATGGCCTCTTTGCTTTTGTCAGATTTTTGGGAACAGTTTTGGAGACTACAAATAGAGGATTTACTCTGTTTATATACTTGTTGAGCATTGTGTGTAGCAATGCAAATGGCATAGTTTTTAAGGGGAAGGGGAAAAAAAGGTGTAACTAACTCCTTTTCTTGAAAAACAAATGATTTGTATGTCTTGGAGTACTAGCAGTGAATGGTGCAAGTTACCATTCAGAACTGTAAATATGTAAATGCCATAAAAGTATGAGTGCAGTGTACTTTTCATAGAAATGGAGACAGCTGGGAGGTTTGGTGGGGGTTTTTGGTCATTTTTTGTTTGGTTTGGTTTTTTTGTTTGTTTGGGTTTTTTTGTTTTTGTTTGTTTGTTTGTTTTGGTTTTTTGTAGATGTTAATATATGTTAATATAAACATTTCTTACTGGCAGGGGGACTAGCAATGTTATGATCCTTGCTTAATTAAACTTCCTTGCTTAATTAAACTTCCTTGCTTAATTAAACTTCCTTGCTTAATTAAACTTTCTTGCTTAATTAAACTTTCAAAAGGGCAATAGTATGATCTGAAATTATCTGTGGAGTTCTTCATTTTGCTGTGGGTTTCTTGACAGGTGGGCTGTGGTGGGGGTGTCTGTAATGTATTTGGTGACATACAGCTTAACATTTGAATTTAAGAATATGACTTGGAAATTTTTTCTTGTACAATGTGCTTTTATGGGCTCTCTAGCAGTTTGGGTATATGTATTAGTGAGACTAGGTAAATATTCAGCATTTCCTTGAATACTGCTTGACATTTGGATAGAGTCCTCAAACAGGCTAGTAATTCTCACATGCACTGCACTGTAATTGGTCTGAAATTATTTTGGATACAGACATCACACAGCCTTAAAACTGCTAAGGTAATTGTTACTGCTTTATTGACAACTGATAAGTCATGTAAAGTAGTTGATCCCGCTAGACACACCAATGAGACCCTGAGACCCATGGTTAGTGGTTGGTATGCGTTTCTTTTTAATTCCATGAAATATTTCTCATAACTCAAATGGGTCAAGTATGTCTTATTGTGCTATAAATTTGCAACATTTAGATTTACAGCTAATTCTTCAGCTTATTCCTGTGGGGTATTTATTTAGTTTTGGTTTCTCTTTTGTTACTTTACATAATGCATTCCATTTCTGTAGTTTCCTGTAAGTCTATGACTCCTTTTCATAGAAAATCATGTGTTATGACCTACAGTTCTCGTATGTTTTCATGAGCTTTGATTTAAGAAAGCATCAGTAGACTAGCCTATAAATTTCAACAGTTTAATCTTCACAACAGAACTCTTGTTCTTAGCCCTTTTACTGAGACACTACAGAGATAAACCCTATTTTGTATCAAATTTAATAAACTAGTTGTTATATAAGACTGAAATATGTTTTGTTCCACAACATTATATGGGTTTGCATGTGGAGTTGGTTAGTTGTTTCTTCTGATTGTCTTTCATGCAGCTTAGATGTGATGAAAGAAATTTGAGGTCTGCCCCCTTCAATAATTATTTAGATGATGTTCAGAACAGAAAGAAATAAAGGATTTCTTTTTTCTTCTGGTTCCTTGGCAGAATTCTAGTTATTTTATTCTAAGTCTTTGGGGCAGGAGTGTGGGTACTTTGCCTTTTCCCAGAATTCTTTTGTCTCCTAATGTCATTTTAAGTTACTTTCATTGCCTTTTCCGGTTGGGTTTTTTGCATTATTTTTTACCATTTCACCCCAAAGTGTATTGTTTTAATGGAGAGTTTGTCTTAGTTATGACTTACTGTGACTTTGACACTGTACTCTTTCGTTCTCCTCTTGAATCTCTAGACCTGTGTCTCTTCCTGTCTTCAAAATATATTCATCAGCTCGTCCTTTTGTGCTGTCTTTCAGGCATCCTGTTGGATGCATAGCACTGCAGAATAGTACAGTACTGTGGCATCTGGTGTATGTTAGGCTGTGCTTTTAACTGGGAGCCTCAGTGCCAAATTATGGTGCTGCTGAAGAGCTGATACTCATCTGATTTCCACAGTTTGTGATTCAGTAGGATTGCATGTTAGTTGTCATTAAAAGAATCCTAAATTTTTGAGGGAAAAATATTTTCCAATTCTGTTTCATTAACAATGTATGTTTGGGTTTGTTCTCAACTGAGTTACGAAAATAGAAATAACAGGTGCTTGTACTAGTCATTACTTTCTTTGTATTGCTTTACTACTTATTTTTCATTAGTCTGAAGTCTTAAAATCAGTCCCTAGATCTAACTTCGGAAAAGGTAAGAAAAAAAAGTAATGTGCTCTTTGTAGCTGTTTCTAAACTGAGAGGCTAAGAGGAGATTCTATTAAATGCCATATAGAGAAAACTTGTAATCTATTAGTGAGGTACAGTGAATGCAGTCTGCAATCAAAGAACATACAGGAAGAATGAGAAATTAAACCATCAAGAGCAGTCTCCAGGTTATGGTATAATGATTGCAATGCTATTGGCAATATTGATACCTGTTGCTGATAGCAGAAGAGCACTGTGCAAATCGGCTACTTTTAACCCACAATGTTTTTTTTAATACTTGGTGAAAACACTTTGCTATTGGTGTTTGCTTCTCTGTTCCTCTCTTAGGTATCATGCCAGTGTACCATAACATGTTTGCTCTCATGAATGAAACAGACAGAATGTGGTATCCCCCAAATCACATCTTCCATGTAAATGAAGCAACTAAACTCGTCCTAATTTACCGGATAAGGTAATCTAAATCAAATGTTATACTACTTTCATGGTCAAAGAAGACTATGTGAGAAAACACCACCAGTAAGATGTTTAGTTGAACCATAATTTCTTTTAGGAGTTATGAACAGATTGTTGGTGTTACCTGGAAAATAAATAGATAGATAAAAGAATCAAAATTATGAACAGAAAACAACACCAGTAAGATGTTTAGATGAACCATAATTTCTTTTAGGAGTTATGAACAGATTGTTGGTGTTACCTGGAAAATAGATAGATAAAAGAATCAAAATTGTTGGAGTGGTTTGTCAGTTTTTATATCCCATGTATTTCCCATTTTCAAATTGAAGAAGCAAGCAGTAAAAAATACAGCAGAAATAAAAATACTGTTTTTCTTAATAATTATACATATCATCTCCTCTGTGCTTGTGTTTTTGAAATTAGTGACATTTCTGAAATGCAGAGTAATTTGTGTACTCAGGTATGTGTCTGCAATAGAGCCTTTTTTCCAACCTCATATTTGAATGTAGACATCTAAAGCTCCACAGTTCTCCTTTTGTAAATTATTTTATTTATGTTGTGGCCCCAGTGTTTCTTTAGCAACAGTTTCAGAGGAAACTGGAAGACACTAATAAAATTCTCTGTATTCTGATTAGTGAGAATAACTTTGCAAAGGTCCTCATTTCTTTCATTACAATTTATCACCTTACTTAAATGTTGTGGTACAAGAACTGAATGTAAAGCCTTCCTCAACCAACTGGTTCTTCATAGTAGTCCTCCAAACCAACCAACACTAATTACATGTATGTGAGAGAGCAATAATATCTAATCTTGGCAAGCAAAAGCATCTGTTTATTGACATTTGCTTAAATTTATTTCCTAACAGGTTTTATTTTCCCCACTGGTATTGCAGTGGCACCAACAGAGCATATCGGTATGGCATTCTTCGCGGTACAGAAAGCCCTGTTCTTGATGATCTTGTCATGTCTTACCTGTTCGCACAGGTATGATTTGCTTGCTTATTTTTTAATGCAGATTGGTAAAGTTTGTCAGTATATATCCCTTTCTATCTTCTGATAGTAATTGTGTAAGCTCTTGACAGCTTGAAACCCACTCATGATGAAAACTAAATTCCATGCCCTATTGTATGTTTGGAGAGATGAAGCTCAAATGGCGGTTGTAGGGGAAGCAGTGAGGATGAGTAGGTTGAACTGGCATAATGTGGAACATCCTTTTTAAGATTTGAAACAAAAGCGTTTTGAAAACATCATTCCTAAGCATGATTGGTGACTGGTGTTCCTTATGAGTAAGTGCATCTTTTTTGTGGGTGGAGTTAATTCAGAAGAATGCAGTCTTTAAAAAAACCAAATGAACAAAAGTCTCCAAACAAAGCAAACCTAAACAATCAAACAAAAGAACAACACCTCCCCTCCCCCACAACAACTGCACCCCAAAAGCCTTTTTTTGATAAGCACCAGTACTATGGTTTTAATTTGCTTTCTTGTGTTTTTTCTCAGTGGCGAGCTGATTTTTTGGATGGCTGGGTACAGATGCCTGTTACTCATGAAACACAAGAAGAATGCCTTGGGATGGCTGTTCTAGATATGATGAGAGTGGCCAAAGAAAAGGACCAAACCCCACTGGCTATTTACAATTCAGTCAGGTGACTCCATAATCCATAACTATTTCACACCTATATGATGTCTTAAGGCACTATTTTTGCGCAATAGCTCCTGGGAGGAGATGTTCATCTGCTGGCTATTGATGTATTCAAATGGTTAGATAAATTTACTTGTAGTGTGAACTAGAAATTAATAGAAGACTTGTATCATCATGGCTGTTCATATTTTGGGGACATGGATTTGCTTCTCTTAATGAAAGGTAAAGCAGCAGCTTCTCACTGCAGGAAGATATGTAAGCAGTGATTTGAGGTGAGACGGCCCTCTGGAAGTCATCATATCCATCCCCCTATTATTCAGGGCCAACTTCAAAGTAAGATGAAGTTACTCAGGACCTCATCCAATAGAGGTCTGAAAATGTCCAGGCGTGGAGATTCCACTATATCTTTGGGCAGCTTTGTCCTGTGCATGACCACACTCATGGAGGAAGATTTTTTTTTTTCTGTATCTAATGAGTTTCATCTGTGATGTTAATAATCCTCAGTTGCCTCTTGTCCTTTCACTGTGTATATCTGCGAACTTTAATTCAGTCTTTTCCGTAACTCCCTGTTGACTGAAGATAATTAGTAAAACACCCTACTTAGGCTTTGTTTTCTCCAGGCTTAGTAAGTGAAGCTCCTGTCCATATGCTCTTCTGTCATGTGATGTGCTCCAGCTCTTAGCCATTTTGGGCAGATCTTTGCTGAACTTACTTGAGTTTATGAAATCCACTTTGCTGTATCAACCTAATCAGTTTCCACTCTAGCTGAGTAAATTCTGTCTCTGCTTAATACTTAATGCTTGTTATTTGTTTTTTAATGAAACCTACCAGGAAGAGATAAAAACAGAATGAGACAATGAATTGGCCAGCTTCTTGCAGGTGATAACTGCACCTCTTTTGCCTCTTGGTACAGGCTATGATGAACTGTGATACAGGAGCTTCAGTGAGTGTTGTATTCTATCAGCTACATTTTCAGCCAAGAAATTTGTCCTTTATCCATGTAGTTGCCTCTATCTGTACAGTATCCTCTTTCCAACTTCTACACTAAACCAAGACATCTGCATAACTTCTGCTGCTTTTACCTCAAAACCTAACCTAATGAAAGACAGACATCTCTGGATTTATGGAAAATGAATTATGTAATATATGTTGCAACTGACTTGGGGAAAAATGGAAGAAGACACGGGGTTGTATTTGAAAGAGCACAGATTTAAGGATCCTTGTATCATAAAGTTAAAAAGAAATTAAAGGGTACATTTAGAGAAAAAGATATTTTTCATGTTGACTTGTTTAGCACAGAACTAATTATCTTTGCTGCATTTAATGGATAAAATTAGTATTTTTGTTCTGGTTATGTATTCACAGCTACAAAATGTTTTTACCTAAATGTGTGCGAGCAAAAATCCAAGACTACCACATTTTGACACGAAAAAGGATAAGGTACAGGTTCCGCAAATTTATACAACAGTTTGGCCAATGTAAAGCTACTGCCAGGAACTTGAAACTTAAGTATCTTATAAATCTGGAAACCCTTCAGTCTGCCTTCTATTCAGAGGTTTTTGAAGTAAAAGAACCTGGTGGAGGTCCTTCTGGAGAGGAAAGTTTTGCAACCATTGTCATTACTGGAAATGGTGGAATTCAGTGTTCAAGAGGAAAACTCAAAGACTGTGAGACACTTGCAGAGCAGGTAATTTTTTAAATTATTTTATTAATTGGACAGTTTGTCATACAACAGAGTAATTAGCTCATGCTAGAAGTTGTGATTTGCCCAAAGTAAATTGAGTGGATGAATTTTGTGTCACAGTAATTTATACATTTTCTATATGGCTGAGGATTACAGAAATAAATTGACTTAAACAGTGGAGGATTTTAAAATTCGAGGTTTTTTATTGAAATATTAGAAGAAAGTCATGAAATACTTCAGTGCTTGACATACAAAAAATTGTACTGCACCTTCATTACTGTAAAAAATGTGGAAAAGTAGTGACCCTGCCCCCTGGTATAAGTCAAATGCACAAATTCCTCAAATTCTCTTTGAAAGCAGGGATTTAAGGACTCCAAATACCAGGTAGATTTCCCTATAGCTCTTTCATATTGCAGACAGACTCCAACCAGTGCCTAAGTTAGCAAATTTAAAGTGACATTTCTGTGACTGTAGAATGCATATAGTCTTTGTTCAGGATGTGAATGCTAAATGGTTCCTAAGAGTTCTAGCAATCACATACTACTGCATTTTTATTTATCAGTATTATTTGTGTGTGATTTCTCAACATGACTATTCATTATGTTCAGTTTACCAAAATATGATACAAACTTATAGCAATATACATATTGAGAGTGCGGGAATTTTCCAAAGGCAAAAGTAAAAGCAAAGTGGAGCACATGTGAGTTTTCCAAAATAATTATATCTGTTTGGAGCAGCGGGTGTTGGCCGAGTGGTGTAAGTCGCCACCTGTGGAGCCGGCTCCTCCTCTGAGGACGCCGGTTCGAATCCCAAGGAACTCGCTGTCACCATCCGAGCTGCTCGGCCGTGGCAAAATGAAGCTCAGGAGTAAAGGGGGTGGGGTCAGTTCCGCGCACACTGTGCCTCACCTAAAAAATCCATTGCACAGGCTTATCCCAAAATCTTCGTTCGCAAAGTCTAGCCAACAACAACAACAACATCTGTTTGGTACTTTTGATTCCTAATATATCACAGTCAAGACCAAACTAGAAAAGGTTATATTTTTAATGTGTGCTGTAAACATTTTTAAAGATATTTGCTGGCAATTTTTTTCAGTAGTTAACAAAAATAAATCTGACTACATACCCAAGTTTTTAAAGTGTAGTGTTCTTAGAAAAATTTTAGATGAACATTAGACACTTGTTTATGTATCATCACTCTTCCTTTCCTAATTTTGCTCTAAGTGCCAATTGCTCTGGCAGGAGCTAAACTAATATCAGATTTTGCAGTTTCTAGTTTTAGCTGTTCACAGTTTATGTATACTATCCTGTTTGGGCCTGGCAACCAAGCCTTTCGTAAGAGTAGTGTTTAAATGGATCATATTTCCCATAGAGATTGCCAAATTATTTTTCATACTTAAAAATATTATCATTCCATTCTTGAGAAAAACTGCTTATATTTTCACTGGTACAGAAACAGTTTATGAAGTTGGTTATGAAAACCCTGTGAAATAATATAGCTACTTGTAAATGTGACCATAACTCTTTGTTCAGCAAACTTTCCTGATGAATCTTAATAAAGGTATTGAATTGGAAGAAAATTTTTACTTTTGTAAAAATTGAATGACATATATGGTGTAGATTGGGAAGAAAGCTATTTACTTAGGAAGAATAATTTTGGATAGATAAATCTAGCTTTATTTAAAGCTCTTACTTAACCCCTGAAGTTCTACTGAAAACAAAACAAAGTATGATTAATATGACCATGTAATTTGACTTGTGAAAAACTGAAGGAAGGGGTACAGAATATCATAGTGTTAAAAAGCACATGTACTTGCTATCAAAGGAAAATATGTCTTGGATTTTCTTTTTGTTGGGATGGTGCTTCATGTTACATAGTCTGTGATGACTGTAGTTGATAGGACAACCTTCTGTTAGATTCTTTCTTCATTCATACCAAATCCGTCTCTTTGCTAGCAGAGTTTGCAGCTTGTATCGCTCTGAATGAATACATGGCATTTTGTATGTTAACAGGCTTTCTAAACATCTTTAATCAGAATGTAAATAATGAGTTCACAGAAAGAAGTAAAGCCCTCTCAGAAAAGTAATCAAAATACGCCATTGTTAATCCTTGCAAAATACTGCAGAGGAAATAATTATCTTCAATTATAAAAAGCCAAACCCATATCTGGATATTTCTGTTCACAGTTCTTGGATCTCTGTGCATTCTTTATGTTCCTAGTTATAGTTCCATAAACGTAAAACTCCTTTATTTGTAATTGCATATTCAATGTTTTATGACCCTAATCGTTGCCAGTTTACGAGTTCAGAATTGTAGAAATTCCAATCCTGCAAATAGATGAGGCTTTTTAATTGCCATTTATGTTATTACTGACATTATGTAACCAATATTTGTTGCAGGATTTACAAACATACTGTGATTTTCCCGATATCATTGATGTTAGCATTAAACAAGCAAGCCAAGAAGGCTCCAGTGAGAGAAGAATTGTCACCATTCACAAACAAGACAGCAAGAATCTGGTCTGTTTTCTTTGGTTGCTGTTCTTTCAAACAGATGTTGCTTCGAGCAGACTGTGTGGTTATTGTATATTTACTGTTATATAGCCAAATACCATGTTAATTAAGCATGACCTAAAACTAAATCCTTTTTAATAGTGTAAGTGGTGTATCAGAATACAAAATGTCTTCTGCATTCAAAGTTCTGTGCATGGAAAGGGACATTTATATCTGAGGAAAATTTCAGGTACACGGATTGATTCTTTTGTTATTGGAGTCTTAAACCTGAGTCTATGGCTTTAGTTCTCAAGTGTATTGTTTCCATGGCATCATAGTAAGTTCTCTGCTAGAGACCAACTCATTGAAAAATGCTTCAAAATTTCTGAAGGAATTATGATACACACCAAATAAGTATTGGGACAAAATTGAGGTCATTGCTTTTACTGTTTAAGATTCCTTGAAGAAGATCTTCAGGAAGTATTTTATACAGGAATGTAAAAGGCTTTTTACTTGAACTCAAACACTGCACTTGAGTAAGGCTTTCAAGCAGGTATAACTGCCTGGAAATTGTGTGGTGGACTGACCCTGGCTGGATGCCAGGTGCTCACTAGAGCTGCTCTAATCATTCCCCACCTTTAGCTGTACAGGGGAGAGAAAATACAAAGAAAGGCTTAAGGGTCGAGATAAGGACAGGGAGAGATCAGTCACTGATTACCATCATGGGCAAAACAGAGTTTACTTAGGGAAATTAATTTAATTTATTGCCAAGCTGTTCAGAGCAGGGTAGTTAAGAATTAAATTAAGAATTAAAACCGAATCTTAAAACACCTTCCCACCACCCCTCCCTTATTCCAGGCTTAACATTATTTTGATTCTCTACCTGCTCCCCCTTAGTGGCACAGTAGATTGGGAATGTGAGTTGTGGTCAGTTTGTCACTCATTGTCTTTACCACTTCTTCCTCCTCAAACACTTCCTTTGCTCCAGCATGGGATCTCTCCCATGGAGGACAGTCCTTTATAAACTTAGCCAATATGAATCCTTCTCATAAGCTGCAGTTCTTCATGAACTGCNATTCCAGGCTTAACATTATTTTGATTCTCTACCTGCTCCCCCTTAGTGGCACAGTAGATTGGGAATGTGAGTTGTGGTCAGTTTGTCACTCATTGTCTTTACCACTTCTTCCTCCTCAAACACTTCCTTTGCTCCAGCATGGGATCTCTCCCATGGAGGACAGTCCTTTATAAACTTAGCCAATATGAATCCTTCTCATAAGCTGCAGTTCTTCATGAACTGCTCCAAAGTGGTTCCCTTCATGGGATGCAGTCCTCCAGGGAACAGACTGCTCCAGCTCCACAGTGGCCCATGGGACCACAAGTCCTGCCAACAAATAAGTTTCAGTGTTCCATGAGGCCACAGCCTCCTTGAAGCTCATCCATCTGCTCTGGTGTGCGATTCTGCGTGGACTGCAGATGGGTAACTGCTCTGCAGTGGACCTCCATGGGCTGCAAAGGCACAGCCTGCCTCACCATCATCTTCACCAGAGGCTGCAGTTGTTTCATGGTCCTCTTAGTATGGAGTTTGAAAATTTCTGGCATGTACTCGTAAGCTTTTTTTATTGTTTTCTGGCAAGGAACATGCCAATGAACTGTGTTCAGCTACTAAGTAGGTTCCCATTGTCACGGGCAAACTTGTGCAGCACATACTAAAGCCTGTTCTGTTGGGGTGTGCTATTGAATGAAATCTAGGGTGACTCAGCAAATGGCAAAATAATGCTTCTCTATTTTCATTTATTTGCAGTAATAAATGTTTTGTTACTGAGGGATTTAATTTTGCCCTACTCTTTCCTGTTCAATATACTGTGCACAGACCTTTTCCACACCCATTCTCCTTTGACCACATTATTTTTTTCCCTGCTTCCATCCAGTGTACCTGTCTTTGTAGTAGTCAAAGGTGTGTTTCTAGCTATGATCCAGCTCAGGATGCCAGTTTCTGCTGGCTAGCAGTTAGCTTTTCAGGAAAGTACTGTTGAAGAGGTTTTTCTTTACTGTTTGAAGGCAGCCATGTAAGTTTTTGATAAATGAAGGCTTTCCTTTCAGAAGAAGAATAACACTGTTGGCAGTGCAAGTAGGCATCTGCCATGCTATGTTGTAGCTAATCAGTTTTTCCCTTTCCAATGTTCTCTTGTATCAGCATTCCTGTGCTGTTTCCTATATTTAGAGTAAGGTTTGGTTTTTTTAATGGCAGATTTTACAGAATCATGGAGTGGTTTGAGATGGAAGCGATTTCAAAGCTCATTTAGTTCCAACTCCCCCACCATGAGCAAGGACACTTTTTACTAGACCAGGCTGCTCGAAGTCCCTTCCAGGGATAGGGCATCCACAGCCCTGTTTTGTTTGGTTTATGTTTGATTTTGAGCATTGAAGATTAGTATCAAGGTTTGAGTGACAATAAGAAGGTAGAATATACAAACAACAGTTAAAAATTACTTTTATTCATGTCTTTAATGTGTGCATATATGTGTATCTTTTAGAGAGCTAGCATATCCAGGAATTTTCTGTTGCCTACTAAAATTTTCAATTCTTTCTCTCCTCCCCCTCCATGATTGTTCTCTCACAATTTAACAGGAGGCTGAATTTCAGTCATTAAGAGAAGCTCTCTCCTTTGTCTCATTAATTGATGGATATTACAGATTAACTGCTGATGCCCATCATTATCTCTGTAAAGAAGTAGCACCACCATCAGTCCTTGAAAATATTCAAAGTAACTGTCATGGACCAATTTTGTAAGTAATTTTTTTAGCAATTTTACAAGGTTATATTTGAAAGATGAGTTCTGTGAACTGTGGTGGACATCTTAAAATGCTTATTTATTGCATTTATGTAGCATACAGTGCTTTACATTTTCTGTATTTTTCACTTTGCAAAATAATTAAGCAACCACCCTAAATACTGAAAAATAAAGGGGAAAAAAGATTAACTTAAAGGAAGGTGTAAAAAAATTGCAAGATTGAATTGTTTTTACATTAGGTATCTGTTAATATTGCTCATTAACCAATCTGTGATATTCCTGGATTTTGAAGTTACGCAATATTAAATATTTTCTTTTTACTATAGTATGGACTTTGCTATCAGTAAACTGAAGAAAGCGGGTAATCAGACTGGTTTCTACGTCCTTCGCTGCAGTCCTAAAGATTTTAAAAAATACTTTCTTACCTTTGCTATAGAGGTTGGTATTCTGTTTTAAATAACGCCTGTTTAGACATTACTGTGATACAATGATGAGCCCGGGATGTTCTGTAAATGATACTGAATTTTCTCTCCAGAATGTTTGTCTGATGTGTATATTCTTAGCTACTTCTGTGAGATTGGGCAGTGTTCAGGGTCTTGTGAGAAACTTCAAAGGGCTTGTATGGTAAAGAATTGCTAATGGCACATAGCATATGCCTAGGAGACCAAAACAGGAAGAGGGAAGGCAGCCTGAGAGTTCTAGGAGTAGTGACATGGTTGGGAGGTGAAGCAGTTTGTTGGGGCTTTTTACTGTTTAAAGTTCGGGAGGGGTTACGGTTTTTGTTTGTTTGTTTGTTTTTGTTTTTTTCATGGGATTTCCACATCCCTCCTCCCCCTCACAAGCAGGCCTTAGTTAGACAGAGTGACATTTAACGATCTGAGAGTGTCTGTCCTTCACAAACTCTTCTGTGTTTGAGTCCTGTCCCCATCTCCAGTGCTGAGCCAGTCATATTATTCAGCACACAAACATCACCACTGTTTCCTGGAGGTGTCTGGTGTTAGCTAGAGAGAAAGACACTCTGCATGCAGTTCTCATGCAGGTAAAGAACCAGTTGTACCCCACCTCTGTGGCATTTCAGTTAATGACAAGACAATACCTTAACATTGCTGTTATGTAATTACATGATCTTGTTCCAGGGATGGGCTTCTCTTTAATTACATTAACAGAGCTGCCTTTGGGTTTTTAAGTAGGCAGGGTAATACATGGGTTTTTCTGCTGATGTGCAGCAAGCTACCAAGTTTGATAATATTGATAGAGATGTATACATCTCTGAAAATGACAAAGTAGTGTTGATGTGCTAATGAAGAAGTAAATCTCAGTTTCACAGAAACGTTCAGTCAATGAAGTGTGTTTGATAAGGAATTTTGTAGGCTAAAAAGGGAGTTATTGAGCAAGCTTAAAGAGGCAAAGTGGGAGACTCAAGCTTGTGAGTGAAGCCTACCCTTGCCATTAAGTAACTTAGCCCCATTTTTTCTCCTTGTTCTGAGTCTTGCACAAGTCATTGGAAGGCTTTTGAGAATGAGAATTTGTTGGAACATTTGCTGCGGTATTGAAATGAAGGACCACAAAAGCACTGCTAAGAGCTCATCTTGTCTAAAAATGTTCACTGGTATCTTTTCAAGATTCACTGTAAAAATAATTCAGTGCATATTGAAAATCTGTACTAGGAACTAATTTCTTAGAACTGTACTGTAGGTGACAGAAAAACAGAGCTACAACTAAGATCTCCAAATGTCTGCCAAAAGAACATGGCGCCAGGACCCTTTGGGCTGTTACCTCTGACAAAATTTTGTTTTGATATTACCGTATGTCAGGGTGAATAAGCTTTCATTAATAGCTCTGAAGGGCTTTTCCTAGGATGCATTATCTGTTTTCTCAGCTCTGTCTTTGCAGATTTCATTAACATTTGTTTTTCTCTAGCATCAACATGCTAGTTCCAGTGATGGGACTAGAGTCATGTTTTCTCAGAATCAATATTATATAGTGAGAACAAAATAACAAATTATGGTTACATTTTGCTGAAGCATTCTTTCTTTAATTAGTAGAGTGCTATACATTGAAATAGACTTTCAAGTATTAAATGTTAATCAATTATATTTTTAATGGAAAAAATCTCTGCAGCGTGACAATACCACAGATTATAAACACTGCTTAATTACAAAGAATGAAAATGGAGAATATAATCTTAGTGGAACCAAGAGAAGCTTTAGTAATCTTAAGGATCTCTTGACCTGTTACCAGACAGAAACTGTACGTTCAGACAGCATAATTTTCCAGTTCATCAAATGCTGTCCCCCAAAACCAAAAGGTAAGAGAAATATTATTTCTAAGCAGAAAGCTTTCTAATTTCTAGATTAAGGATTTAAAAATAAGTTAACACTAAATGACTCTCAGGTTGATACATATTCTTGGGCCGGGGGGGGCACTTTTGAATTTTACTGACCTATTTGTTCATCTTGTTAGGCATAGTGTTGAATCCCAGTGTCTGCCAAATTTTATTTTGGTATAAGATGGTCTTCCAGAAGTAACCATGGTAGCCAGTGTCATGATTAGAATCAAAGCCAGTTTCGTAATTGCGGTGGGTTGTGTGCTTCTTCAGTTGTTTTCACATCTGGAGAAGGAAATAGCTATCTAAATGTATCATCATGAAGGATGGTTCCGTAAGCAATGGAACCAACAATGTCAGTGAATTTCTGTCTTTGCTGACATTTTAGCTGAGTTATGCCAAGGCTGCAGTGTGATTTCAGATTCTTTTTAGCTCTGAAAAATGCACATGGAACAGAGCTCCTGCCCAAGGAGTGGATTTTTCACGAATTTACATTAAATTTTTTTGCCCACCTTTAATGTTCATAATATCTTTCTCTTTTATGAATTCTATTAACATCTGGCCTTTTAAGTAGTACTACTTAGAGTTAATATTGGTTAACCTTAGAATTTATTAGAGTCCTTATTTAAAAAAAACTTGTGATAGCAGACTATTTGGTACTGCTTTTCCCTCTTTCAAATTTGATTTAATAGCCAATGAATTCAAAACCTTAGAAAAAATGTAACAAGTCAATATGCACATTATAGAGAAAAATTTAGTAGACTTATTCAATATGAAACCAAAAAAAGTTTATGCATAAGAATTATAAATTATTGAATAAATATGAACATGCATGTGACCAGATAACCGCAAATATGTACTTTTTAGTTTTAGTATCAGGCCTGCTCTACTTTGTACTATAAAAGAAAGTGATTTACATCCCCTTTTCTGTCCTTGATTGATATTATAAATACAGCAGCAATTAAAATGTGAAAAGAGGTAGGCATATTTTCAGAATGCTTCTCAAAAGTAGAAATACTTAAAAAGCATAAAATAAGTGTGTGAACCAGATGCTTTTGCCTAATGAGAAAATATCGGACTTTGAATTAAATTAAATACTGCATGGCTTTTTGAATAAACCCATCTCAGTGTGGTATCTTATTTGAGTTGAATGAGCAGTTCCTCATTAATAATCATTCTGAAATTATATTGATTTTGTTTTATATTTTACAAATTTTATGTACTTTTTCTTTCCCTCTTACTTCTCCCAGATAAATCAAATCTCCTGGTCTTCAGAAGCAACAGTGTTTCTGATGTACCTTCATCACCTACCCTACAGAGACACAATAATGTCAATCAGATGGTCTTTCACAAAATCCGTAATGAAGACTTGATATTTGTAAGTCCATCAGTTGCTTTTTTCACTGCAGATGTTGGGTTTAATGCACACAAAGTTTTAAAAATATCAGTATGTGTTTCAAAGGATCTTATCTGAACCAGGAGATGTTGCTGTAATCTCTCCTTAGAGTTGTTGAGACAAAATACTTGTTTTTACTTTCCATTAATGCAGATAATTACTCTTTTAAAATTAAGAAGATTTCTTTTGACTGCAATAGCAGTTGTTTGCTTATAGAGCTATTGAAATACATATTGACAGCAATTTCTTCCTCTCTGGTTCTTTCAGTAAGTTATTTTCTGGTATTCTTGAGGAGTTAGTAAAAAATAAGCAAAAATTTAAGATGTTTCTCTTATAGTTGCTTCCTTTGCCCATATCAGTTTGACTCTACAGCCAGCACACATCTAAAGATTAGGTTGTTTTAGCATTTTTAAGAGATCTTTTGCAAAACAGGCAGATATTTCTGATTTTTTTTCCTCATTTGTATCCTTCCTTTCTTATAGGAAGAGAGTCTTGGACAAGGCACATTTACTAAGATTTTCAAAGGTGTAAGGAAAGAAGTGGGAGACTATGGCCAGCTCCATCAAACTGAAGTTCTTTTAAAGGTGCTGGATAAAGTGCACAGAAACTACTCTGAGGTTGGTATGATTGTTGACTGCTATATAGCATTTATCCGGTGCTATTACTGCTATACCATTTGTCCAAAGCATAACATTTCATACAATAAATGAATATTTGTTATATAGTAGAGTGTTGTATTAACCAAGCTTATTCTTGGACTTGTGACACTGAGATTATGGATTTGAGACTGGTTTTGGGAAGTACACTTACATACTTTATTTCTCCTCTCCTCACCACCCATCAGTGAGTTCAGAGCTACACACTGAGAATTGAAGAACAGTTTATTTATACTATACGAGTACTGTGGAAGAGATGGTAGAGATGAGGGACCAGCATTTACGGAAAATCACTCTCTTTGGGTAGACTTTTTAGTGTTTTGGAGTCACACTGATTGTCCAGTAAAATCAACATTTTGGATCAAGTAATAAAAAATCAGAAGTATTTATGTATGAGAAACGCTTGCCATACGCAGATTCATTCATATTCACTGAGACTTGTCACTTTTGAGTCAAGCTGTTAGCAAACCTGAAATGCCTTTGTGCAAAAACTAATACACTGGTAAGGTAATTGAAACCAAGGTTGTGTGTGTGAGGATTTATTTTAAAGAATCTCATAAGATGTAGGAGTGTTAATTTATTTGAATATGTAATTGATTCAAATTCCAAATTAATCTAGCCATATTTACAGCAGGCCAAGGGAACCAGTGTACTGTTTACTGAACTTTTTAACTACTGAAGGCAAATCTATCTGAAAATATGAGCAG
>VXAU01000227.1:0-29659 GCA_013399695.1 Formicarius rufipectus
GGGGGGGGGGTTGGTTGGGTTTGGGGTATTTTTGGGGGGGAGGTTGTTTGGACTTTTTTTTCATTTAATGCAACTTTACAGCTTATAATCACATAAAAATATATTGAAATTGCGCTTTCAATTCATAAACTTCACTAATAGGAGAAGGATACTTGTTTTAGGAAAGGAGCATGGCCCATTCCAATTATCTCCAAATCCTGCATGTGCAAAAGCCACTCAGGTGGTTTTTGCGCCTGTAAAGACTTTGCCATCTGCTTCCTTTCCCAAGGACAGGCCACCTGAGCACGTGCCACATCTCCTACTACACTGTCAGGAGCTCCATGGGACATGCTGATGGAGAACGTAGAGCTAAAAGAGATACTCTTTTCTGTGTTTAAGAACTTTCAAGTGAAGCAGCATTGATGACTTTGTGTGATCAGAACTGTTCTCAAATTGCAGTAGGATGAGCAAAGTTTATCTGGAATTAAACAAATACTTCATATCTGAAAAATCCTTATAAAATACCTATACTCACCAGGTACATTTCTTCTGCAGCTGGTGTCAGAACTGGCATGCTATTCAGCTCCACGATAAACAATGACTGAAACTGGAATGCTTCTCTAGCCTAGTAAACTTTTCCAACTTCTCTGGTTCTTTCCAAGTACTGTATGAACGTACAAATAGGAAAAGAAAAGTCTGCTGGTTGAGGAAAGGCCAAGATGAGCAGGTGCCGTGAAGGATCCAACACGTCCAAGCATTTTAAGTTTGATTTGCAAATCTTTCTTCAGCTCTTGCTACTTGTCTAAAATCAACATATCATGCCCTCCACAAAAAGACAAATGATTACTAAAATCCAGTGGGAATTTATAGTGGGATCAACTACAACTGTCCCTTGGTTCAAAAGCAATTTTCTCTCAATGAGTGCCTTCTAAGCATTTTCAAGTTCAATACATAAATGATTCAAACTCATGATATGCCACAGTTTTGTTGTTATTTCCAGGACAAAATTTTATTATTTTCCAGATAGCTTAACAGGATTCTTAGGCTTTGAAGAAGTGTGCGCTGCATGTTCTTTGCTTTTCAATGGTTGGGATAAAAAAAATCCAACCCGTATTGGGATTTAATTAGAGGAAAAATTTGTATGTTCAAATTGTTTTATGCTTCCAGCATCCCCAAAATAGCATCCAGCTTTCTTCTGAAGCACAAGTCATCTTTATTTTCAAATTAATTTCAAGAACGTATGCCATGCCTCTCTTGAACATGGACAGATTTAAACTTAACCTTTACCTTCAACACTTGGAATCTTTCCATGGTAATGGCAGATTTTGAAAACTATTCCAGTGCCCAAGTCTGTGGAACTCCTCTCCTCCCTCCTCCCACTCCAGCCCTTTCATCTTACTGAAGGAAATGAGAAAGAAAGTTGTCTTACCGATAACTCCAAGGTTAATGTCCCCTGCGACCCCCACCTAGCAAGTCGACATCATGACATGTCAGGTCAGCCTCAATCACGCTTCCCTGATAGTCAGGTAAAAGGAAGGAGTTAAAATATAAAATTGACACTTGCAGATTTCTGGACATCAGAAAATGTGATGCAATATATTCTGAACTGTCTTTCAGAGCTTCTGGTAACCTCCAAGTTGATAAAACAGTTCTTCAGAGGGATTCTCCTGTTCTAAAATTTCAGAAGTTCCTCATCAACAACCAAGTATCGCAGATCCACCTTGACTGTTTTGTTTCAATGAGACCAAAAACTTAAGCTTTCCCTTGAACACTAACGATTTTCCCCCCTACTCTACATTTTATCAACTAATATACACTCAACATAACCCCTCTGGGTTTCAAAAGACAATTTAAGCCAATAGACTACAACAACTTCATTCAAATTCTAAGTTAACAGAAGCTCTAATT
Source organism: Formicarius rufipectus (assembly GCA_013399695.1). Lineage (NCBI taxonomy): Eukaryota > Metazoa > Chordata > Aves > Passeriformes > Formicariidae > Formicarius > Formicarius rufipectus. The sequence continues at coordinate 1,888 of VXAU01000227.1, forward strand.
TCTTTTTTTTGCTTTTTTAAATAAAAATAGGAACATAACTGGGTACACTCTTTCTATAAGGCTCTGACCTACTCATATTGTTCACATGAAAGACAGAATTCCACTAAACAACCTCCATCGTGCAAAGCAATCCTTAATCACACACACACTTCACCTCAAGCCATGCATAATCAGAGATTGCTGGTAACAGACTTATAGGACAGGTCCTTGCTATTCTATGGATGGGCCACCGCTATTTTGGATAACAATTAAGACTTGCTGAAAATATGTACATCTACGGGTCTGAGAGGTTTAAGACTTTCTGGTCAGTACTTCACACTTCCCTGCTAGCCTTATAATAAGAGTGCTCTGTATTTTTTTTTTTCAGTGTAGTTCAAAATACAGAAATGGGCTTCATGTCCAAATACAGAGGGGATAAAAAGTAGTCAGTTTTTTACAGAGAGTCACCAAAATCATGCGGTGATCTTCTACTTCGAGTTTATTTTGGAAAGGTTTAAGCAATGCAGTTGTCATTCTTTAATAATCAGACTACAGAAGCTGAGACCTGAAAATAAACAATTGCTAGAAAAATTAAGTCTTTAGCACTTTGTAAAAATGCAAACTATGTTGAATGAATTAGTAAAATTGTAAGTTGAGTTTAGTAAACGGATTTTGTTAATAGTGAAATTATAACACAATAGCTGTAAAAATATTTTGCTCAAGTTTTGGAACTGCTAGGAATCTGGTAACCTACTTCTTAAATCAAACACCTTATCAATACAGACATTTAAACAACTGCTATAAATGAGTGATCAAATGATTATTAAAATCCCATTTCATGGTTCCTCCTTCAATGCCAGCAGGACACTCATTAAGGTCGCATATTGGTGTGCAAGTTGAAATCCATTTTCAACGTAAGAGGATTTTTGCTAAGTTATACTGAAGAATCAATCACAACAGATGCACAAAAGCAAATTTTTTTTTTTTAACTATATATCAAAGTTGTGCTGGGAAATTCTTCCCTTGAGTCAGACATGGCAGTTTTCCACTGTGCTACAGTATCTTTGCCCGATAATTCTTTTCAATAATTTCCTTAAGTTTTTCAAGTTCAGCATGCACCACTACTGAGTAAGCTGTAGCATGGTATCTTTGTATTCAGTAAAGTACTGCTGTAAATTTGAACGGTAAATTTGAGTAGCCAAAACCCATGTAAATCATAGAATTTGGTGTATCTTCTAAATATAAACTTTTACTGACTTTAATTTTTATAATTTGCAATCATAAAATGTATGTCTCACTGATAGTATTTAATAAAACTCAGTATAAATTGTGACTTGGGCCATTATACAAGAAGTAAATACAAGAAGCAGTTTTACAGTTTGTGAGGAAGACAATTCTTTTTTTTTCTAAGCTGTTTTATAAGCACTGTAACTGAAGTGTTTTGCTTCCTCCCCACTCCCCCCACACCATGTGCTGGCATCTCACCCCTCCAAGGCTACCATGTGCAGTACAGGAATACTATCCTTCTTCCAGAACGGAGAGTACTTTAAACATGATTCTAATTAACCTCCGCTGTACTAGATCCCCTTTACAAAAAACACTGAAAAGCCAGTACTTATTGGGACTACAACAGCACTACAAAACCTCTTTAACTATCAGAAAGGCATACTGATAGGGCAAAAAAACTGAGTTAAAACAGAATTGTAAGCCAGACCCTTATATCAAGCCAAAGCCTGAAGTGTATACCCAGGCAATAGCCCTCTGAGTTCACTGCTCAGGTAAGGAAGAGAGAGGACAGGATTTGCCCACCCACCNAAACCCCAACAATATACTAGATACTGATTTTTTAAAAAGCACTTTTAAGGTATTTATGACCAATTCCATTAGCTGGAAGAGCCTGAGATAGGGGCAAACCCATTTTTGAGAGCAGATACACATCTTCAATTCAGGTCAGATCTCAAAGCCTGCAATCCCATTCCAGATACACAGAAGTGGGGAGGGTCATTTTACTGGGTACATTCTGACCTAACACACTTGAGACACCAGACAGGAATAGAAGACAAAGGGAGGAGTATGACCACTGAAGCTTAACTTTCTCAATAGGCTGTGTTTGGAATGCTGTAAATCAAGTATAAGCAATGTATTGGATTTGGGTATCTAGAGGTCCAGCAATAGTTTTCTTTAGAGAAAGTACAAATCCGTTTGTTTCTCTCTTTTCTTGAGAAGCAAATGTTCTTCATTGGGGTACAGAATGGTTGAGATGCAACACAAGTAATGTCGTGACTTGCAAGTTAAAATTGACATCTGGAAATGTCCAAGACAAGGGTCAAAGCAACACATAATATAATGTAGCTAGCAATGCCCCCAAAAGATACATCACTTTTTTTTTTTAAACAGCCTTTATTACAAGGCAGGAGAATTCTAAGGCATATTGTTCATCATGGCAGAACATCAAATTAAAATATCAAGACAGAAATAAGCAGAATCTGGAGAGTACACTTGTGTTATCCATAGCAAGAAGCTAGTTTACTGTGCCACAGCACCCAAGTCATAATTCTCATTCCTAGTCAAAGATTATTTTAAACTAGACTAAGATGTTTGAGATCAAAATCAGTTCCCTGTATATCTGTACGCTGAATTATACAGTAAGGCTGGATCCTTCCAGAACAGCCTGCACAGGGACTCCACGGGACATAGTCAAAGGAACAAAATTAACACCATTGTAGGCTCTACTTCCTTCTCCACATTACATTAGAAGACTACATTTAAATTAGATCTCTGTTAACTCTTCAATACAATTCAACACTCTTAAAAAGAAAAAAAATAGTTTCAAAATTAGATGCTGATAAATTATTGAACAGCAATTAAACAAAGAGTGCCTTTTGGGCTGTTTGCAATTTCTCCTAGTTTTCAGTCTGATGTCCACAGTGCTACATGTTGGAAAGCACAGGAAATTTTGCAGGAATTTGATCACTCACATAGGCAGTTATACTTTGAAAACATTGTTTTTCACGAGAATTACCAATGAAATAATGTTTTAGGACACAATTGAATTTGAAATAGGTAATGTTTTGAATAGATTTTTGAGTTTTATTGAAATCTTACATGAACAAGAAATTGGAAATACAATCACATCAAGGAACAAATTGCCACGGCTTTGACGTTTTTAAGCCAAACAAATTTTGTAGGGCAGATTTTCAAAAAGGTGTGAAGTTATAACAATTTAAAAACACAGTTAACCTACTTCTAGGAATGCAAAACATACAATCGTTATTTCCAATACAAGAAAACTTAATTTGTTGTAATTTCTTAAAACTACTAAGACAAAGCACTAGCTTTTACTTTTATGTACAGCATACTCCTATGTAGTCTATCCCAAATCCAAAAAAAAACAAAAAACAAAACCAAAAAAAAAAAGGCAAAAAAAAAAACCTGTCCAAAACCAGAGGTTCTGCAAAATCATGATTGAACAGTGTGCCATTCCTGCTTTTAAACTGCTAAAATGAAGCCTAAAATGATAAAAGCACTGAAACCCCATATGGAGTTCAGGAATTCTGCAAGCCCAGTAATGTCCAAGTGCGTTTATGAAAAAAGAAAACTAAGAGACTTGAGTATATACACAATAGAGTGATTCTTCAGCCCAATACATATGGCAGCCAATCGCTACTGAAGGATGAAACATTAAGCCAATTTTGTTTTGAAGGATGTAGAGCTATAGCCAATTCTATGTTTCCAATACTCTCACTCCCTCCTCACTTGTCTACTTCCACTGTTGCCCATAAGTATCCTGATAAAATTCCTGGTTGTCATTATTGTAACCATAGTTACCGGCATAGTCACCACCTTGTTGGAGCGGCTGCTGAGCGATGGGTTGGGAGCCCCAGTTCTGCTGGTTGTTGGTCTGACGCCGCTTGGAATCGGGTTGGTTGTACCCGTCTGCCTTTCTCTTGCCTCCTACGTTGCCCCCACGGTTGCCCCTGGCTCCACGAGCACCGCGTCCTCTCTGCTGCTGCGCGGGACCCCCTCTCCCCCCCCTGGCTCCTCTTGGCGGTCCCATGGGTGCCCCCCTCTGTGAGTAGCCAGCTCTACCTCTTGGTGGTGGTGCTCCCCGCCCCCTAGGTGGTGGAGGGGCACCTCTCCCACCCCTTCCTCCTCCTCCTCTTCCTCTTATAGCATAGCCATCATCATAGCCGTAATAGGGATCTTCATAGCCACCACGGTAGTCATGATAGTCATAACCATAGTAATCATCATAATAATCTTCATAGCCATAGTAATCTGGGGGATAGCCATATCCACCTCTCCCTCCACGGCCTCTGCCTCTAATAGGAGGTGGCATGCGAGGCGGAGGGTAGTAATAATAGTCTTCATACCTAGTAAGAAAAAGAAACACACGATTATTTATCTCCAAAAGTCTCCTAAAATAAAAGTATACATTTGCCCTTTTTGACTAATAATACACAACACAGAGAAAAGTTAAGTCAAATCAGCCTCAACCAGTCCACATTTTACAGTAGAACTTCACTCTGCAGTGTTAACACAGTGCAAAGGTGACACTCACGCAGTGCTCCGCGAGGCCTGTCTGGCAGCCTGACGTTCTTTCCTTTTCTTATCTGGTGGCTTTGCTAACACTATTTCAATTTCTTCCCCTTCTATTTCTTTCCCATTCATTTCATTCATAGCCTGTACAAAGACAGAAGAAAAACAACCAAAAATTTGTTTCCATTCAAGAGGAATCTAAAAGAAACCAGAAGGCTGGGCTGCTCCAAGCTGAACTGTGCCACGTGCTGCTACACATCATTTTTTAAGTCCCAGTTACAGTGAAGCAGCATTTTTTCAAAAATACTCTCCCTTCATATCATAAGGCAAAAAGCTGGGATTAAAACATATTAAGAATAATTTTTTTTAAAGTCAGACATAACACCAACACTGTATCCTCTAGAAACTCACAAATACACAGGTTACTCACACTGACACAAACATTCACTGTACTTGAAAGCCTGGTTGAGCACAAGCACACAAGAGCAAGGATTGTTGCATTTGGGATTCTCAGCTAGCTCAATGTGAATGAAGTGTCCCTGAGAAAATCAAGTATTTCTGAGGACACATACTTGATGGGGGGAAAAAAAATTATTGAAATTTGGGATCTCAACAAGCAAGCCACAAATCCTCCAGAAAATTGCTCATTAATTTTTAACTCTCAAATGCACTCACAAAGAGAACTTAATACACATAGACAAAGTACAGTTAGGACTACACTCCCCCAATTCTTCACTTGCAGTTATCTGCTTTGCATTAAACATTTTTGGGTATTAATATTTGAATTAATGAAGACTTAATGTATCTTTACAGCTATATGTCTCAAAAACATTAGAAATTACGGCAATTTATTTCCAAGAAGATACCAAAATCAGGAGGCAATGGAATCAATGAGCCAATTCCATGCATTCCACATGTAAATACTTTAGCAATATTATTAAAAAACTAAACACACCCATACACAGAAATATCTCACAAAATTCATAAACCAATCTAGTGGCCTTTAAGCAGTTACATGGGGCAGGTGTGGTAGTTTGCAGCTTGTCTCAGGAAGGGATGAGCATTAGGGATGCATCTGATCTGTCTTTTCTCAACTGCTACAGGTTTCTAGTTGCTGAAATCTAACATTTAGCAAGAGTATCTAGCAAGAAGGTGTACTGGGAAGGGACTGGAAAGTGTTTACAGACATACTACAGAAAACCATGTCCAGATGTGTTGCTGACTTACCCCTTCTGTCAACAATTTCTTGTCCTCCCTTGGACATGGTCTAAACCTATCCAAGCCAACCTCAACCTCATTAAATACAAGTGACATTCACCCTAAAACCAAACTCAGGAGCATTCTAAACCCTAATCTCATGGATAGGAAAATTATTGATAAGGTCAAGCCCAGAGCCTTTGGATTGCCCACTCAGCCACAGACACCACATAAAATATACCTGCTTCAAGACCCCCAGGTGAAAAAAAAAGAAAAAATCTTCCCTCCTTTTTCCCCCAAAAAACTACAGATTTAAAGACCAGATCGAGTAATTTCTATTGAATTCAATTAACTAAAATACAGACAAAGCAGGAATTAATGACCTTCTCAACAGCTCGTGGACACAAAGGAAGAGAACTTTGAGGGTCATTATTGTAAGCTTCAATGTTTAACAAGTCATTAAAAAGCCTTCTCAGGTACATGTAGAGTTAAAAAAAGGCAATGCATGGTGCCTGCAATTCCTGTCATTCTCCTCCCCTTCACAAGACATTTTTAATTACCTTGCAATTCGACACTTTTGTCACTCCAAAAGGTACACACAGCCTTTAAAGAGGGGTCTTTGAGAGACAACTAATACCTTCTGCCAGTGTTTCCTCAGAAAAATTGTCTAGGTTGATCTTTTTGATTTCCTCTTCTCTAGACTCTCCTGCATTGCTCTACACCTCTTTTCCAGTCTACTTGTTAACTTGCTACAGTTTTGTCCTTTCAAGTTTCACATCCTCCTAGCTACTGAAATCACAGGAACAAAATCATTAGCGTTAAAATTCTCACAATGGGAACTTCATTAAATGGGTTCTACAATTTGACTTATTGAGGTACTTGAAAGAAATTTCTTAAAACCCATTTGTACAAAATAAACTGTTCACAGCAACTTAGCTAGGAAAGAATAATCAACCCACCTTCACTGCAGCACCTCTGTCCTCAAAATGAACAAAAGCATAATCCTTCAACTTCTTTACTCTTTCCAGCTTTCCAAATTCAGAAAATGATTTCTCAAGAATTTCTTCCGTCACAGTGGTGGCCAGGTTTCTCACAAATAAAACTTTTACCTGGTGAAAAAATGAGAAAAAAAGCTGTAATCTTTAAAAATCAAACCTCAAAAGAAGCTACCAACTAGCAATGTATTATTCCCTTCCTTGTTGCATGAAGAAATTTGAGTATTAATTCCATATCTGTTTTTTAAAAAAGTGCCTCTTAGTTACCTGCATGAAGTTTCTACAACTTCTCTCTTTGCACTATTCCCTTCCATGACCAAAAGAATATCCCACTTTGATTTTCTGCTTCTAGGATGCTACAAATCCCAGTTGAATTTTAGTAATAGACCTCTAGAACAGCAAATAGCTACCCCAAAACACTGGGATAAAGGGTACATCATTGCCCATGCTGAACTTCACCTTTGCCTCATGCTGGAAAATAGTTTTATGTAACATCCACCCGGTATTCATTAAGGCCAAGCAGATAGCACAGCCTGATGTGTCAATCCAGCAGGATAACCTTGGACACTACTAGCTTAGATGCTAACAGCAATTAACAGCATGTTCCCAACGTCTTCCAATGGCAACTCACTGGCAGTGCTCAGGCTATACCCTTTGCACAGCTTACTGTGAAAATGCCCTCTTGCTACTTTTGTGCCTCAAACTGCTCAGCTGAGTCTTCATCACTCTGGCATAAAGTCCTCCCAAAGCACAGGAGCAACCAATTAAGTCTTTGCTGACCTTTGCCATGACTTCTGGATCAGGTTCCTCTACTGGATCAGCCCACTCCACTGTTACAACATTTCCCCAGACTTTTACTTTCCCACTCATCAGGCGTCGGCGAGCTTGTGCTGCTGACTTGTGATCCTCATATTCCAAGAAGCAGAATCCTCGATTCTTCTTTTTATCATCAGGTTGATGATACAGGATTACATCCACCAAACCCTCTGAAAAACAGGTCTTTAGTAATGAGCTTCAAGAGGAAAGGAAAAAGTCTAGTCTACCCTAAAATGCCTTTTTTTGTGTTTTATAATGAATGTGAATTTAACACCTGAAAGGGGGAGGGAGCACAAGAAAAGCAAAAGAAACAACAGAAATCCACCTCATTTACCCAGAAATGGGTCACTTGACACAATTAGGTATTGCAAAGCATCAACCCAAGCAGTTCACACAGTGTAAGTTTTTCTATACTTTGTTTTACCATTTTCACATATTTGAAAAGCAGGCAGTACTAACACATGGTCTTTCTCCTGCCTCCTGGGGAAGCTAGAAGGAATTTTTTCCACATCTCTCCAATGAGAGGAGAAAGAACTAAATTAATATTCACCTTCTGTATTCATCACTTCCCTGAAGTAGTTATAAGTAACAATCCTAAAAAAGTAGGTGGTTAAAACTCTCCTACAGGAACAAGAGCAAGTGACTCAATCTCTTATCTAAAGCAGAAGCACCCTTCCAGTGATAAGCTGATTTCTTCCTATTTGCAGAACATACTGGGGAACAACGCTGAAAAACTGGGACAAGTTAATCTGTCATGAACTATTTCCATAATAATATCCCTCTTCCCCATCACTGCTCAGCAATGCATTTGCTTCGGATTCCCCAAAAAACTACTCAGTGTTGATAGCAGGATCTCCTGTAGATTTAGCAACAAATACAGGAAGCCGTTGAAGAACAGGTAACAGAATCTGGACCTTCATTTTTTTATGAGTTCATTTGTGCTGTTTCCGCCTCAAATTGTAAACTTACAACATCATTCATTTAACAATCAGTTAAACAAACGTGATTCCCTTTAGACTCCACCGTAGGATAAATTCCATACACAACATTTCTAACAAATCAAACTTTGAATCCAACTTGCAAATAATTTAAATGGTAACTGAACACATCTGAAACAGAAAGACAATGGTATTCTGGGATCACATGGAAAACTTATTAAGCCTTACCTGTGACTTTACCAAACTCTTCCAGTATGTTTTCCTTAGTCTTGTTCTTTGGAATTGACCCAACAAATAATCTGTTGTTCGCCACAGAGATACATACTCCAAGGTGCTTTCCAGGACGGATTTCATAGTTGTCACACTGAAAAAAGAAAAAGCCATTAATGTGTTTAATCCACAGTCCCATGCATGAAAATATCCCCAAATCATAAAATCAGGTATTTTCTTCATCTTCTGCTACTTTTATACATAGCATGTTGAACTGGCATTGCAGGAGAATTACTACAACAGCTGTTTGTGTCAGCATTCACTTGGAAGAACAGGGCCAAGTTTAGGATTTCCACAAACTTTCGAAGTTCTGCTGAATGGAAAGCTACAAAAAAACTGACATATAAAGAACAACACTTAACGTCGACAAACTGCATGATTAAATTCATTCACCTACTGTTTATCTCACACTTGAAAGATCTTTCTAGAGCACTGGTGACTACTTCTTGTGCTGGGATTCACTGTCGTCGCTGCTGTTATCAATAAGCAAATACACAGCATTATAGATACTGTGAGTTGTTCCTCTTTTTAACTTTTAACACTGAGCATGTTTGCAGAGACAATCTAAAGTCAAAATCAGCATGTGACTTCATTTCCCCCCACCCCCAACAGCAAGACTTCCAATAGGTCTTTAAAGATACAAGAGCTTAACCTTAAAAAAAAAAAATAAAATTTCAAGATAGACATAATCTTTGTTTTAGGTAGAATTTTCAAGCGGAGCAGAAGCGTATGGATGCTGATCACCGGCCAGCTTCTGAAAACCTTATCCAATTCATTAAAAGCTTGTGTTCAGCTTAACTGAGATGCAGACCTACAGATGACAGAAATACCTTCAGGAACCTTCTTTATATTCCAGAAGAGCTAGAACAATGTTAAAGTACCACAAGCAAGATCACTTTAAGAAAGATAAAAGCATTTTAGAATTTTGCTTCACATACAACAGCAATTCGTAACACATAAAATTTTGCGTTCTGGTGCCATGAACTTTACCTGAAATCTGATTTTCACATTGTATCTTATCTTATGCAAAACCATTTTACTTACAATTAATCCCATTTCCACTGGTACCTGCAAATACAAGCAGAAGGCCCACCTGGTACAGAAAAAACCAAGCCTTCAAATTTCAAGGTTTTTTTTTTTGAAAAAACCGTACTTTACTACCAAGGTTTCATTAGCATCAAAATTCCATGTGTCTGTCCCATTTTCTTTTCCTCCAGCAGTCTGCAGAAAATGTTTCACCTAAATGCAAGTCTGGCCCCATTGCTGGATAAAGGCTGGGTGAGGAGGTAGAGGGAAGGGAATCCAGATACTGGACTTTAGGAATATATTCACACAAGTTCCCTTATTTGGTGTGATAGCCAGAGTACGGAGGCCACTTTTCCACCACTGGTACATCGCTTGCTACGTCTCCCATTGCTTTAGTGTCTTCCCTTTCATCTCTCTCAGTCAGTAAATATCTAAAGCAACCATTGTGAGCACCTTCAACTCGGTCAAAAAAAAGGAAAAAAGTTTCAAAACAATTTTTCCTTCCTAAATGACAGTAATTCATATCCACTGACCCCGAACACTGAAACTCAGAAGCAATCATTTGCAGAAATATGTTTTGTGCATCTCCTTCTGGAAACATCAAAGTAGCTTCTAGAAAGAAAAAAACAGCCCAACCAGGGACATGCAATCTCTAGTCCCTAACATAACAACTGCATCTAATTCTAAATACATTCAAATATCTGAAGGAACAAATGCTGGGACATTTAGAGCAATGACTCCTGAAGCCCTTACGACACAACAGAATTGCTTTTAGGTTTCTCCAGGTTTCAGGTTTCCCTGCCACCACCAGCTTAACTAAGGTTTTACTCCTCTTCATGCAGGATCAGCTGAATTCTTCTAAGGCAAATGAGACTAAGCATTTCACCTGTTTATGTTCAAAGTACACACAGTATTTCACAGCCATATCCAAAACCTGGGGAAATGTACATTTATCTGCCAAGTTCTACTTTCTCCTCCCAAGCAGAGGCAAGGCCCCAGACTGCTATCTCTCCCTTTTACTCCCTCGGGATTGCTCCATGTCATCTCCCATAGCACACAGCTGCAGCCAAGCCAGGTTTCCATGCAGTGAGCAGACTGCATTACTGCCACAACAATGGGCCACTGGGAACTACCAAAGGAACAAAGTCAGAAACCTCCTCCATGGCAGCAACAGCTAAACAGGGCATCCCCAACTAGTTCATTACAGTAGAAAGGGTGATGAAACAAACACAGGGAAGTTTAAAGAATATATTTTCCTGTTGGAATCAAATACACTTACCATAATCACCCAAGTGATGCAGCACGCTAAAGCAGATAACGGTCCTAAATATCTACATATACTAAATGAAATCAGGAGGTAATTTTTAAGAAAGTATAACTGGTCTGTCAGCAGATCCTTTAATAAAACACTGCAAAAATGTCTTTACCTAAGAGGCTACCAACACATCTGCTGTTTACTTTGTCTTGTCCTGTCTGAAAGCAAATTACTCACCAGTTTGACTGCTTCCTGTGCTGCATCTTTACTACAAAAAGTAATGAAAGCATAACCTCTGTTTTGACCAGAGAGAGGATCCATCATGAGGCGCAGATCCCAAATCGGACCAGCTTTCTCAAAGAGCGGTACCAGTTCATCTTCATAAAGGTCTCGTGGAATCTTACCGACGAAAACCTAAAAAGGAAGAGGACACTTGAAACCAAGTGTTTTCAGAAATTCAAGCTTGTTTTTGATACCTGACAGTTCCTGGGAAAGAAGAACACTTCAGCATAAACGAGCATAGCACAAACACCACAGCCATCACAGCACACAATACTACTGCATGGCCCGAGTCTGCTCACCCTTCCGCTGCTCGTGCAAGGTTTTACATAGAGAAAACCTGGGGTTGTTATTTATATTGAGGGGGTTGTGAATTTCCACTACTAAAGAGGTAAATGGTTCTTGTCTGGTTTTAAATTTGGCAGTTGAAAACTAAGACCTTACAGACTATCTAACTGAGCACCCTATGCTAAAGCAGATTAAGAACTTCCTTGCTCCTGCAGTATTTTCAAATCACTGAAACTTAATCTTCGTTAGAAAGCTACAGAGACAGAAAAATAAATCTACAAAAATCCCTTCAATTGCCTAATGCACATTATCCACTTTTAATACATACCGTAATCTTGTTTCTAGTCTGCATTTGTTTTAGTTTCCATCAATTGGTTTATATTTGTTTAAGAAAATACCGAACTCTTGTGGTTTTGTTCCTTCAAATAAACCTGGGTCAAGTTTTGTTAAGGAGTTTAAGTTAAGGTCTTCCTAGAAAGAGCTCCCCAGTTGTTTATTGACTGTAGTTCTCCTCTGAATTTTCAAAACCTCTCACTTGTTAATACAAGGAAAACATTCCAAACATCCATTAAGATCAAATTCTATTTATTTTCACTTCAAATACTTTTTGTAGTTAAAAAAGCTCCATGAGCCATCCTCTTCCTTCTCAGCAAGGCCTTGCTATAGTCATATCTGGCACTGAAGGCACAGCAGAATTTCAGAACTAAAGACACTCAGCATGTCCATGTCAGCACCAATACAACAAACCCATGAGAACATGACTTGGACTTGAAAAAAAAAAAAAAGTAACACAAATAATTTTCCTCCACAGGAAAGCCAGAACTTTCAGATATTTGTTTTATATATATATATATTCCTAAAAATCTGTTATCAGAACATTTCTTTCATTTAACTTAGCCTCTTTCAGTTCAGTGTGAGTACTGACTTAACTTTCTTAGTTATTGGAGGAAGAAAAGGAACCAATTTATCCAAGTGAGTGAATTTTCATGGCAGGGTAAGCAAGTTTTCTCCACTCTCTCCCCAGAAAGCTCAAGATAGTCCTCAACACAAGTATTTCCATTGTCATTATTTCTAGAACACTTAATTCCAAAATTCATGTTCCATTTTTAAAGACAAAACCTGTTACCGTCAAAGACAGGAATTCCCAACTTGCTCCTCTCAGTGAAACTGTGAGCTGAACTCTCCACAAACTGTTAGTGCCTTTAAAACGTCCATGTTAAATTCTTTGTTTCAGGTACCACTGCTTTCAACACAAACTGAACGTCACACACCAAAACAGAAGACTTAAGGGAAACAAAAAATCCTAATCCAAATGCAAAGCCTATTCTGTCAGTGAGCTACCAAAGATTTACCATCTTGAGAGCTTCCGCATTCTACTGTCTCTGTGCTCTCTTTGGCTCATTCTCCACAATCTTTAGGCCATGAACATTTCCACAAGACTGCTACTACAGCCCAGTTCAGGAAATATTGAGCCTATGTACTTAACATATTAATGAACTACAAGAACAATACTAAACATGACAAACACCAGGTGAATATTTTGCACAGGTCAGCTTTTTACAGCTACACGGATAAGCTTCAACAAAGTTGCTGAAATACCAAAGAACATAACTATCAGATAACCTTTGGAAACAGGCATTATCAGTGAAATACTAAAAGGTCCTGTCTCAGTAGAATGCAACTGCATGTCTTCTGGGTTTTTGATGTAATCACTGACCATTAAACTGATTCCTTCCAATTTTGCTTCCTACAGGACCTTTACAAAATACTCCATTATTCTTCTTCCTTATTACCATTTTAGAAGATTGAATTTTTCTTAGTTACAGCTTTTAATAATTAATTTTAGTTTCCTGAACAATTTCACAGAGCATTATTGAGGAGTGCAATCTTGTGCTCGAGATAATGTGTCCTTCAGTTGTTTCAACAACTGAGCCTCTTCTGTTGTCACGGCAAGCTAACAGATGTGAACTGCAGTGTTGCAAGCGATTCTTCAAAACCTCTTCTCTTTTAACAGTCCTCTTCATATGCTAGGCATTGTTTTCCCTAAACGCCAGATTTAACTAATTAATGCAGGCTGCATGACTGCTTCATCTCATCTAAAGCTACAATCTTCAGGGTATTTTTCAAAAAATAATGGAAGAGTACAAAAATTCTGGCACAGTGCACAAACATTTCAACTCCCCCCCCATTCTTCCAGTATAGAAGCAACATTCCATTTCTTTACTATATCCAGCTTTGTCCACTTCAAATCCTGCTGAGTTTACTATACCACAGTTTCTGAGTTCGTTATTACAGTATAATAATTGGAGTATCCACTCCAATTATTATGGATAAAGCAATTTAAATTGCCCCATTTTCCATAACATTTTCCAGACTGCAGAATAGTCTCAAAACCCTTCCTTGACTTTTTGTTAAAAATTCTGACCCTGCGTCCACAGAGGAGCAAGTGCAATACCAACTTACTGTTCACAGATTCAAAATTTTATATTTTTTATAACATTCAAATATGTTTATCACACACTTAGCCAGTAAATCTCAGCTCTGTAAAGAACATGTAGGAACTCCTCTATTTTATCCACTCAACACTCTTACACAGATAGCTAAGCTTGCATATCACCTTAGTACATTGCGAGCAAATAATCCATTTACTGAATTTTCAAGTTTTTATTTCATATCACTGAAAAACACCAAAATAGAAGTCTCTCAAAATTTTCAGAGTAGGACTTACCATATCAGGGGATCCCTCGATAAGGTGAAACCAACCCAGCAATCAGGACAGGCCGAAGTGAATTATGTTCTTCATGTTGGCTGCACTGTGCTAATTGTGGCACTTTCCCCCATCTGTATTGTTGTGGGGTAAATGGCTGGTATTTCACAGTTACCAATGAAGTCTCCTGCTCTTCAAATCAGGTCTTAAATATTACCATATTCACTTGCACCAGAAGGTGAAGGATGGAAATCAAGTATCACAACAGCCACTTCCTTCATTTTTGGTATAACTAGTGTAGACAGGACATATCAATGTCCAATGCTGCTGAACAACGGGTTTATTTTAAACCACAGTAAGATTACTTTACGCAGCTTTGTAAGAAAACTGGAATTTAAGAATACAAAAAATTCTTTTTTCAGCACTGTTTGCATATGCACTTTAGTGAAATTGTTGTCCTGGTTTCAGCTGGGGTAGAGTTCATTTTTCCTCAGTAGCTGGTACAGGGCTGTGCTTTCGATTTAGGAGAGAATAATGTTGATGACATGCTGATGTTTTGGTTGCTGCTGAGTAGTTTGCCCTAAATAAGGACTTTTCCAGTGTCCCATGCTCTGCCAGTGAAAGGCTGCAGAAAAAAAACCTCGGAGGGAGCACGACAGGACAGTTGACCTGAACTGGCCAGAGGGTTATTCCACACCATAGAGAGTCATGCCCAGTGTCGAAAATGGGGCAGCTACTCCAAAGCAGGGGCCGATCACGGCTTGGGACAGGCCTCGCATCAGTCAGTGTGTGATGAGCAACCGTCCTGAGAATCACTTGTTTTTCTTGGGTTTTCCTCTTCTCTCTTCCTTTTTTACTATTATTATTGCTACTGTATTTTACTTGGTTTCTTTTAACTATTCCTATCTCAACCCATGCTTTTACTTTTCTTCCCCCAATTCTCCTTCCCGCCCTACAGGGTGAAGAGTGAGCAAGCAGCTGTGTGGTGCTTGGTTGCAGTTGGGAGTTAAACCACAACAATGATAAATGACAATTAGCACAGAGCATTCATACCTAAGCAGAGCTTGAGAAGTTATGTGAATCACCTACTATCTTTCAGTTCAAAGACTCATTCTAATTACTTACCACCACAACTAAATAATTTTTCTTCAGGGAATATCAACATTCTCTTTGGAAATCATCTTTACTGTGATGCTTCTAAGCATCATCTTGACAAACACCACAAGACCTTCAGCATCTCAAAGGACTCAAAACTAATCTATAAACTGAAAGACATTCAAGAGGAGGAGCATTTCCTTAAACCTAATCTGGTGGTTTATAGAAGAATCTCCAAAAGGCACACAACAGTGTGACTGAGAGCATTCAAAATGTTTAGCATAAATTACAAAACCACCTGCTAGGGACTAAAACCATGAAGATCAGGTGAGTGTTTAAGCAAAACAAAGGTGCACAGAACAAGCCCCTCAGTATAAGCAGTTATCAACTTTTGCAGATGCAAATGACAAGGTGAGTGTAAGGAGGTAAGGAAATAACTGCTTCCATTCTCATCCATAAACACCCTAAACAGGTCCCCAAGTATCAATATCATGTGATCTCACTATAAGCAAAAGTATAAGCTTTACAGTGGAGCACCAAGTCTTCCAGTAAAATGAACACTCAATATTACAATCAAATCCCATTGCTATTATTTTTTCTCCAAAAGCTTCTGCACAGCTCTAACTTTGTCTTTATTACAGAATCTTCCAAAATATGCCAAAAAGTTCCAGTTGCTCTTGAAGTTCACCCATTTGAAAAAAATACATGGGACTGCTTCACCCACCTAATCCTTTCAGCAAAGTGTTCACTGTTAACGTTCAATATGCTCAACACCCAGAAGATTATTATCAATAATCAGTGCAGCTTTACTGCAGTGTTCAACTCCATCTTGAGAGCTAAAGCTACAATAAATATGTAATGAATTCAATTTTAGATTTTAAAAAGACAAATCAGTTGGTGTAGAAATACTAACAGTAGAAAGACCTAATGCACCCCGGGGGGAGAAGTCTATCCAGTACACATCATCTTCAAATCAGTAATAGCATTTGGTAGCCTCAAAACCCAAAAGTTCACCATTACTGACATTAGTGACAGCTCTGCCATCAACATACCTGAGCTGGCACAAGCTACAGGAGAATCAGTATTATTTAAATAAGTTTCAGACACAAAGAATGCACTGTCACAAACCAAAGCAATTCCTTTTTCTTTTTTTTTAATCCATAATATTAGAAAAGAGGCATATACACTTCTATGTAAATAGAAGTGTTGAAAAGAGAAGTCGTTCTCAAAAGCTTAAGGGTAAAAAAAGGAAAAAAAAAATCCTACAACCAAAAAATTAACACCCACCCACCTCACTGTGGGGGGGGAAGTGCCCACAATGATCTCATCACTTATGTGCAAACATGCCCTGCCTACCACCAAATCCTACCATCCTGTTTGATTACCATGTCTCAGAGCTCCACAGCAAGAGTTAAAGCATAAATTTCATACTGCATACACCAGTTTCAGCAAGGTATTCAGCATCTCAGCCTGTCAAATCAAACAGCATGTCTAAGTCAGTAAATAGCCATTAAATCCCGCAAAATGCCAGCAGTATACTCATTTGGTAGAGGTCTCATCTCTGTAACTAGATGGCTGGGGTTTGCTACAGCTTCTAATACTGATTCACTGCAGAAGTATTTCTGTTCTTCAGGGAATTTCCTCAAGTTACCCGTTCTAGCTTCAGGAAACTGAATAAAAACATGCTCTTCATAGCATAAAAGTACAGCCAACCTGACAGTTTTCCTGTGACTTCCTAAAGAGTCAAGCCATCACAAGACAAGATCACAGCTGCAGTCAAGGTCTTTCAACCACAAACAGAAGAGCAGTTCAGTTGGAAGAGACCTACAATGACCCAGTCTAACACCCAAACATTTCAAGGCTGGCCAAAAGCTAAAGGGTGTTATTAAGAGCACTGTCCAAATGCCTCCTAAACCCTGTTCTGCGGCAATGATCAGCTCTCTAGGAAGCCTGTTCAGAGTCTGATCAACTTCTTAGTAAAGAGATGCTTCCCTATGTCAGTGAGCCATGGAGCAATTAAATGGCATTTTACACATCATATAATCACCCTGGCAACACCACTGAGTTGGTAAACAAACTCTTTTCAACTGCCTTTCTAAATACAGAAATGAACAAAGAAACCAAAGGTCAAGCCAAAAAACCCAAGCTACATGGCATCTTTTTAGTGTGGTAGTTTCACTGTCCATCCATGCAATCCTCAAGGACTTTTTCATATAGATTGAAACAAAAGCAAGTAAACAAATCCATAATTGTTACTGATCTCAGTTGACCTCTTCAAAACGTTTATATGAATATCTTTATACAATACCTGAGTCTTTTCCACTTTTAGCATATTGCACGAAGAAAGCAAGGTAGCAATGCTTAAATTCCATTTCTTTTAGGCAGAGTCAAATACCTCTGAGTCACACATTTACCAACCCATGCATCCAATGCCTGCATTGGTCACTTTTCAAGTGATGGACCATAATCTTTAAGGCGTACCACAAAGTCTGATAATTGAATGATCTATTTTACCTTCTAAGAAATTTTGCATAGCCTTTCCTAGTATATTCCACATGCTTTTCCCCGCTTTAACCTGTTTTCCTGTCTTTTGCGGAATACTTTTTGAGGAATAAGAAAGACTGATTAAGACATACAGAAGAATGTTTTCCTCTACAATACATTAAACTTGGAATATAGTTTATTTCCTATTTGTAAGTTTGCACAAATACACAAAACAATGATCAGATCAGTCTGTATATACCAACCTCTGTTCCAATGCCAGGCTGAACACCAGAATATACAGTATCTGGAGGAGGGCCTCCATATTTCCTCTGTCCTGTAGTTACATCCAAAGTGTAACCAGTCCTCTCTAGCAAAGCCTGAAAAAAGAGAAAGACTAGTTACAAGGGACAGGGCAGTGGGTCAAAATACAGAGAATAAAAAATACATCTCAAGATAAGCACTTATCTTCTCCTTGCCACTCTTGATAAAAAGGTATATATGAAGACAACCTACAAAAAACCTGCTATTTTGTTGGTTTAAAAAAAAACCCTATAAACAGCAAAATTAGCTTTATACTATGAGGTCACTGGAAAGAATTTGCTTGTCTTTTCCCTTATTTTCCCAAGCATCCCAAGAAATCCAGAATACTGGACAATTCTTGCCACCCACTCTGTACTCAGGTTTCAGCACAACAGAATTTCCTAATATACTACTACCTCATTCTTGCTGAAATAGTCAATCAGTCTCAAAGTAATTTATGCATGTAAAAGCTTTAGTATTAAAGGACAAGTAAAACAGTTCTTAAATATATATCAATATTTTTACAGACCATACATTTTGGCAACTGTGTGATCAGAAAGATCCACATTTCCAACAAGAACTCCCTAGAATCTCTATCACATACACATTTCTTCAAAGCCAAGTGTAAACATACTTATCCAGGTGGTATTTTTGAGTAGATCCAGAATTTCTTTGGTCTGTGCACAGAAAATATATATAGCAGGTAGTACAGAATAACCAGTATCTTCTTCTAAGTGTTACCTTAATCTTTGCTTCATCTGGCCCCTTCGTTGATTCCTGTACTTTGCTGCCTTGTTTCTCTCTTTGCCTGTAGGTCTTCATAACTCCACATAAAAATGCACTTTTGTTCTGTAGATACAATTTACAAAACAATTCAATAGTGTGTACGACAAGCCCTGGGAATCCACTGACTCTTACGCTCCAGACCACGAAATCACTACTTCAAACCAATGCAATAAATCAAATGTCAAAAGAATTATTTAGGAAAATACAATTAATGAACAAACTTGTCAGATTGAAAAAGTCGACAGGTTTCAAATAACATTTTGACCTGTTTTCTCAATTGCACACTCATTATCTGTGAGTTTTTACTTTACGCTTAAATACCTACATGTTTAAGGCGATTTTTAACACATTTGTGATTTGGGTTTGAAATATAAGGATACAACAATGTCGATGAATTTCTAAATTACAACTCTCCTGCCAGTAGTGTCAGAACACTGTACTTATGTGCTCACACTCCTGGAGCTCTCACCTTACCTGTACATGCGACAGGTCACTTTCTTTAAACTGCTGTAATACAGAGAGGGCTCCTTCTTCATTAAATTCCCTAAGAGCATCAATTGCTCTTTCATCAAGATCGACATAAGCTACCAACCCTAAAAGTTAAAGATAAAGAAGTTACAGATTTCTATTGAATTTTATACAAACTAAGAACTATGCAGTTTGCTTTTAAAGTCAAAAATTTACATTCCATTGCAACAGAATTACACATTTAATTACATATTCCTACAAAAGTATAAGAAAGAGCATGAGTACAACAATAAAAAAGTTAAAATGTATATACTAAGTACTAGCTGATGTGCAACATTATACCCAGTGTTAAACCGTTTCCTAACATTCAGGAATGCAATCTGCTGTATAAAAGCAGTATTACACACCTGGGTCTGAAACAATGAACACTGACTCACTTCTAATAATTTGAATTTTGTTTATCTTATTTTAAGTTCCACACTTCCTTCTCTTGAATTGAGCTGTTCTAGAATAGTGTGACAGGTGAACATTATAGGTATCCTATTGTATGGGAAAAAGGAACTACCCAACTGATTATCAAATACTTAGGAAGCCACACCCCACAAAAATATTAGGATGCAAAATTGTTTGTTCACTCTTTCTTCCAGCTTCAAAAAAGCAGGCATCAGTGGACTTTATGTATACATTAAACAGTGTTTGGGGCTTTTTTTAACTCATTTTGTTGCTCTAAACAGTTGCAAGAGCCAGAATTCTAAAAGGTATTATTTTGAGCCCTGCTATGTACCCAAAAATGTTAATATTAATTTTACAGGTACAGACTCCCCCAAGAAACACTGGACCAGTTCTGAAGCACATTTTTCTATGTAAGGATCTTTACAGGTTATTTTGCTCCTTTTGTAATGAACCTGCATAAGCTGTGCAGTGTGAGAAACAGACTTTCAGATTTGTACTTTTAAAATTATACATCCAAATTTAGGACAGGTACTAAGAACTCCACACACTTTGCAACAGCTTGATCTAAAAAATTACACATTATTTCACTGCTACTTGATTTCAAAAATGCACAGTAGTGCCAAGCCCAAGGACTACATTTCAGAAGTGATCCTGCATATTGGAAGGCACCTGTATCTTTCATAGAAGTTCTCAGCAAATTAAAAATTGCTAAATTCAATCCCAAATTTGACTTTGGTGTAAAGATTAGTTTGCTTCACTGACAAACCCCTGCACAATGCAAACATCTTCAGTGGCATTAATGAAGTGTGAATAATGTTTTCAAGTCACTCATGCAGTGGAATTATACTTGGTAGTCAGGTTCTGGGCTGAAAAGTTTTTAAATTCCTTAAGAACTCTTCACAACGAAGCCTAACTGCAACACATGTTAGAGCCCCACAAGTTCCTGTGCCCAGGCATTTACACCTTCTCTCAGACCATCAAGTGCACCTCATCATGACCCACAGTTGGAAAGTGCACCTCTAAAGCCAATAAAAGCTGGTAAAGGCATGATGAAAGCTCACTGTGAATGACTTCCAAAAGCCATCACCCACGTGAGTCAGAGTATCACAGTGAGGATTGATAAGGTATTGGTTTTGAACTGCCTTCACTTAATTAGTGTAATTTTAACTCTTTTCAACAAAAACTGACATCTTGCCACCAAGGCATTCAAGATAAGCACATAGAGCAGTTCTACTGCTCCTCGTAAATCTGTTCACGGAACACACTCGAAAGAGGAAAAGATAGCCTCTGTCTATAAGACAAAATAATCGGGTGGTTATAAAAACAAAATAGAAAAACCTCTGTACATAAAGAAACCTCTCTAGAAGTTGCAGAGACCACTTGCTACCAGCAAAGGATTACTTCACTTGCTAGATAGCTTATTTCTCAAGTTTGTTAAAAAGAAGTTAGTGTCAAGCTGAACATTTCAATGTAATAACCAACATGGATCAAACTGTCCATTCAGAACTAGAGGGAACAAAAAATTCACAGGCAGACTCAATTCAAATGTAGTCCCAGGCAAGACAAGCTAGTTGCTTCCCTAAGTCACCTATCCAGCCTTTGAGTGTTTTAGAACCACTGTGAGCAGTTGACAGTAAATAAGTAAAAGCGAAACAATGATTTGGATTGAAGAAAAAAAAAAAAGTACAGTTTAGTATGCGCAAACATACATCTTCATTTGGCAACGTCTGAGAAACGAGTGCTCTGTGCCCTAAAGTAACTAAGATATTACATACAGCTCTAAGGACGTGTCAAGTAATTAGTCAATGTCAAACCCAATTTGCCTTTAGGGAAGTCAAAGTAGCAAAACATTCAGAGCTACACAGATCAAAACCAATAAATTTTTAAACCTTAATCTATAAGAATTTGAAAATGGTATGCCCTCACTTTCATAACCAATCAGAAACAAGAAATGCATATTATACCTGTCTGAAATATTTCATCAAGTCTCTCTGCCACCTTCTGTGGGAGGCCTGCCTCTATCAGTGTCTTGTAGTGTTCTGTATGAGTTACACTGGAAGTATCCATTGGTTCTTCCTCTTCTTTTAATTGTACCGCATTACCATTCACCTGATTAGCCATTTTATTATGCTGCTGGAAAAAATTCAGGAGCTATATTACAATAAGCCAGAAATAACTAGTTTGTAGGACAATGCATGATTTATCTAAACTAATTTGTATACATGCTGCAAATCACCTGTATCAAAAGTTTTATTTAATACTTTTTGGATGCAGCTGATCTAAGTTTCAAAAGAAAGTACAACCCTTAGTATTGTGGAAAATGTACATGGAAGAATTTACATAACTTTTATAAAATGTACTTCATGTACATAACGATGTCTAAACTTCATCTGCTGATTGCCATTAACTGGTTACCATAGCAGCTAGAATGTACAGGGACATAGTATTAACAACCGTCAGCAAAGACTCAGAAGAGCTAGTGCTATTCCATTTCCCATTCCTCTTCTTTTAAAACAATTGTTTAAAATGTAGTGAACACATAACCCTGGAGGGTAGCTTAAGATACAAAAATGTCAATACTTGTTTACTTATTTCCACTTTATTGGGTTGTTGCCATGTCTTCCTTCAAACCCAACATGCTGCACAAGACTAGCCACACGCTTTCTCATGATGCTGTCAGAACTTGAGGATAGAAGGAAAAATTGCACTCTAATGCACATTGTCATTTGAAGCTGCAACACAACAGTTCCCATGCTTTCAGTTTCCCTCAAATAGGAGCTCTACGAATCACAGCTTTTTAAATAATATACACCTTATTGGTTTAAAAGGAAGCCATGACTGCAGCATCTTCAGTTCTTACATTAAAAAGACTTGCTTTCAGAATTAACAAACTGATTCCAAACACATGCACAGAAAAATGTACAGCTATCTCCTCAGACAATTACAGTGGGCTTTGCCCAAGTCATTAGAAACAGTTTCAATTTCTCAATTAGCCAGCCAACTGATATTTAGTGCTCTCAAATAAAAAGGCTGATGAGACAATTCAACTACCCAGCAGAGAACATTAGCATGATCAGCTGTTAGGTTCAGAAATGAAACAAGCCTCAGGCTTTAAATGACAAGACAGAAGTCGATGAGCAGAAGCAAAATGATAACCAGGTAGACAATGCAGTATGGTTGGAGCGATGCAATTAAGTACTGCAATACAGGTATGAAGAGGATTCAAGAACAGGTTTTTTAAATAACACTGAAGCCTCAAGCTATTTACTGGGCTGCAAAACGAGTCTCAAAGCATAACCACACCTTTAACGGTCCCGTGTACACCCAACCCTTCCAGACTACAGCTCATGAACTGGTTGGAAGGTATCCTATGAAGATTTGAGAGCAAGAGCAAGAAAGGAAAAAAAAAATTTTTTCTTCAGACAGTAATGATTTTACTAAAGCTATCTTAATTTAAAGGCCAACTTTAAAGAGATGTAATGCAGCCTCACATAGTTTCTGTCAGATGCCACTTCTTTTAAGCCATTAGTAAGGAAAAGAAAGGAAGTTTTCCACAGCTACACAGTATACATATATACACACACACACATTCTGTTACTCAACACAGAGAAACTGCTTTCTAACCAATTCAGTTTACTTAAAAGCAACTGTGACTACAGCCTAATTACAGAAGAAAAAATGCTACCTGAAGCCCACAACAATACTTATCTACCTTTACAGGTATTAACTATCAAAACACTAATGAACATAAAAGTTTTTATAAGTTACAAACATCACAGGAAGCAAAACTCAGCTACGTATCTGCTCATTAGATAGTCTCAGTAAGACCTCAAATTTGAAACACTGCAGGGCAGTGGAGGTTTAGTTACATCAAAAATGCTTTCAGTACAGTATCGTTCTCAACCCCTTTTCTCAAAAACCCATAGGATGAGACACAGAAAGATTATATACAGAGAGGGGTATTTTTGTGTTCACCTTTTTGCTGCCTTATAAGATCAGTTATTTACACAAATATTGTCTTCTCTGACACACACAGAGAGAAAAAAAGAAGAAACTAACCCCAAAAAACCTGAAAGGCTATGTCAATACATAAATATAGAAAAGTTATCTGAAACAACTACAAGGACCTTCTAAACTACAGTGGCTTATGGTGATGCTCACGGACAGTTTTTTGTGAACCCAGAGTAGCCTTCAAGTGTCACATATCCAAAAAGTTAACACCTTTCTCAGTGTTGCCTATAACTAAACAAAAGGCTAACAAGCTATTCTGTGTCCAGGCAGAAATACCTCCTCTGGAGTTCAGTGACTCAAACTTCTGACAGGTGAGATGTGCAGCCTAACTTCTCGAAAAGGTATCTGCCTCCAGCACAAACATACACCAGTGTGGGGAACAGTATCTAACCCCTAAGAAACAGATTACTACACAGCACTGCAGCTCAAAGCCTTTTTGACATTGTAAATTAAGACTCTGCATTTTAATTCATTAACGGTTTGGTTTTGCTTAAGAATTGTCCTCATGAAGAACTAAAATTAAATGCAATGCACTTTCAGTTTGGATGTTCAAATTTTAGCTATTTTACTGTCACACAAACTTCATCTAAAAGGTTTTCTTAAAGAAATTTACTGTGGAAAATTTTAAAGTGACTTAGGTGTCAAAGTATTAAGGGCACAGGAGCATCCAGAAGAAATATATTTCTTTGCACAGATATAGCAATAGATCCCCTAATGGCTTTGCAAGCTTGGCCTGAAATCTGAGATTAAACTGACTTTTATTCCTCAAAGATCAGCAAAAAGCAAAATTACATCTCTTACAATACTGAATCTGCACTCTGAGTTCAGCAGATCTATGTGGCTGAAAGTCATACCTGAAAAACACTGTTTAGCTTTCCCTCTAGGTACCACCAGAAAGGTTTAACTGACAAGAAAAATATTTTTAATTTAATTTTATCTAAGTAAAACCCACAATCATTTCGTTAACATTTTTGTTCTCCTCTAAAGAAGTATTAAAAGCACGTTAAAGAAAAAGAAGAGTGATATCTATGTTTGCATGCACAGTGTGTCCTATAACAGACCAGGCCACGCAAAGGAGAACCCCCAAGTACTTGGAAGTTTTTCATCTGCATTAAGGAAGTCAAATATCTAGAAGAGGGGGAGACTGGTTGACTTGCAAAGATTTCAAGAGTGGATTATAAGTAAAGAATTACGTGTATTAGTACAAATGGGATATGTATCTGTATTTAAAACATGCAGAAATGGATGAATTTAAAACAGTGCACACAAAACCATGCTTACCAAATGAGTAGAAGTAATACACGTTGGGGACAACTTTACATAGGCAAGGAGAATTCCCAGTGGTGCAGAGAGGTTACCTAACTTCACCACTATACATATAATCATATGTATAACTATGCATATGGGGAAGGGGTTTGTTTCATCACTGTTACCAAAAACGCTTTTCTGAAAACCATAAATATTTCACGACATAAAAGATGATTTTAGCCATTCACTGTCTTCCACCCAGAATTCCTGCATCTCGAGAGAAAAATCTACAAAGTGACTAGTCCCCTCTCTAAGACAAGCAGGAGGTTAAAACTACAGGTATTTCCAGTGTTTCATAACTCACATGGCTCAAATAGTTATTTTTCTGGAAAACAAACAAAAATAACAGAGACCTGAGCCTGACAGCATATGGCTTCTTGAAAAGAGAAACCTGATCTCAGCCTCAATTTGACAATCACAAGTTCAACAGCCATGATGTTAATATTCCCTGTATCTTATACCGTGCCTCCAACAGAGGTTGCCACCTACAGACTATCTAAGTATAACTCCATCCAATTAATTATAAATTCAATCTAGTTAACTCAAAATATGCTTAGTAACAGCTTCAATGAGCAGAAATGGCAATTTCTGGCAAGAGGACAATATCTCAGACTACCATGACCAACCTCACAGTGATTATACACCAATACCATTTTCAGCCTTCTGCTGAAAACTTAACTTCACACAAGAAATGAACCTGTTTAGCTCAGGTGCACAGGAAATGAACTAACTCATTGTAAAAACTCGGCACAAAAGTCATTCTGCTTGCTTACATTACTGTTCCTACTATACAATGTATTATCTCTGTCAACCAGTTAAGTTGTATTAAAAATAGCACTGAAGGAAGTTTGGGGGCATTTGGTTGTGTTGTTCTAATTGACCACAAAAAAACAAGCATCATCCCTATAGTTATGCCTCACACTCTAAGAACCTTTTTGTGAAACAGGAAGATAAACACATGACTGTAGGGAAGAGTTCACATTTAAAGGCCGAACTAGGGATTTACTAAAACCTCACCTGTTCACAAATATTTTTGTACATGAAGGCATGTACAAAAGGGTAGGCCCTTTATTTTGGACATAAAGGCATAATAGCCATTTCTGTCATACCATGGCTTACTGAATCACAAAAAATACATTTTAATAGCTTAACTATGCTGTACTGTTTCTTTGCGTGAACTACAAGAAAATTTATTTAGAAGGCATTTCAGCCTGATGACTTTTTTAGATTAGCCATGTTTCCTCACTATCTGTATGCTAAAACACATCTGGCATCCTCCTCACTCCTTCAGCACACAATTCTCAGCCTTCCTCACTCCACCGTTCCACGGAAAGAAAAAATCTAAGAACCTCCAGCATGATGCTAAGCCAGAGACTAGCACAGCTCACAGAGAAACTAAAACTCTGCTTCACTACCCACACAACTATAACTGGGACATGACTTTAGCACAGCAGGTTAGCAAAATGCCCACCAGTGCCATTAAAATACAACACTGATTGCATCCTCCTCCGACAGAGCTCCTATGTTTTGCTAACCTGAAACATAAAATCTGTACATGCTCATTTCTCACTGGAGTTGGCCCTTCATACCTCATCTGGTTGTTTGCATTGTACTGAATAATTGTTATGCCACCCCAGTTCAAAGGAACACTTAATAAAAATGAGCTTTGTTCTGAAGAATTTATCATCAAATATACTTGCAGATCTCTGCCTAAGAAAACGGGGAGTATTGAGTTAACAAAACTGGGAATTTCAGTTATTCTCAGGAGTCTCAAGTATTATTCCAACAGTGTTCACAGATGGACAGAAAAACTGAGAGATAAGAAGCACTTGTGTGAAATACAATTTTTAGGATGCAAAATTGTCAAGCAGACACTGCTCGTTCACAACCACCATTCCACATAGGTTAAAAACCCCGTACACTGCAAGATGCAGAATACTGGATCTATTACCTTTAAGAAGATGAAACAAAACAAACAAAAAAACCACACCAAACATCAGTGTTAAGTCTCAAAGGAAAAACAAAAAACACAAAAGAGAAGCCACCAGCTTAATGAGCATTACTGCCCTTTTCAGCAATTAGTGCTGGCGGGATCCTTTAGCGCCATATACGTGGAAAACGGAACCCAACACGCTGTTCCAAAAAAAGTAGTCCAGCACAGGCGTAGGTTCAAAGCCACGTTGAAATACAGGTAAGAACGCTGCTCAGCTCCAGTAACTAGTCTTATATTTTTTAAAAAATTTTAATAATGCATTTAAGAAAAACTTTTCAAGATTTACTAAAGACCTCTAGTAAAAATTAATTTGAGAGAAACGACATTCTATAAAAAAAATTCTGAATAATTTCTTTAAGCATTTGTCAGGCGCTACTCTCTCGATGACGGTCCGAAGCGTGCACCCCGAAGGTGCGGGTGGTGCCGCATGTCCCTCCGTACAGCCGGCTCTATCACACTACGCGCTGCCTTCGATTAGAGGACGCCCGGCGTGTGCGCTGCTGGGCGCGTTGCTCAGTCCCCGCGGGCAAGGCCCCGGCGCCGAACACGGCCCCGTGTGCGGCCCAGCGGCGCGCGGCGGGGGCC
>VXAU01000227.1:40577-69402 GCA_013399695.1 Formicarius rufipectus
GCTGCGGGCGCTCGGCACGGGTGGGTGAGCCGCGGCACCGGTCGGTCCGTGCTCGGCCCGGCCCTGCGGCAGCCCCGGCGGTGCGGGGCGGGCCCCGCCTCGGCTCAGTGGGCGCTGTGCCCCCCGCGCCATCCCCGGGAGGCTGCGGGGCCCTTCTCCAGGCCCGGCCCCCGTGTTCGGGGCGCAGCCCGGAGCGGCTGCCCTGAGCTGCCCGCTCTGAGACCGGGCCGGGTCGGCAGGTCTGTGTTTCTTGAAATAAATCTAAACGTTAAACATAAACACATGGTTTGGTTTGGCGTAGAACTGCGACGAGCAAAAACTAAACTGAACTGAACTAAATAACGTGTGGTGAGAGTGGATTTGTGTATTTACATCGGTATCGCTTGATGTGTTTAAAGGGCTGCCCAGCCAACAGCTGAGTTACAGCAATAGCTCGGTGGTTCCCAAGGAATCACAGAGAGTGACAGGCTGCTGCAGGAGTGGGAGGAGAGGCAGAGCTGTAGAGCAAGCCAGAGGAGGGACGGGCAGAAATGCTCTGCATGGTTTTTTATAGTTAAAATTTAATGTTAAATTATTATTTTGTTATAGAAAAGGCTAAAACTGGTCTTTTGCTAGTGCTTGAATAAAATAACTACAGGCTTGCAGTGAGCAGGAAGTATTGTGAATTGTAGTAGGGAAAAACAGGTAAGGATGTTGTAATGGTCAGTTAATGCGGGTGTCTCTTGTTCTTCAGGTAAAGCAAATTGAAAAACGGGACTCTGTTTTAACATCCAAAAACCAAATTGACAGGCTGACCCGACCTGGATCTTCCTATTTCAACTTGAACCCTTTTGAGGTTAGTTTGAACATTTCATTCTGCCTTCTGACTTGGTGTACCAACTTCCTGATTGCCTGAGTATTTGACTGTAGTAGAAAGCTGAACATAAAAAGAAATAAATCTCTAAGTAAAGGTACTGTGCAGAAATTTTGCAGAAAACAGAAGGATGTTGTATGTGTCCTCGCTCTCTCACTGTTTGATGGTGGCACAAACTATGTTCTTTTGTCACATTTCCCTCATGCAATATTACTGGAAGATTTGGCAGATCAGTGCCAGGTGCTTTCTGAACAGAAAGGTAACAGCTGGAGGTGGCAGCTTGGCAAGTTCTGGTCAGAGCTCTCTTTAATTCAGCATTTCTAATTATGTGTTTTATTTTGAGTGTTGGTCCCACTGAACTTGTGTAGTGCATAGATTGAGAAAAGGTGCTCACACCAGTGAGAAGCCTCTGAGGAGTCAGTGGGAAATGGATAATCCCCTCTCACACTGCAGTGTTTGACTCCAGTTGCAGTCAGTTAAAAAGTCTTAATGAGTAGCAAAATCCTAGGAACACAGTAAATTATTAATCTGGTTTTCATCTGAAGCTGCCTCTCCCTGTGTGTATTCCTTCCCTGATATTGTTTCCTTTCCCTTTTTAAAGCCTCAGGTGCTTTTTTGTAGATCCAGTTCAGGGTTGGTCAGGCAGATTAGTTGGCAGACTGGCTCTGACAACATTCAGTTTTGTGTAGATCTTAGTACTTGACTGGAGACTACATTAAGAAAACCTTTTGGGAATAGATTGCAGCCTTCCTGTGTGAGAGTGTTTTTTATTTACAGATTCTTGAAGTCAGACCACTGTAAATCTGCTCCCTTGTTGCTTGGATCTTCTGTTCTGTAAATTAATTCACTAAAGAGCTCCAAAACTTTGCCACATGTAGAAGATCAGTAGACAAGTGGTTTCATTCATGGAAGCCAAACAGTAAAACTCTACTGTCTTCTTTCAAAATGATAAAGTGAATAAATTCTTACAAAGTAGTGTGTTGCCTGCCAAGAGTTCTTAGTTAGGAATTACCTGACAGTATCCCAAAGCCCCAGTATGCTTCTGTTTCTGACAGACTGTTGCTACAGGACTGGTTGAAAGTTCAGACCCATTCACAGATGGCAGCTGTCTGCATAAGACTTGAATGTAGAAAGGGCACTGGCATTGTCAGAGGAATCTAGCATTGGTACAAGTAGAGTATTACAAACATGATGACTCTTAAAATGTGGAAATTCGTGTTATGATGGGGGAACCTTTCTGGCATGTGTGTGCCAGTGAACCAAGTGTTACAGAATATGCTGAGTTGGAAAGGGACCCATCAGGATCATTGAGTCCACCTTCTGGCCCGGCAAAGGACATGCCAACAATCCCACCCTGTGCCTGATAGCATTGTAGAAATGCTTCTTGAACTCAGACAGGCTTGGTGCTGTGACCACTGCCCTGGAGAGTCTGTTCCAGTGTTCAACCACCCTCTGGGTGAATAACCTTCTGATATCCAACCTAAACTTTCCCCATTTCAGTTTCATGCCATTTCTTTGAGCCTTGTCACTGGTCATGAGAGGAGAGACCAGTGCCTGCCGCTCTGCTGCCCCTTGTGTGGATGTTGAAGATCCCGGTGAGGTGTCCCTTCAATCTCCTCCAGGCTGAACAAACCACGTGCCCTCAGCCACTCTAGAGCTTATTGCTGGGAACTAATACATGGAGAGTAGCATCAAACTTCATTTGCTCTCATTCTATCTTTTAGGTGCTGCAAATGGATCCTGAAGCCACAGATGAAGAGATAAAGAAAAGATTCCGACAGGTATTTGTCCTTTGCACTCAAAATCCCTGGAAGGAAACTAGAAGTTTTCTTGAGATTGTGGAGCTGGGCTTGGGCACAAGAAAACTGGTGATAAAGCTGTATCTGGGTAGAAGAATGGCCATTTTTGGCAGAGTTTCGTAGAATAATGATTGTATCAACAAGAGGAGAGCTGCAGAAGTATCCCTGAGCCACACATGGTTGGCTACTTTGCCTGTGCAGTGTGTCATGGGGCTACTGCAAGCTGATATACCTGTATATAATCATACTGAATTTGAGTTCAAAGAGAAGATCAAAATTCATCAGAAATCAGTTACCAAACTGACAAAAGGCGGTTTTCCTCTATAATATGGATTTAGATCCCTTTGCTGACAGACCTGCAGGAAAAATTTTAGTTTAATCAGTGCATGCAGCAAAGAAACAGTATGTGGAGGGCTGTGGCCTCCACCTGAATTAGTGGTGTGAGTGCTGACTGGCAAAGGAACTTGCCTCCCAAATTGGTGGTGGAATATGGGCTACTGTACATGGGAAGTGGGAGGATTGCCTTTTGGTCTGTGGCTGACTTCTCAGTTCTGCAGGGCAATAAACTGGAGCTTTCTCAGCTTTGGGCTGGTAGAACATTACAGGGGGATGTTTTGAAATCAAGGTGATGAAATGAAAAAGGTGCATGGAATTGTGTATTGAAGAAATCAAACAGCTAAATACAGAATGTGGAACAGTCAACAGAGGGGTAAAAAGACATTGGTTGAAGTAAATCTGTTCAGGACTGAAGACACCTTTTCCATGGGAACTAGAAAGTGGCAGCTGTAGAGTAGTTATTTTGCATTCTTTGCCACTAGTGCTGTTCAAGTTGCTGCTCTGTACAGCAATAGCAAAAATAACAATGTCTGAAAAAAATAAAAAAGCCATATGGGGAAAGTTTGAAAGAGCTTTGTTTGGAAAAGGATTGTGAAGGAGGACGTGTGCTTTCCAGCCCAGTTAAAGTTGGCCTAAGGATGGTAGTGATCCATGTCCTGTCTCTGCTGCATAGAGCATAGGAAGGAGTTTTCTTAACTTTCAGTAAGTACCCTAAAGAAAAACTTAACCAATCTTAAATGGTGTGGTATTAGGAGAGCATTAAAGGATACTGAAGAACTTCCTGGGAGAATTTGGTTAAGGGTGGTTTTTATGGGTTAATTTTTTTTCTCAAGACCAAGGATACAAAACTTGTATCAAGGAGTTGATCAAGGGGTTCGTATCAGCCCAAGCTCTGCAGCAGAGGGGTGATTAAAGTGTTCCACACATCCCAAACTGCAGCTTTTCTCAGATACCCTGTTTGTTGCAGGGATTGTTTATCAGCTTGTATTGACACATGCTTCTGCTTGATTTCTCTGTGTACAAAGGAACGTGATCCCTTGGGATTCTTTCTGTCTGAGACTATTTCCCTCCTCTCAGCAATCTCAGAAACACTCTTCATCTTTTACTATGATCTTGATAGCAAGATCTTTTGTCTTGCAGCTGTCAATATTGGTGCATCCAGACAAAAACCAGGATGATGCAGATAGAGCCCAGAAGGCATTTGAAGGTAACACTCTTGCCCTTTCTCTGCATTGCTCGGGGTTGGTAGTTGATGCTGCTTTTTTGGTGCTGATTCAGATGTTCATTGGAGTGGAGGGAACAAGGGTTGTTGCAGAGGTGCTTTAGCAGGGGTAGAAGCAGTTGTGGGAGCAGCAGCTGTGTGGGATGGTGACATTTCAGCAGGTGGCACTATGTGGCAACAAATGGCACTGTCACATCACGACAGAGGCAGACCTTGTGGGGTTTCAGAATTGTTCAGGAAAAACTACTTAATCTGTGCATTAGGTTTTCTTCAATCCCCATATGAGAGAAGTAACGTGATGGTTTTAGATGTAGGCTTTGTATCACAGTGAGGTGTTCTACACCTTAAACTCACCTCATGACCTAAAACTACAGCTGATAGGACTGATACTTTCCCCTGCTGTCTCTGAAAAGTATTGGACAGCTTCTGCTATCACTATATCATGAAACTCACTTAACAATTAATGTTTATCACTGACCTAGCAGTATTTAGTTAAAAAACCCAAACAAACAACACCCACAAATTGTAGAGGCCAAATTTGTAATGCCAACAAGTAGCAGTTTTGTGTTGCCTTGTGAATGTGACTGCTGGTGCTATTAATGTTGTTGCTTTTTGTTAGCTGTAGATAAAGCATACAAGCTTCTGCTAGATCAGGAGCAAAAGAAGAGAGCCTTGGATGTCATACAGGCAGGAAAAGAATATGTGGAACACACTGTAAGTATGAGAGCATCCAGGAGTGGGGGGTGAGTGGCAATCAGGCATTCTTATTTTCCTTTATTTGGCTCCCAGCTCTTCACAGCAGGACCAGGTGTGCTGGGTGCAGGACTGCTGTTGAGCTCAATGCAAGATAATTCAGTGAAATTCTGTACGTGGAATAATTAGGTCAGACCACATGATCTGACCTAAATATTTTTTTTCCAAATCTGTGAATGAATGATGCAGTTCAGATGTGTGTAGGTGGAAGAGAATAGGTGGTGACAGCAGGCGACTGCAAAGTTTGGGGGATATTGACCTATAAGAAAAGGATCTTGGATTGCATTGGCCAAGAAGTTAGTTGAGTGATGTGAGTGGACTAAAACACAAGAAGCTTGAGGAAACAGATAGTATGGGAGAACTCAGATACTGTTAACACAAGGAACGCTTGTTCTGCTCCTTGTTGTTACTCACTTGAATATCAAAAAGCAAATTAAACTTCCTGCTGGTTTGGATGGTGTATATTTGATAAGAACATATATTTAAAAATGAACAAACAAAAAAAACACAGAAGGGATTGTGTTGAAGGAATAGTATCCAACATACTGTTTTTAATTACTACAGTTTGTGATAGTGATCTTGTTTATCTGGGCCTAGGAGAGTTTGGTCTAAAATAAAAAATGCAATCAAGAATGGAGTTCTTCCTACATATGGGAGTAGGAATTCAGAACTACTTGGATACAATTATGTAAGCCCTATAAAAGATTTAAGGTTCTTACTTTTGTTCTTAATCTTTAGGTGAAAGAAAAAAAGAAGCAACTGAAGAAGGATGGAAAACCTCCCACAGTAGAGGAGGATGATCCTGACGTTGTAAGTCATACAGTGTTCAGAGAAACTGGGGAGTACAAAATGTCTTTTCATGAATTAAGATTCAAAACCAGTAAAGAAGTATTTATTAGATTTGGTAATGCTGAAAATCCTTATAGTTAGAGAAGAACAAATTCTAGTTAGCCACTGTAGAGTGCCATGTGTCAGGTGATACCTGTGTACTTTGGAAAACAGTTTAGTGTAGAGAGTAAATATATCATGAGAGTATATAGATCAAAATACCCTGTTATTGGAGCAATTCCTCATTGTTTGTGCATCATGTAGTCTTCTTTTAATTGAATTTCTTGTTGTCTTCTGACTGTGGCTTTCCTGCTGCCAGTAGAGGCACGTGTAGAACCCACTGCAGCGTGGCTAAAATGAGCTCTGTGAGGCTTTTTGGTGAGAGCTTTTGGCTGTTTTGTCCATATAGGAAGAATATGCTGTTCTGCAACAAATAACTTGTATTGAAAAAGGCATGGCATAGCTTAGTTTTTCTTACCTGGGTTCTAGTCTGAAAAAGTTCAGTGATATGAGGGGCTGTAACAGATGGTTTCCAGACACAGACTTCATTAGCCTTACTGTCATCACCTTTTTTTTTTCCCTGAAAAGTGATGTTTTCCTGTTGATATCAACACAGTAACCATCCTATTTTCCATTGATTTTCAGAAGTCTCTTGCTGTTCTTTAGTAATGAAGGCTGTTTCAAGTATACTGATTTTTTTTCTGGGAAACCAATGCCAGATTTTTACAACACATCAAGAAGATCTGCTGGAAAATTACAGTGATTATTTTGTCTTTTATTTGACAAATGTAAAATTTCAGGACTTAGCAGAAGAGGGTTTGAAAGGAACAGGTTTGTTTAGACACAGCTTCATGAATACAAATTAAAATGAGACAATTATAAGACTAATATGTATTTGTTTTCTGGTGCCAGGGCCAGAATTTAGTCAGCAGTGGTTTATACCTATTTGTCTGCTGCTGCTATTGACCACTGTCAGGGCAGGATAGGGATTATGTGGGCACACCTCTGATTCACTTTCTTCTTATGCTTCTTATATTTGTATGTAAAACAGACTTTAACTATGTTACTGGGCATTATTTTAAGACTGGATTTGTGTTTTACAGTTCAAACAAGCTGTATACAAACAGACAATGAAGCTCTTTGCTGAACTGGAAATTAAGAGGAAAGAAAGAGAAGCAAAAGAAATGCATGAAAGGTATAAGCAGTGTTCTGCTTGTGCAGTTCAGGCTCTTCTTCCCCATCATGCTTCCTCAGAGAAGATAAGGGACCAGAGAGTCTTAGAATAGTCTAAATTGAAGTGAACCTCTGAAAATCATCTGTTTTGAGCTCCTGCTGAAAGTAGGTCCTTGGATTAGATTAACAAGGGTCTTGTCAAACTGACTTCCAATAATGTAGGTTCCACCACTTCTCTGGGCAGCCTGTGGGTTCTAGAACTCTGTGCTTGAGAAGAGTACACAGGGAATTTGCCCTCCTGTGTTGAAGATGTGGATACATTTGATATGCTTTTATTTGCTTACATATACACATGGAGGCCAGCCACAACAGTGGTGACACAATTCTGCATGCTGTTAACATGCAAAGGATTGATTTTTAATTAAGTGCCAGAAATACCCTGTGGCATGTGTGATCCTTAACTGCTTTAGGTGTTTTGATCACATGTTGCCTAAATGTGCACTGTGGATGCACACCCTACTTCCAGTAGGGTTCTGTGCTGATCAGTGAGGTGGGAGATGGCTGCAGGCCTCTGCTTTTGATTACAGGTGAAAATTAGGGGCATAAAAATTTAATTCCTATCTTGCATGTTCAAGTGGTTATTAACTTCTCACTGTGTACTTTCAACAGTTTAGGGACTTGCCACTAGAGTTATGAAGGGGTCCAGCTTGTTTGGTGGGCAAGAGAAGCTGACTCACTAATTGTGTGCATGCTGTCAGTGGGGCCAAACCATCTTCTCTGCTTGCTGCTCTTCCAAATTTGAAACAAAATTCTAATTGCTGTTCTCTTTAGGTGTACATATCTATCTCTTCTGTAGTCTGCCAAGAAATCAGAAGAGCTTTTCAAGATGTTTTGAAAGTACTACTTTTTGTTTAAAGTAGGTGCTGGTGGGTTCATGACTTCTCTGTGGTTTCCCTTCTAGGAAGCGGCAGAGGGAAGAGGAAATTGAAGCACAAGAGAAAGCTAAACGAGAACGAGAATGGCAGAAGAACTTTGAGGTAATTAGCAGCTTCACTTACAGGATGGGCCTCAGCAATTCTTGGCCATGCTGCAGGGAATTCCCCTAGAGAGATAAGAGACCTGTTGTATGCAAGTCTATAAGATAATTTAAGTAAAAGCCTGGGTGGCCCATGTGTAGGGAGAAAAGCCCATCAATAAGGCTTTGGTATCACCTGTGCAGAAAGAGGTCTGGTAAATTAAGGTTACAGTAGTGTTCATCTCTGTCAGCAGCGAATTCTCATCTCTCGTTATAACTTTGAATTGTGGCTTAGCCCAGGTCACCAGAGACCAGTAAAACTTAATCTGGCAACTGTTTGTATGGGTTGTTGGTGATACTTCCCAGTCTGATTGCTAACATTTGTGGAGTCTGTGTCTCCTCTGAATATCAGAGACATGATTGACAGTCACTTCCCTGTGACTGCCATCCTGTTGTCAGAGTTAAGGTGTATCCAAAGTAGTTTGTGGTGGTTGTGCTACTATTCTAGGGGTCCAGCCTGCAGCCCACCAAGATATTCGATCTAGCCTGTAACTGTTCGTCATTACACACCAGAGTTGAAGACTTAGGACATGCAGAGGTGATGGGCAGGAAAAGAATTGGTAGGGATGTGCAGGACCTCATGAAAGGATGAGCTAGATTGTTCATTTACTCCAAAGCCATAGCCCAGTCTTATGTTCAAGATGACTTTAAAAAAGGAGAGTATCTGGATGAGGAGTATATGAGCTGGACTTGCATTCTGTGGAAAGTGCACAACTAGGATGTCTCTGAAGGCTCAGCTGGCTAGAGTTTGTGATTATATGCTGTATAATAGGTATATAAGAGCTGGATATTCTAGAAAACTTGTTTAATGTTGCTGTGTTAAGCATGCTGTGGATTTTGTAATGTAATGCCAGAGAGGTAAATTCAGTGTGTCACTGGCCTTGCTGCTGGCAGAGGTTCTGTGTTCTCACACCAGGATGGCCACAGAAGGGGGATGTCACTGCTGTAGGGGTGCAGTAAAGCACAGCAGCTGGGGACATGGGAGCACCTGTCACAAACAAATAGAATGGAACAAATGGGAGCTGCAGAACTATTGATTCTGGCTCTGAGTACCTGCATGTCCTCAGCCACTGCTGGACTGCTGAACCTCTGCATCAGCAGAAATAAGCCTCTCATGTATCCCAAGGATTCATTTTGGATATTTACACCCAGCTTTGACACTGCCTTTCCACATAGATTAAATGGTCACTAGCAAGGCTGGAGAATACCAGTGCAGATGTGTTGGGGGTGAAGTGTGCCCCAGCATCGAGATCACTGCTATTGCCAGGCCCTGTCCCATCCTGCTGTGGGGAAGGGAAGAGAAGCAGGCAACTGCTCTAACCAGAGCTCACCTATAGTACCAGTACTGTAGAGGTGAGCCTCGAGGGGATGGATCCCATGCTGTGAAGTGAATCATCCCTGAACTTACTTTCTCCTACTGTGGAACCGGCAGCCTGTAGAGATTGTAGGTTGGCTTTATGAAAAGATCTATGGCTAGTGTTTTTTTGTTGTTGTTTTGGTGGATTTTTTTGTTTGTTGTTTCTTCAGGAGAGGTTTCTGCTACTCTGTGTGTACGTCAGGGAGAGGAGAAAAGTGCACCAGAGACCTTTTCTCATTGTGTCAATGTGGGGAGACTTGGGGTGAAAAGCATGAGAGAAGGCAGCAGTGTGTTTTACTTCTCCTTGCCTCCAAACTGCAGCACCAGGAGAGTGAGGAGGTGAGACAAAGAAAGGAGATGTCATGTTCTGGGCTGACAGATTAGGCAGAGCTACTAGAGAGGAGGTTTCTTTTTTCCTTTACACCTTAGAGATTCAGTTGAGACTAGTCAGGACTGCACAACCCAAGCTGCTGGTTTCTGAAAAAAAGAAATTAGCAGTGCTTATACTGGTGTGTGTAAGCTCACTTGTAGTTCCACTGCTCTGTGTTGCTCTGGCTCTTCCCAGTGTCTGTGTGTCTTGGCTGTCAAGGGCTGCTGGGTAAGGGGAGACTGCTACTGATCTCTTGAAACAGGTATATACTACCTGTATTCTGCCTCATGCACTTCTTAATTTTCTACTTCCTCCCTGTTATTCACAGGAAAGTCGGGATGGTCGTGTAGACAGCTGGAGAAATTTCCAGGCAAATACAAAGGGGAAGAAAGAAAAGAAAAACAGGACCTTCCTGAGACCTCCCAAAGTAAAAATGGAGCAGCGTGAATGATCCTGGCAGCACTGCCTAAGTGCTTCTCAGTCCCCTCTCTGCTTTTAAGGACTCATTGGCACCTAGAGTAAGATATGCTTTTTAGTAGACTGTTTGTTTCCAGTACAATTAATTATCGGTCGAAGTATTTTTTGTACTCTGTCCATTTGAAGTAGGGCCAGAGAATGACCCCGGCCAGGGCCCCACTACTTGTAGAATACTTGGCTTAGGAGAGTCCCTGCCATTCCTGCTGTCCCTGTGTCTGCTGCCCTGTAACTTGGTGTTTTGTACTTCACAGAGACTGTGCTGTTTCACCACTTCTGTTTCTAGTTTGAGAGCTGAACAAAATATTGGAAATGCATCCAAACATTTCCAGGCATCATCTTTCTCAGCAAGTTCAGCTTGGGAAAGGTCTGGACTAATTCTGGGAATGTACTTCCAGCCCTTTGCAGTGCATCTGGCCTGCCATTAAGTCCTGCAGCTTGTCACTGCACTGCGTGGTGCTTAGAAGGAACCTGCCCTTAAGATCTGATTTCCAAACTAAAATCCCAGCTCTCAGGCTTAGACTTCTGTTAATCTTAGTGAGCAGCTGGTCGCTTCCTTGAAAGGAAAATAACTTCTCTTGATCAATAGTTAAGCTGCAATTGTCTGTATGTAAAATAAATTTTTACCCAAATTACCGTTTTGTTTTGTTTTTTTTTTCCCTTGGAATTATTAAAAAATGCAATAGCAATGGTGCAAATGAAGTGCTGCCACGGAGATGTTGCTGCTCTTCATCATGAACACTTTATCCTATAAGGGTCTACTGTCATCCTAAAGTCTGTTCTGGCTTGTATTTTGAAGTGACAGTCCTCAGGAGGCTGAGAGAGGATGGCTCTTCTCAGGATGCTGCCTGGGCAGAGGCAGGTGTACCAGGATCGGTGCTGAGAGCTGAGGAGGTGGCTGGGCCCTGGGGGAGTGTGGGTGGGTTGGGAGGACTTGGGCACCTGTCAGGAGCATAACTCCTCAGATCTGTGGGGTGAGCTCGAACTCATGATTTTGGATTTCTAAATTCCTTCTGTGTATTGTATTTTTTAAGATATTCTGAGCTATTTAATGGAAAATGGTACAAGCTCACGTGTCCTGGGCAGGTTCCTCTGGAGACCTTCCCATAAGCTCTTCCCATCTGTCCTCATGGCCATCCCCATACCTGGGTCCTGTGAGGAGCTGCTTCCATGGAGATGATGCTTTCCTTCCTCATCACTGCAGTTAGCCTGCTCCTTTCACTTGTCTTCGAGTGAGTGCAATCCTTTGTGCTGCTCCTTGTCTGTCGGGCACTGGCAGTGCCTCAGCCCGGGAGGGTTGGTTCTGCTGCCCTTGGAGAGGTGCCTCCAGCTGCTGGTGTCCCAGCTCACAGTTTTGAGGGACTGCCTGCTATTCCTGCCTGTGGGGAGGAGCAACGTGACCAAGTCGTGTTACCCAACAGGTGACTGCAGGAGGAGCAGCTCCCGGGGAAGGTCCTGCTTCCTGATGGGACCAGGACTTGGCTGAACCTGCTGAAGGGGGCTGGTGCTCTTCACTTGTCTTCCTCTCTCTTCGTCTTGTACACTGGTCTGTGTGACTAGATATAAAATGAAATGTCCTTCCCATATAAAACTAAGGTATTTTGGTACTTTATATATTGAATAGCTCAATACGGCAGAATACAGTTCCTATTTCCTGTGTAAACACAGAAATGTAGTTTTTTTTAGCTTATTTGTCCTGTGAGGTGTAACCTGCTAAATAGCTCCCTTGAACTGAACCTTAAAGGGCTTAAAGAGTAACACGTTGCTGATACTCTGCTGTTACAGGAGCCCGACAGGAAGTAAGTGCAGACTAACGTGGGCTGACAGGTCTGGGAGGCACTGAACTGCAGCATTTTTCTGTTCAGGCACTGAAATTACTTTTTATTGGCAGAGCCTGATCCTCCAGTAACTGAAAATGCATTGGTAGGACACAACTTCCTTGCCAAGGCAGCAATTGGCCACATTTGTTCTGGCAAAAATGTCAGCTGGTGGTGCTGCCTCTCTGATGCAATCTCCTCTGCTCTCTGGCTGTAAGGCATGAGCAGTTCTGGGCAGCAGCTCACACCATCAGAGTGTTACCAAGAGCAGTTTCTCACTGCCCAGAGGACATGCTGCCCCTTCAACCTGTCTGCCTCTTCCTCTGTCAAAGTATTTCTAGTTCAGAGGTCTGTCCCCATTCACTCTTGTCCCAGGGTTCTTCCCTTTGATCCTAAAACACTGCTCTCTAGCAGCATCTCCTTGCTGATGGTGTAATGTCTGCTGCCCTTTCAGATCTCTTTACATTTTTTTCAGGTAGCTCAGATTGGGCCCTATGAGAACTTGAAACATATGTAAGACCCATTTTAAGCTCTGTTTCTGCTTCTTAGAGCTGTGTATGTTGACAAGAATATACCCAGGGCAGTGGCTCACCACTGGCTCTCAAGGGGTGCAGCTGGGGCCAGAGACACCACGTCCAGCTCCATGGACTTCTGCAGTGGAGTCATTGTTTTCCAGTGGATCTCACTGGATTGGGACAGCTTGTAACAACATAATTTCATTCTCAATTTAGCTGTTCCTGTTTCCTTTGTTTCCTGCCCTGCCTCTGATATGCTTCTGTGTCTAAGCATGCAGTTTTTCCTGTCTTATCTGCCCAACCAAGTCCTGAGAAGCTTCTCATCTGCCAGGGGGCTTGGTTTGCACCAAAGTTCTTGGCCCTTTGCTGAGTATTTCTCTGCACCACTGGGAGGTTAATTCTGATTGTTGTATCTATTGTAGAAATAACTGGTTTGAATTGAGTAGGTGGAAATGAGTGCACAATGTGGATCCCCATAGATGCCAAGGCAGTGGGATGAATTGAATGGAATGCTATTTAATTTCAAGAGGTAGGGATGTGTAGGGAGGGATCTCTAGGCCTTCTCCCTCCCTGGAGCTCTTTTTGGATCAGTGGTTCTTGTAGACTAAGCTATTTGTCCTTGATGTGCAGAACCAGAAAATTAATTGGTGGGAATAAGAAGTAACTTTGTTTTTTGGTGTTGTTTTTTTTTTTTCAGGAGAAAAGGTAGGAGGGAGCTGCAGAAGTGCCTTTCAGAAGGGTCTTGGCTTTGGTTTTCTGTGGCAATAACTTCTCTGTGTCCAGTTCCCACAGAATGTACATGGGGATCAACCAAAGTCCAGCTTTGTTTTCTGGGAGTTCAGAGGTCACTTCTGAAGCTCTTTGTTCCAATCTGAGGAAGGGAGCTTGCCTTCCCCTCCCTATGCCCTTTCCAGGGGTGTATCTGCTGTTCAGCACTAGTGGGATGGGAAAGGACCTTTGCAAGGTAGTTGTTTTCTTGTGTCTGAAGATAGAAAAGGGCAACTGCAACAGAAACAATTCACATATGTATAAAGAGGATGGGACAGGACCTTCGTGTCTGGTGCTACTGTGCAATTTAGCAATGAGAATGGAGGATCCCCTGAGTACCTAGACAAGCTGAGGTCTTGATTTCACTGGGAAGTAAAGCCTAGACCAAGTTACGGCCTAGGGGATTAGTCAGAGGGGAAATCTCTTTTTGATAAGATATGCTCTTAATTAACCATCAACCCCTTCTCACTGGACAGGAACAACTTGTTCACTGTGTATTTCAGGGCTTAACTAGTTTGGGGGGATTAACTGCAGCCAGTGAAGTGCTGGATGGAGGGAGCCAGGTGGGAGAGATCAGTGGCTTCTGCTCTCATCTCCTTCCAGGAGAGAGTTTCTTTTGCTAGTCCTTTTGAAACAACTGAAAGTGAATTAAAACTGTGAGAGGCTTGCCTTCAATATAGGACATTTCCTTCAGAAACAGTTGAGTGATACCAGTGTGTCATCTACAGAGATGGGCTGGATTGTCTTCCTTTTCCTCTTGCAAGCTGCAGTGTGAGCAGACCTCCCACCCTTGGGCAGCTGAGTCCTACATTGCTAGGGCTTCCTTGACCTGAGGGAACAGCATGAAGCTGTGTCACGAGGGGTTTAGTCTGCCTCTCAGGAAAATGTTCTTCCCCCAGAGGGTGGTGGGCACTGCCCAGGCTCCCCAGGGCAGTGGGCACGGCCCCGAGGCTGCCAGAGCTGCAGGAGGGTTTGGATGATGCTCTGGGGCACAGGGGGGGATTGTTGGGGTGTCTGCACAAGGCCAGGAGCTGGACTTCAATGATGTTTTTGGGTCACTTCTTACTCAGGACATGCTATGAT
The DNA here is from genome assembly GCA_013399695.1 of Formicarius rufipectus. Lineage (NCBI taxonomy): Eukaryota > Metazoa > Chordata > Aves > Passeriformes > Formicariidae > Formicarius > Formicarius rufipectus. The sequence goes on from VXAU01000227.1 coordinate 55,001, forward strand.
TCCACAGCTCACCAGAAGGGAAAGGGTATTGTCCCCTGTGTAGTGGCCCAGCACAGCGTGCCTGGTCTGGCCCTGTGTGGGGCTGCACTGGATGGGTTGGAAGCCTCCCTGACTTTGTTTTCCAAAACTCTTGGCAGTGCATCTCCTGCTGCTGGGAAGGCTCCTCTGCCTTCCTCTGTGGGTTACCTCCGTGTGCTCCTTGGCAGGTGCAGCTCTCACAGCCCTGGCTTCATGTTGTGCACAGAAGGGGCAGATGTTTGGGGGTGCAGCTCCTCCTGGCTGGGGTCCCATCTTCCCTGCTCCCATCTCAGTGCTGCAGTGAGCACTGGGCACACCCTGCTCTGGGATGTAGCTGAGCTGCCTGACTCACTGCTGACACTCGGCAGCCTCCCTGTGAGGAAACCTCCTATCATACCAGCTTGGACTCATGGGGCAAGAATGGACACCTGCCTTGGGGCAATTAGGTTTTTGTAGCTGGAGATCTCTGCTTCAGCCTGTTCAGAGACATGAAAATGGGCCTCCCCATCTGCCTGCTGCATTCACATTCCCTGTCTGGGCTATTCAGCTGTCCAGCAGCAGCAGGGACACACTGGGCGCTCTGGTAACACGTTGTTCTGGGTGCAGCAGAGTTGCAGGACTGTGTTTGGTTGTCGTGGTTTCACCCACTGTCCACCCAAAACCTCCAGGCTTCCCCCCCCCTTTTTCCTTCCATGAGGGAAAGGGGAAAAAGGAAAGGAAAAAAAAAAAAAGCTGAGAGATAATGGCAAAACAAACTCAGAGTAGCTAAATACTTAAATTTATTACTAACAAGATAAGAACTAAAACTAAAGCGTAAGAAATAAATCAGTCTTAAGAACACTTCTCCCACTCCTCCCTCCCTCCAACAGTTCGAGAGAGCAGGGAATGAGAGTTTCGCAGGTGGTGGTCGTGCTGCTGGCATTGGTCTTGTCCTGTGGGTCACTCCATGGGGTTTCCGTGGGCTGCAGTTGGGACACCGGGCTCCACCACGGTTTGCAGGGGGGCCATGAAGCTCTTAATCTTTCCCCTGCTCCTGTGGGGTCCCTTCCATGGGAGACAGTCCTCAAACTTCTCCATCAGTTTGCAGGGGGGCCTTAATCAGCTCTTAATCTTTCCCCTGCTCCTGTGGGGTCCCTCCCATGGGAGACAGTCCTCAAACTTCTCCATCATGAGTCCACCCCCCGGGCAACACTCCTACCGGGAAAAAACCTATTCCAGGTGCGTCTCCTTCTCCAGGAGTCATGGCTGCAAGTCTCTTCCAGGATCTCGCTCCATCCTGGGTCTTCCCCAGGGCAACAGCTCCTTCAGGGGCTTCACCTGCTCCTCCAGGGATGCAAGGGGTCTGCTTCAGGCAGTCACCTGCTCCTCCAGGGATGCAAGGGGTCTCCTTCAGGGGCTGCAGGGGTCTCCTTCAGGGGGTCTCCAAAACCCCAATAGATCTCCACGGGCTTGGGGGGAGGGGGGGAAATAGCTTTCAGTCCTTTCCCCCCCCCTCCCCCTGCTCCAGCATGGTTCTTCCTTCGCCTCCTCCTGCTCTTCTTCTTCTGACCTTGGTCTCTGTCTGTCTGTCTTGTTATCTCAAAGCTGGAATTTTTCAACTGCACAAACACTCCAATTCTTGCATATGTATCGCAGAGGCGTAACTGTAATTTTAATTAGCTCAACAGGACAGGAGAAACTTCTAGCAGCTTCTACTAAAGTACTTCTACTTTTCTACTAAAATTCAGCTATGGAAACCCATGACATTGGTTTACACAAAGAGCATCTGTAAAGGAAGGCAACACTGGTCCATGTGCCAACATGATTGTTGCAGTTCAGATCACACAACCGGAGTGTTCTGGGGAAGGACCTCTGAAGGTCTGTAAACTGACTTTATGTTTGAGGTGGGGCTATCACCAGTAGGAGGTAAGGTCAGCTGTGTCTATCTGAGCAAGCATAAGGATGAGACCCCCAGCCTCCCTGGGTTCCTGTCCCACTCCTTGTAGTGGAAATATTTCACAGATGTTCATCCTGACTGTCCCACACCCTGGTTTGTGGCTGTTGCCCGTTGTCACACCATTTGTCACTACTGAGAAGAGTTCATGTCTGTTCTCTGCAATTTCCCTTCCAGCAGCTGCAGGCAATAATCAGATGGTCCCTCAGCCTCTGGGCTGTCCCAGCCCAGCTCAGACTGTGGTGCCAGCTCTCTGCCTCTCCAAGTTCACCACATCCCTTTTGAGCTGCCCTGGCTGTTCCAGGTGCAGTGTCACCAAGCATTCACAGAGGGGACATTAACTGCCCTTGTTCTCTGGCTGTGCTTCTGGCAGAGCCTGGCTGCCTTGTTCACAACCTGGCTGGCAGCCTTCTCTGTTGGGAAGGGCCATAGTGGTGCAACTTGGGGTGTTTCCTGCAGCTCTGCATACTCCAGGTGGGTGTCTGACAGCTTTATTGTGGGGCTCCAGGACGTGCAGGCAGCCAGTTCCTTCTGGCAGCAGTGCAGGTGCCTGCTACATGTGCTTTGCGTGCCCACAGGTTCTGACTGGCTGGCCCTTCATGAGTGTCTGGGAACCCTCACACCTCCTCTTTTGCCTAAACCAGAGCCAGTTCTCACTGGCAAAAAAACCCCCAATAGCATTTCCTTGTTAAACAACCCACAGGGAGTAAAGGGAGCAGACAGAAACAGAAACTGAAACGTGATTTCTTGTTATAACACAAGTGACTCAGGTGGATGTTGTGCCCATGACCTGAGCAATGTCCGTGCCACACAACCCATCTGGGGTAACCCGATGTGGAACCTGAGCAGAGCAGTGCCAGCAGCAACAGGAGGGAGCAGGTCCCCCACGCCTCCAAATGCCCTTTCTTCCCAGGCTGAAGGAGCTCAAGGACTGAGGGGGGGCTATAGGGCAACAGAAGGGGCGTAGGAATGAGCTGCCACATCTGGGAGTATTTTCTGGCTGATATTTTCTGAGACTGGGACTCCCACAGCAGAGCAGTCCTGTCCTGGCACTTTGCCTGCTGAGTCTCCACCTCCCGTGGAAGGGTTTGCAATGAGCACTCGCTGTGCTGGCTCCTGGCCCCGGGATCTGGAAGGAAATGAGGAGCCCAGAGGATGGACCTGCCGAGGGCATTGGCCCCCCCTTACTGAGCCCTGACCACCTCTGTGCCCCTGCCCAGGAGCTGCTCCAGGGCTGGGCTGTCCCAGTCGGGCCCGTGAGACACCAGGTGACACGGGAATGTGACAAGCCCCTGGCCAGGATGGAGCCTCTGCCACCGTGTCCCTCCTGCTGCCTGCCCAAGGAAGGGCCACAGGAGCTGCAGGGCGCAGCCAGGACACGGCTGAGCGTGTCAGAGCTGCCGAGAGGGAAGTGAGTCACTCACCTGGGAGTAGGCACAGCACCCTCCTCCCTGTCCGAGCCTCTTCCTGAGCAGGAGCACGCTGACGTCTCAGCCTTGCCAGTGCCTCCGCTTGCAGCAGGGACCTGGTGGTCTGGGCTCTATGACTGGGCTGGGGCAGGTGCTTTGTGACCCCAAGGTAAGACACTCCTTTCCCTTCTGTTTACTCTCTCATGCCTCCCTTCCCCAGCTCCACAGGCTCTTGTGTGTGGATATCTCAGAGCATGGACTGGTTCCATGTCTCCTGTAGATCTCTGAGCCGTGGCGTCTCAGGCAGTTTCAGGGGCTTCAGAGCCATCCTCATCTCTCAACCTGGGTGTGGGAAAACATTTCTTGTTCTGTGCCCAGCAAGCAGGGATGAGGTACGTTGCAATGGCACGAGTCAGGCAGGTGCTGCTGGTACCTTTGGGACTCTGGGGATGGGAACTGTCCTCATCCGGGTCCTGTACCAGCCCTGGCTTTGCTTGGATGCTTGAAGCAAGGTGAGGAGCCCTGCCTGGACCTTCCTCCTGAGAGGAGGAGGCAACACTCAGAGCCTCTTGAGGAGACCAGGTCCTTCATCCTGCCCATGCACAACCCCTGCCCAGGCTGGGCAGGGGGACAGGGCCAGCAGCTGTGGCAGAAGGGGTCTCGCTGCAGCCTGGAGCAGTGTCTTTGCTGCAGCAGCTGAGCCAGGACATGGCTTTCGCCTCCAGCAGAGCTGTGAAAGCCTGTGGCTGCAGCACACAAGTCCCAGTGTGGGGGCCTGTGAGCTCACCTCTCTGCCCGGTGCAGCAGGGCTGTGCTTGGAAATGAAAACCAGCTGGAGGCTGTTCCGCTCCCTGCTTCACATATTGCCAGCCAAGCTGCCTGGCTCCCAGCAGTGACATTCCCTGCCAGTCTGGGCAATCCTGGTGGCACAGCCTGTGGCAGAGGCCGTGCCCTGCTTGGGCAGCTGTTAGAAGGCTCCCGGGGAGTGCTGCAGCCTCTGCCCCAGGAGGGGCTCCTGGTGTGTTTCCCATCCGAGTGAGCCCAGCTCTGGGGCACATTCCTGCAGGGTTGGTAACAACCAATATTGGGACATACTGTGCTTGGCTCTGAACTGCTCACAGCAGGAGAAGCTGAGAGTTTATTTAGTATTTCTTTCCTGCAACAAGCAAAAGGAAATTTTGCAGTGAGTATTAAGTGAATGGTGGGAACTCACAGACAGTAACACTCAGCACCAGCTCAGCAGCTGCTGCAGCTCCAAAGGAACTTTGTGTTCTTTCGGAGACCATCCTGGCAATCGAGAACACATCCTAGAGACAGGGACTGGCAGGTACCACACTCATCTGTGTGCTGTCCTTCACACAGCTCCGAGCCTGGTGGCAGCAGCTGGTGCCATAAGCTCCATGTTCGTGTTTCATCTTGTCCTTGTTCACTGCTCATGTCACTGACAGGGCAGTCACAGACCCCATAGCTGAGCTGCTGCTCCACAGAGAGCTCTTCTCTGCTAACATAGCGTGGCTTGCTCTTGGGAAGCAAGGTGTGGGTATTTGCTTATAGTACTATGTTTTCAAAACCAAGAGAATTTACATGTGGTCATGCAAAGCGAGTGTTTTGCTAACAGGCTCCATACAAGATGGACATGAACACAAAGACACGTGCCAGAGGCAGGCAGTGGGTACAGGGGGGCAGTGGCATCTGCCATGAGAGTGCTGCTGGGTGCCAGCCTCTGCCCACCAGCCAGCCTGCGTGTGAGTGTCCCCACACTGTGGCAGTGGAGCAGCTGCTCCAGCATCCAGCATCCCAGTACCACCACCTGAAGGACCATCAGTGCTGCTTAACAGCATCCTTGGGAGTCAAAGAAGCTTATTTATTTTTTATTAGGTTGCAAGTTGGCTTGATAAAAGTGAAGGCATACTCAATTATTTTTTTTTTGGTTTGTTTTGGTTTGAGTTTTTTTGTTTTGGTTTGGTTTTGGTTTTTTTTGTGTTTTTTTTTTTTTAACTCACGCCTTGCCAGGCTATCAGAGCTGTCAGCCCGTGGGTGCATCTTCTGGGTAGGAGGAGCAGGAAACAATGGCAAACACAGGGTGGTCAGACTGCCAGGAACACTAGCAGAAGGTATCTTAATACTGGATTCAAAGTTACACCCTCGGAAAGCGGCAGCAGGGCCAGGAGACCAGGGGAAGAGGCTCCCCAGGTGGGAAGGGAGGCAAAGGGAAGGGCTGGCTGTGGGCACTATGTGGGGGCAGTGGGACGATTCAGAACGGACGTGCTACAGGGCTGAGCAGAGGAAGGATGAAGATTTCTGAGGGCTCCTCCCCAGCCCCAAACCCTCCAGGCTTTCATTTCCTCTAAGCTCTGGGCTGCAGCAGAACAGCAAGCCAAACTGAGTGTTCCTACAGTCCCTGCAAGCGCTTCTTTTGCCTCTGGACCTCCTGACTGCTTTCTCCAGAGCTCCCAGCCAACCTCCTTAGCACGCTCCTGTTTGGTTTTTAATTTATTCTGCCAGAAGGAGCCTTAAGGGCACATGTGGGCTCTGTCTGGTCCACAATGGGTCAGGCTCCTCTGTCCATCTTCAGGGCATGTGATGGGAAGGAGGGAGGGTGGCAGGTGGTGGTGGGAAGGAGACAGGTGCCTGTGGCCTGTGCTCCAGCACAGCTCTGGGGCATCATGCAGGAGCCTCATCCCACCATTCAGCTGCCCCTGACACGGCCTGACAGAGGCAGCTTGGCTGTGCCCGTCTCCACACGTCGGGCTCTCCTCAGCCCACCCTGCTGAGGCAGGACTGGGCCTCCCATTCCATATGGTGCTGTTGCTGTGGGGCTCCTTTGCACTGGGGGTTTTGGTCCTACTCTGCTCAGGGGACTTCCAAGTCCCTTGGCCATCCCATGCTTTTGTGGGGGACAAGGGTGACCCCACAGGGGCTCGGGCATGTCCAGCTGTGGTGTCCATGGACTTGGTTTGTGCAGCAATTTGCAGAGCACTTACACGTGTTCTGCCCATCTGGAGCTCACCTGGAGCTCCAGGGTCTGCCAAGCACCTGGATGCAAACATTCCTCTGCTCACTGGAAGGGCAGACCAGGTGTTTTCCTCTGGAGTGGCTCTGGGAATGGCCACCTGCACCCTTTGGAGAACAGCCAGAGAAGTGCTGACCCAGGCAAAGGGGCCCAGACTGGTGCTGGGGCTTTGGCTGCCCCTGGCTGGGACATCCAGGACAGTGGTTGTGGTACAGGTTGTGGCAGAGTGGCAGGTGTCCTGGTGCTGTGCTGCCCATAACCTTGGGATGCCTGGGACCAGGTGAGCCAAAAGGAGGACATGAAGGTGTCCCGGGGCCTGTGTGACCTCCTGGCACTTGGAGAAGTTTGGCTGCTCTTCTCACTGGTGTGGCCTAGGGCACACAATCCCCAGCCTATCCCTTTGTCTCCCAGAACACGAAGCCACACCACAGGGGCCTCTGGTGTGCTCACAGCATGGACATGGCCAGGGCCTTCTGTGGGATGTTTGCCATGGGTGGCCTTTCCTGAGAAGAGCTGGGGGAGTTCTTCCCAACCTTCCCAGAGGAGCTCCAGTGCAGACGGGCCTCTTCTGCCTCTGCTTGGACCCATTCCTTCCTCAGCAGTCTTGTGGCAGGCTGGGACACCCCTCTGTGCCTCTGTCCTGGTGTGTTTCCCAGCGACCCCGAGCACCAGACGTGGGCCTCTGGTTCCTCATGTGTGTCAGGTGGGAGGTTTTCGCTCCGAGATCCCATTTGTGCTGTGCGCAGGTACAAGAGCACTGTCTGCATGGAGGGCAGGTTAACCCACCCCACAGCCTGGGATTTACAGCTTCACTGGGACTCATGTGCAGCTTTGCTTGTCCCTGGCATCTCCCCGAGCACCCCCACCAACAGCACCACCCTGCTGGGGGTGGTCCAGGCTGCCACAGGTCATGGTAGCCATGGTGCACTGTGTGGGGCCAGGAGGAGCTGCCCTGCTGTGGTGTCCCAGTGTCTGCTGAAGGCCTCTGAGACTGCAAGGCTGAATCCCTGGGTTTGATTAGTCCCAACACAACTGTGAAGGAGACCACTAGGAAATGAGTCTGTCTGTGGGATTTATGAGTTTCCTGTCTCTTCCCTTTCTGGAAGTTAAGTGAAAGCTCTTCTGGCATTCATCTGTTTGGAAGGAATATGCTCAAATACTGTCCAATCCGAAATCTAACCAGGGACACAGAGTGGATTCCTATTCTGCCTTTAGAGGAAAACTCCAACTTCATCCTCTTTCAGGATTATCAGAATCAGAGATACACTAAGGAAAAAAACCTTAGGGACTCTCCAGACCTTTACTGTGGCTAATTGCCTTTCCTCTACAGCTTATTTTTTCTCATTTCCTTTGAGCTGATGTCACACATTTCCTCTTCTCTAGTGACTCTGCAGTCATGCTGCAGTTGCTCCCATTCCAGTGCCCTGTTCTTGAGAGCTGCCTGTGTGGCAACCGGCCAGCCCCAGGGCAGGGGAAATAACCCCTGCGAGACAGCGGAGTGTCCTCAGTGGAGCACCCACCGCTGCTGAGGCTGAAGATGGACATGATGTGCTGAACCTTTTCAGCTGTGGTAAGCAGAAAATGTACTTTTTCAGTGCTATTCCTCTTGCTGATGGCATAGCTTGCTTGAAGCCAGGAGCCAGGGCATGGTCCATAGGAGAGTCTGTAGATTGGGAGAGGGTTGACAGTTGTCCTGGCCGTGCTCTGCTGTGCAGCTGATTACTTCCACCTCCAGTCCTGCATCCAGTGGAGCTGGTGGAACAAACCACCTGGGATTACTGGCTGGTGCACTGTGGACAAGGCGGTGGTTTGGGCTGGAGGAATCACAGGGGTTTGACCGTATGGCAATGGAGAACAGGACCCACAGCCACCTGCACCCTGCCCTGGCACCTGCTCGCCCTTCCACTGGCACAAGGGGCATGGATATGCTTCAGAAAAGGGAAACTGCTTCAACAGGAGAGGCTGAGCGAGAGCTCCTGCACAGTGCTCCAGAGCTCAGGGCTCGGGGCAGTGACAAGTGTGAGGGAGACATGATCTCGGGTTCCTCAGGCTGAAGAGGGAAGTGGGCATTGAGTAAATGTGGTGGGGAATGGTGCCATGTTCCCTTCTAGCTGTGCTTAGTAGAATATCTCACTTGGCACATGAGAAGGGAAGACCACCTCTCCTGTGGTTCCCCGCAGGACCCTGGCATGACACAACCTGCCAATGCACAGACAGATGAGCTCTACGAGGTGCTGCTTGGGTGGCACTGCCAACTCCCACAGACCACCTGGCCAGACTTTTCAGCAGACTGGAAGCAGTCACAGAGCTTGTTGTCACACTCACCTGCCCACGTCAGAGGGCAGCCCTGCAGCTCAAGCCCACCTTCAGTGCAGGGCTCTCCTGTGGACGGGAGGTGCAGGTTCACTCTCCCGTCTATTCTGCCTGCTAAACCTGGCAGCTGGTGGGCAGCCTGGAACCCCCAGCAGTTGAGTTCACCACAGCTCTTTGGTAAAGTTTGGAGGCTGCCATACCATTATGGAGCACCAGAAATTGGGGGGAGGGGGGGGCTGGTGGACTCAGGGCACTGTCTGAAGGGACTTTATGAGCAACAGCTGTGCCCAAGTATCGGATGTGAGCACTCCTCTCCTCATTCTAGAGACAAGTATCACCTGGTTTTTGTTCCCATCTTTCTCTGCTTGGGTCTGGTAACACAGCTGTAGAGCACCTTCCATTGCAAAGGTCACACCCCAGCACCAGAACTATTTGCTGATGTTGCAGATAGTCACAGCAGTGGGCTTATGACGCCGATTTGGAAAAAAAAAAAAAAAANACCTTGGATAGGATTTCTTAGGTTTTTTTTCCTAATGTCAGACTAGCATATCACTCCCCATATAACACTCCCCACTAGTTTCTCTTGCCACAGCACAGTCTCACCCCTTCCCTAAATGTCCATATTTGCCCGGTACCCTCCTGAGCAGAGATGCAAGTCCTCCCACCTGGCATGTGTCCTCACTGGACCTCACCCCCCTGAGGGTGGTGGAGCTGGGCTGAGACAAAAACATTGATGCAAGGATGCACTGTGAAAATCACCACTTCTCATGAATAGATGAGGGTGTGCAAACTGATCCCTGAGATGAACAGGAGGACTTGCCCTGAATGCCTTGCATGATTCAAAAGAGAACAGGGGACAGATGGTGGGCCCCTACCTGCTCTGGATCCTCTCCACAGGGCAGCAGTGAGTGACATGGTACTCCCCAGGGATGTGCCAGATTCTGTGCACAGATCCTGGGGTGTTCCAGCCCAGCCCATCCTCCTGGCTACCACCACCTGAATCATCTACAGCCCTTTGGAGGCCAGGGGGCTCTCAGCATGGTGACAGAGATCAAGGTGAACAAGGACAAATACATGTGTTACTGGGGCCAGCTACAGGTATGGCCATGGCTGCTTGTCCATTCACGTGGCTCATGGCTGGCAGACTGAGTTTAAGGACATTCAGCCCCAGTGCTGCCCAGCATGCAGCTGCCTGGGAAAGTCCAAATCTAATTGTCATGTCCTTAGGGGACTTGTGAGGGGCGAGGAGGGACAGGCACCTCAGGAAGATGAGTGATGCCTTCCTCTCTTAACAACTGGAGAGCAGTACCGAGGGGTTGCAGTTTTCCGGAGAAAGGGAGAGCGAGGCCAAGCTGCAGCTGACTTCCCCATTTGCAGAGGAAAATTGCAAAAGTCCAAACGTGTAAATGAGGAACAACAGTATATGAGCACACAGGGGGACTCAGCACACAGAGGGTGGGATGAGTATTCCTGGCACCGACTGCTGATGGAGAGGATCCAGAAGGTTTTCAGGGAGGAGGGTGCCTGCTCAGGAGCAGCAAGCTGGTGAAGCTGAAACAAGTCCAGGGCAAGGAGCAGCACCAAGCATTCCCAGCAAAAGTCACACTAATTTACGCTTTGTGACTGGTGGTAGAGTTTACTCACTTTTAAGGCAAACTCTGTTCTGCGAATTCCAGTCTTGCTGGGGGCTCTCCAACTGCTCTCTCTGCAGTGGTCACTTGTCTTGCCATGAAGGGACAGGGAGAGAAAAACAAGCAGATCTGCAGGATTGTGCCATGGAGAGGTGAGCACCTGCCCACCATCACAGGAGGAGTGAGCACAGGAGTCAGGAACAGGCTATGAGTCCTCTAGATGGTAAAACCAGCAGGTTAAAGTATACAAGGGTTCAGATGGGACCCCTGTAAATCTGATAAAGGAACATGTACAGTATTGTGGGTCCCTTCCAACTCAGCATATTCTGTGATTCTGTAACTCTGTGACTGAGGATGCAGAAATTTGATATAGAATCACCGAATCACAGAACAGTTGGGGTTGGAAGGGACCTTAAAGCTCATCTCATTTCACTCCCTGCCATGGGCAGGGACACCTTCCACCAGCCCAGGTGGTTCCACGTCCCATCCAACTTGGCCTTGGACAATTCCAAGGATGAACTGACTGATTTGTCCAAAGTGTAGGAAAGCAGTGAAGAAATTCCCACTGAGATGGGGACTGGTAATACCAAAATCCCGAAGGTGTCTCTTTAGGGACAGTGTTTGCCAGCAGCCTTACACAGAAGTGCAGAGTTGCTGCTGCTGCCCTTTGCATCTGATGAAGAAATGGGAGTCGGGAAGGGAGCCAGGTTGGTTTGATGACACCTTGAATTCAAAATTATGATAAACAACAGCCAAGATTTTAAGAGTGATACCCTGAGATTAGGACTGACAATGTACCACAAAATATCACCTGTTAGGATTAGTGACTTATCTTTTACATCACTCACTGAGTACAACAACTGAGAGGTCTGGTGGCTTGTGAAGGGGATGTCAGGTGCCTGCAGTGTCTGAAGCTGAGGAAACAAACAAGTATGAGCAGGAAAATGTCAGAAAAAAACAGGTAGAAGGTGACTGGCATCTGCCTTACATCCAGCAGGTCTGCTGAGTATACAGAGCTGGGACAAGTGGTGATACACCAGCCCTGGGCTGCCATTTAGGCAGACCTGGGCAGGTTGGAGAGAAAGCTAACAAAGTTCAACAATGGCAGGTGCAAGGTTCTGTTTCTGAGGAGGAATAACCCCATGTAACACTACCTGCTGGGGGCTGATCTGCTGGGCAGCAGCTCTGAGAGAAGGACCTGGGGGTCCTGGTGGACTCCCATTAGCCAGCAATGTGCCCTTGGCTAAGAAGGCCAGTAGTGTCCTGGGGTGCACAAGAAAGTGTAGCCAGCAGGTCAAGGGAGGTGATCCTGCCCCTCTGTTCAGCAGTGGTGAGGCCATATCTGGAGTGCTGTGTCCTGTCCTGGGCTCCTCAGTCCAGAACTGGACTCCTCAAGAGAGATATTGAGCTCCTGGAAAGGGTCCAGTGGAGACTCGTGAGGAAAGGCTGAGTGGGCTGAGGCTGTTCAGCCTCAAGAAGAGACGACTGAGGGGACTTCATCAATGTGTATCAGTATCTGAAAGGAGGGTGTCTGAGGACAAGGCCAGACTATTTTCCGTGGTGCCCAGTGACAGGACATGGACAGAGGGCACAAACTGAAACACAGAAATATGAGGAAAACTGTGAGGGTGACATAGCCCTGAACAGGCTGCCCAGAGAGGCTGTGGAGTCTCCTTCCCTGGAGATATCAAACCCCACCTGGACACCATCCTGGACAACCTCCTGTGAGGGAACCTGCTTTAGCAGGGGTTGGACCAGATGAACTCCAGAAGGCTTTTCCAACTCCAGCTATTGTGGAATTCTGTGAGACATTTTTACCAGATATTGTTTCATGTCTGAAATTTCTTGGTTAATTATAAAGTTAACAAATTAAAAAGTATCAGGAACCATGGTGGGGAGGGGAGGTGTGGGGGGAATAGGACACAAGGACAGGACGAGCCACAGAAAACACGTGTGATTATAGTAAAAGGTGAAGCTAGAGACAGAACAGAGTCACAGATGATTTTATCTAAGAACTCTCAGTCTTTTGTGATTAGAGTGATCTGAGATCTCACTGCAACAAACACTGCTGGATGAAGGCACAGAAGCTTGTATGGTGTAGAAATGGAATAAAAGAGAGGACCAAGGGGACAGGGCAGACGTCTGTGGCTAGAAACAAGGCATCAGCAGAACTTCTGTGGTCATAAACAGATGAAAATTAGAGTTTGGCTTAGCTATGGTGTCAAACAATCAGCTCATTTTATGCTTTCTATTTTTAGGTAAGAAGAAAAGCTACAGCAGGAAATTGTGCTTCAGACGTGCTCACTCAGCACCATAATGTCTGGAAAGGGCAAAGGTGGCATGGAAGGCAGTGCTGATTCCTACATTTTGTGCCATATAGACTCGGAGTTCCGCTACAACCTCTTCACTGTTTTCTACAGTATCATTTTCATTCTGGGCTTTGTTGCCAACTGCTACGTCCTCTGGATTTTCAGCCGTATTTACCCTACCAAGACACTCAATGAAATCAAGATATTCATGGTGAACCTGACAGTAGCTGACTTGCTTTTCTTGGTTACAATGCCAATGTGGATTGTTTACTACCACTACCATGGAGACTGGATCATGCCTGAGTTCCTCTGTAGTGTAGCTGGCTGTTTATTTTTTGTTAACACCTACTCTTCTGTTGCCTTTCTGATGGTCATTACATACAATCGTTACCAAGCTGTGACTAATCCTATTAAAGCTGCCCAGCTGACCACCCAGAGAAGGGGTATCTACCTATCAGCAGCTATCTGGATCATAATAGTGGGCAGCTCTTTGTACTACCTTTTTGGCAATAACACTAATCAGGAGGAGATCAACTCAAAGAACTTCACACGGTGCTTTGAGGGCTATGTCACTTCGAGTGGAGCATCAGCTGTCCTCGCCATTCATATCATCATCTGCATCCTCTTCTATATTATTTTCCTTTTTATACTAGGCTGGAACATTGTCATTATCAGGACCCTGTTCTCCAAATCGGTGCATCCACGGAAGAGTGCTCATGTCAAGCAAAGGGCCCTCTGGATGGTGTGCACAGTGCTGGCTGTGTTCAGCATAAGCTTTGTGCCCCATCACATCGTGGACCTGCCCTGGACCCTGACTGTTCTGGAGCTGTGGAAGAAGGAAAACTGTCAGCTGCGCCAACAGCTTAACGATGCTCACCAGGTGACTTTGTGCCTCTTGAGTATGAACTGTGTGTTGGATCCAATCATCTACTGCTTCCTCACCAAGAAGTTCCAGAAGCACCTCTCAGAAAACCTGAAAAGCATGAAAGGGAGTCGCAAGTGCTCCAGACAAACCACAGACACAGTGATTGAGGGCACCATTCACCAAGAAGATGCTATGAGGATCTGTTAGGGCCACTCAGCCTGTTCTGATTGCAGATGGAGAGTTGTGAATTAGTCACTCAACTTTTCTCAAGAAGAGACACTGAGGGACACAAAAGAGGACCAGGAGTTTACATTTTCTTTTTCCTATTAGACAGAAGAATGGATGCTCATTTTTTCTATCACATGCAACTGGTAGAACTGCAACCTGTGGTAATCTGTCTGGGCTGGTGTTCTCGTGGGTGCTGAGAACAGCACAGTCTGCTTTTGCCTGAAAGAAACGTGTCACTGAGCCTCTGCAGTGAGCACCTAGAGGCTGAGTCACCAAAGCTGTTCATTGCGTCAGTCCAGACAAAACCATTCCTGCTCTTCTGCCTGCTCAGCTCCCACAATGGATCCAGTACCTGTATGGGACTCCTAAAAGACCTGGAAGAACAGACTGAGCTGTGAGTGTCATCAAGTGACTTTTCTAAGCAGCTTACATGGTCTTGTGAAGAGAGTCTGAGCTGAAAAAGCTCTTGAATGGCTGGAAGGGACTAGTCCATGGAGTTCCTCAAATGCTGTCAAAGGAAATCAGCACCTCTGATCCCTTCTTACCAACTCACATGGTCTGCTGGGGTCCAAGCTTCACAGATGTCTGGGAGTAGCTATTATGAACCTTTGCTTCCAGATCTTGAGTCAGTCAAATAGGGAAGGGAAGGTTTGGGAAGGGAAGGTTTGGGAAGGTTTGGGAAG
>VXAU01000227.1:72205-129039 GCA_013399695.1 Formicarius rufipectus
GGCCCGGGCGGTGACGCCACTGCCGGTGCTGCGCTCTGTTCCGGCGGGCGGGAGCGCGGGCGCCGCTGCCATGTCCGTGTCCGTGTCCGTGTCCGCCGCGGGCCCCGGGCCCGGCTCCGGAGCCGCCTCCCGGTAAGAGCCGCTCGGGCTGTGGGCGCTCAGCCCCCGGCGCCGCTGCCCGTGTCGCGCTGGGCCGGCGGGCCGGGGCTCCTCGGCCGCGTGTGCCCGGGGTGTGTGTGAGTGCGGCCCGGCTTGTGTGTGTGTGTGTGTGTGTGTGTGTGCCCCATCCGTTCCCGGTGTGTGCCTCGTCCGAGCCCGGTGTTTCCCCCGGGCCCAGTCGGGTGGTGAGGAGCCAGCCGGGGGCTGGTGTGTGCCCGCTGGGCCAGCCCTGGCACAGGTCACTGGCACAGCCCCTGCCGGGCCGTGGCTGCTCGCACTGAAGCTGCTGCAGGTGAGTCCAGGGCGATATTTGGGCCGGGCAGTGCCGCGGTCAGTTGGGCTTCCCAAATGAGGTTGGGTCCAGCTCGGCACTGCTGCGTGTTCCTGGGTGTGGGAATACGGTGCTGCTGGAGCTTTCATGTGCAGGCAGCTCCAGCACAGAGTGCCTTGTTAGTTTGGTTGCTGTGCTGCGTGGTGTGACCCGGTGGTTTCCAGACTAGAGCTAGTCCTTGATGGAGCGCTGCCGTAGCGGTTCTGAGGGAGCTTTACACGTGGTGGACCTGGCTTTAAGTACTGAGCAAGCTCTGTTTCTGTCATGCCCTTAGTCTGTAATGTAGCAACCTCCAACTGGTAATTAAAAGTCAACATACTGGTTAAGATAAGATTCTTATGATTATCATTATTTGCCACTTGCTAGGTTTTGTTCAGTTTTATCTGTTGTGGATTATCTTAAACTCCCGGAGCTGAGCAAGATACATTTTGTTGAGATTCATGATTCACATGCCTGAAGTCACTGGTTTCATGATCTACTTTTAAAAAAGCCTGGAGACTCTTTCCTCAGCTGCAAACCTACAGACCTGTCAAGCTGAACTTGCTTTGTTTGGGGATTTTCCTGGTCACCTCGCGGTGCCATCGTTCTTACCTGTGCAGTTCTGCTATCCAGTTACTGCCACTCAAACAGTACGTTCTCCCTGCTCTGTGTTTGAGAGGTTGCTGAGCTTGAAGTCCTGCAGTTTCCAAGCTGTTGCAATTCCTGCTCAATGTCTGCCTGTAGCTTTTGTCTCCCCCTCAGCTCTTCCTGCAGCCTCAGCAGCAGTTCCAGCACGTAGGGGACTGTGTATTGGTGGCTTGTGCAACACATTTGATAGAAATATTGTTGCTTTTCAATCGTGTTGATGAAAACCTGTCATAGATGTATGCAATAAACTTAGTAGTTCCTGAGTAATTGGTGCCTTTGGAAGGATTTGTAACTTCTCAAAACTTTGCCATGTAAATATTCAAATGTTGATTTTGAGTTGACTGTGTCAGAGGACACTTTATAAATGGCTTTCCATGTCTTGTGTGAATGGATTGAAGCCCCTCTGCAGCGGATTAACCTACTGTTCCCTAAGTTCTGTGTACCAAGGAGTGATTATACACGGCTAAACATAAAACTAGATAAATATGCTGAAATACTTTAGTTAAATGAAAAGCTGGGCAAGTAGTGTGTTCCCAAGTGCAAGTCATACTGTGCATGGAGGCACTGAAGGCATAAAGCAGATAACATGCCACTGGGACATGAGTAACATCATGCCTGTGCTCTCAGGTAGCAGAAGTAGGATTACTTTTTCCCTCCCCACAAGTCTCTGCTTTTTTTTTCCTGAAAGCTGCTCTTAGAAAATGGGTGTTTTATAAAACTTATATTGGGTCTGCCAAACCCTGTGGTTGGAAAAGGAGCTATCAGAATGGAGATGTACGGAAACTTTTGAGCCTGAAATGGAATTGTGTCAGGACTTAACAAATAGTATTTTATGTGCATTCTTGCACCAGGCAGCATCTACCGACCACCCACCTCCAGAGAGCATCTTGCAGGAGCTCTGAAGTGGTTTTGTCCCCTATGCCATGACCAGTGCCAGTCATTGGTTAGTTGTATGCTGGGAAAGATATTTTTTTCAGTTTTTTCTTGCTTTGTCATACCTGTAGTTTATTCTCTCTCTTTCATCCTAATTTGTCAGGGTTTTTTTTTTTCCTTCATTTGGTTAAAGGGCAGCAAACCAACATCTCTTGTGCAGTGTTCTCTGGTGGCCCCTCTCTAGCAGTGATTCTGGGATAGTTCATTCAGATACCATGGCTGGAGGCACTCCAACACCTAAGGGGAGTAACTTCAGATCCTTTCTTCCTTCTTGCAGCCACCTTCAGAGCCTCAGAGAAGGTGGTGCTGCAGAGTCAGATCTCCTCCTGATGCCTTACCCAGCCTGATGTTTAGGAGACTGCTGAGATGCAGCAGGGCATAGCAGCCTCTTCAGGGTGTGGTGCCATTGTGATTCACACCAAGCCTTGCCCTGTCTTTCCCAGGTTGTCACCAATCAGCCCTGTAACTGACCTAGATAACTAGAAAACAAGCCTTCTAGAAAAATAATACAGTATTGTGGTGGAGCTGATTGCTTCCATGTCTTAAATAAACTTTCATTTGGGGTTAGAGATAGCTTAATTGCAGAGGTGGTGGAACAGTTCAGTTCTGCGGAAGGTGGGTCTCTCCTGAGCTGACACTTAACCATGGAGCTATTCTTGTGTCCCAGGAGCTTCATTTTGTGCCTTGAAATGTATGTTCTTTATGTTTGAATACTGACAGTGCTGTTTCTGTGAGAGTCACGAGCTGGAACATCACAAAAAGCGTGTGGCAGCTTTAAACCTTGGGTGATGGTTCCTAATTCTTTACAGATGATGTGCAATTGAATTTCTGAGATTTTACAAGCTAGTCTTACTGTAATTTTTTGTGAATTTTTTTTTGTCCTATTCTCTTTGAGAGAGCTGAAGACATTCTTTCTTAAATATCACCAATTTAAGATGATTGGGGTAGGAAAATGCATATTCAGGACCAGGTTCACTTGAAAAAGGTAATTAATTTTTCTTCAGAACAGGAAAGAACTGTAGCAGCTGTTTTCAAATCCACACAGAAGTATTCTGTGTAGAAAACCAGTGAACTGGGTAGAAAAACAGTGAACCAGTGAATTTGAAAGGCTATTGCCTTGATTATTCTGTGTACTTTAAATCCCTATTTCTTGTCAATACAGAACTTTTGGGGTAGAGGAAGGGGACCTGGCTTTTCTAGAAGATAAAGGGCTTCAAAATTAACAGGGACACGCCTTTTCTTCATTAACTTGGCTAGTATTCTGGACAACTGCAAAGACACATGAGATTTAATTCTCTTTCTGTAGTACATATTTTTTTCTTCCATCCAGTAGTTATCTCACATGCCGAGATTGCTGCTATGTTAACCTTTCTGGTTATGAGGAAAGATTAATTCTTCTGGCTTAAAAAATAGAAGAAGTCACGAAATACTCTGTGTTGCCTGACCTGAGGAAAGCCAGGAAGTCTGCATGACTCAGTGGTACCACTGCTGGTGGTGTTTTACAAGGCATCAAAAGTAGTTACAATAATTCAGTGAATTGTTAATCTGTGTGATAGCCATCCAGCACCTAAAGAATTTAATTTAGACTGAATAAAAACCAGCACCAAGTTGTCATGCAAGTTTCTGCAGTGAATGAAATGACATTTTTGTGGCTGAGGTTATTAAAAATCAAATACAATTGGTCTTTACAGCGAGTGTTAGATCTTGCTCACTTACTGGCAGAGTGCAGTGTATGTCATGCTGCTTCTCTTTCCAGTGAGGAAGGTAAGAAGCGATCTAGTTTTTGACAGACTAGACCTAAGTCAGAGATGACAGCCCTTGGGGAAGGGCTAGATACAGACAGGTTTTGGAGCTAAGACAGCAGAGAATACTGTGGACTCTCCTTTTCCGAGGGTTACCTGATATGCATGGTGAGCAGGACACTGATTCCTGTGCTGTTGTTCAGCCCAAAGGCTGTGCCATCCTCTGGTGCTGCCCACACCTCCGTCCTGTTCCTGCCTCACCCAGAGCCCTCAGGTGGCAGAGCTGCCTGGCCCTGTGCTGCCCTCCCTACTCTTACCAGTGGTCAGGTAAAACTGGTGAGTTAATGGGGTGGCAGGTTGAACACTCTTTGATTACCACTGCAGGAGTTTGCAGGATGTGATTCACTTTGCAGCTGGTGTCAGCTGAAACAGAAAAGCACAGTTAGTGCTGGCACAGCTCCACCACGGATCTGTTGGTGTTTGTCTGCCTGCGTTCATCTTGCACTCCAGATTTGCTGCAATCATCAGGCTTTCCAGACACACAGCACTGGTTGTGCTGGGATTTATTTGTTATCTGGTTAGGGATTAATTCTCAGTGCCAAGGTCTGAAGAAAATGAATTTATAGCAATGAAGGTGTCCTCGTGATCTTGTTTGTTTCCTCCTGGAAGCCACACTTGCGTACCAGAAGGTCTGAGTTGATGTGATGCCTTAAGCAGTGCAGGCAATTCCTTTCTTATTTTTTGTATTTGTTTAAGTGTTGACAAGAGTAAAACACACTGTGGAAAGGAGCAGACACGAAGTCTGAGTCTCTTCATGTGCCTACAGTTGTGTGAACCCTGAAATCTGATGTTTTTCTTTAGCTCGCTTCCTCTTTTTCTTTTCTCCGTAAAAGCTGTAACTCAGGAACTGCAGTAAATTCAAACGCAAGCAAACCAGAAAATACACTCCCTCCCTGAAAAAACCCACACCCCATTTGTTGTTTGTTTGGCTCTCCATGGGGCCCTGCTGACTCTTCTGTTGCTCTTTGCAATAGATGCAGTTGCCATTTGGCTGAGTCTGTTAAAAGTCTGAGGGAGGTGCTGTGATCAGGAACACACGCAAACACAACTGCTTATCGTGAGGAATGTCAGACCTTTCTCACCATGTTTCCTCTTTTGTGTGTTTGGTGTGTATCATCCCATTCTTGCAGGACCTTCCAGTGACTATTTTTGTGCCTGCGATGAAAGCTGATCATGCATTTGGGATTGCTGCATCCCTGGGAGTGTTCAAGGCCAGGCTGGATTGTGCTTGGAGCAGCGTGGTGTAGCAGAAGATGTCCCTGCCTGTGACAGGAGAGTGGAATGAGATGGTCGTTGAAGTCCCCCCAACCCAAACCATTCTATGATTTGGTTACCCTGTGGTGGTGCTTCTGAAGGAACCCAGAGGCTCACTACTTGCCACAGCAGGCAGTAGTGCATGTTGGGTTACTCAGTGCACCTCTTTTCTGTGTTTAGAACTCTTGGAAGAATGCAGGGAACAGAAATTCTCTTTCTCTATAGTAAAGAAGAAGTTTCAATTAGGATGTTCCAAAGACTGAAAGCTTATGTCACCACAGTGTTTTTGTCTAGAAGTATATTTTTGTTTTCTGGAGAAGAGGGTTGTTAATTGACTGAGTCATTGTGTTCAGAAATTAATATATTTGAGTACTATTGAATGGTAAATATTTTATGTGGGCTAAATATAAAGAGATACACAATAACTAAACTGGCAGTTAGATAATTCAAGTAGGTAATGGCATGAAAGACAAAAATGGAAATAGGAATAGATGGAAGGCCAACAGGGAAGAGAAAGGAAGTATGAACGTGTCTTTTACTGTGAAGGTTTTGTTGTGCTGCCTGCAATATCTTTTGAGGTCTGTGTAGAAACTTCGTCATATTTCTGTGCATTTGAATGTCACTTTTTTGCTGATTGTCCTGGTCTGGAGCATAGGTAAGCAAGAGGCACCCACAGTAAATTTAAAAAAGAAGGCACTGTTATTTTAAAAACTAATGTGTAGCATAGTCGGGATAACTCAAGAGACTTTTGCTTGTGAGTTGGTCACTGGTAGCACACATTAGTTATGGTTTATACTGAAGAGGACATGAGCTAACATGACAGAAAAATAGTTAGAAAAAATGGGACCTTTAGGGTAGATTTGAAAAAAAAAAAAAGGTCTTCAGCCATTATTTGGCCAGAATTGTACCCAGTGGAGGAGATGGTGCTGCTATTTGTGAGACGTTCATTGATGTTTGAAACTTGGCTGACCTACCAGGAAGGGAGGAGGAAAGTGATGTTGTCAGTGAGTTGTAGCAAGAAACGAACCATTTACCATCTAAAGCTACATTTGTTTGAGACCTTACCTGGTTGTAAATTTTGGGGTGGTTGCATTCCAAGTAGGACGTGTTCATTCCTGGTTTGGGTAACTCGTGGCACAGTAGTACGAATTGTAGATATTGTAATCATAGTGATTATTTGGTGGTGACCGCGGGGAGTGACCCCAGAACTGTGCTGTCTATGCTGTAAGAAGAGTCTCAGGGGGATGATGGAAGGAGGCTTTCCTGGATGTGGAGATGTTGGGGTACCACTGTACGGGGATGGAGGTGACCGCTGTGAGTGAAGGGGTTTATAAATGGGAACTGCAGAACAGATACAGGAGAAGAGAAGCTCTCTTGGGTCTGTATGTGTGGAACTCCTAGACCTTCAATGTACTAGTGGGGTTATGCTGGCAGTGCCTGGATCAGGGCAGTGCCAGCCATCGGGCCCTATTAACTGAGATCAGAGAAGCTGCAAATTTGGGAG
Source organism: Formicarius rufipectus (assembly GCA_013399695.1). Classification (NCBI taxonomy): domain Eukaryota; kingdom Metazoa; phylum Chordata; class Aves; order Passeriformes; family Formicariidae; genus Formicarius; species Formicarius rufipectus. Next base: position 78,816 of record VXAU01000227.1, read on the forward strand.
GGTTGTAGTGGAAAATTCCAACTATCTGGACAAAGACCAATTCTGTGCCTCATCGGGAGGTGAGGAAGAGAGAACACTCTTTGAACTCAATAAATGACTGCTTCCTACAGCAACCCAGTTTAAACTGTCAGGAGTAGTTCTTTTTGGATTGTTGTGGTGCACAGAACCAACTTGAAGCTCGTAGTGGGTGATTTGTAGCAACCACAGTACAATTAGATAAAACTGAGTAGAAAGAGACAGTAACCAAAATAAATCCAGCACAGAGATATTCAATTTCAAAAAATTAAAATACCTAAAAATGAAACAAGTAGTTTGAAAAGATATCCCTGCAGATTGCTCACTTTCTGGACATATTGGAGGCTGTTAAAAAAATTCTGTATCAGAAGCGAAGATACCCTGTTTGAAAGCAAACAAATTGATGTGTGTATCCCCTCTAGAATCCCTGCATGGCTCAATGGGAAATCTAAAAAGCCATCGTGGGGAGATGAGCATTTAAAAAAATGAAACATGTGGCAGGTGAGAGCAGGAAAATGTGTACCATGGCAGGTAAAATGTAAAATGAGAATTAAAAAGGGTGAAAAAGAAATTGAAGAAGACCTTGCACATCAGGCTCAAATTGGTAGTAATGTATTCTCCAAATTCATCAAGAGCAAGACTACAGGGAGTGATTGTGTGGGACTGCTCAGTGGCCGGGGTGGTGGAAGGGGCACGGGGGGGATGATGCAGTGTAGAGGAGAAGCTCAGTGTATTCCTTGTTCTCACTGTTGTAACTGAAGGTGAGCTCTAGAGGACGTCCTGGGAACACCATACAGAGGACTGACTTTCACAGAAATAAGATGATAGTTATGAAGGAAACTGCTTACTGGAAAGTACAGAGTCAGTATGGCTTCTGAGCAGGAAAATTATGCCGCCTTAGTGTCCTGGAGTTCTGTGAGTGCATGGGTTGATGGAAGTTACAGGTATAATCAAATTTCTAGAAAATATTTGACAGAGTTGTATTTAAGATTTCCCCAGGCTTGGAGAAGAGGTGCTCTATCAATGGAAGCTGCTGGGAGCAGAGATTTGGACTGCAGGGCACCTCCCAAGGTGCTCCCAGAAGGTGGGTGCCTCAGGATCTTGCCCTCTGGGGTTTGGAGAATGTGCAGTAGTGGACATTTCATCACCCCCGTGGGCTGTTCTTGCAGTGCAGACCTCTGGGGCTGTTTACCCCTGGCTGAAGGCAAATATCCAGAGGCCCCAAAACAAAAGCTTCCCCTCTCTCTCCCAGCTGCAGGGAGAAAAGGGGGGAGGGTAAGGGGGGAAACACGCTGGATGAAAAGTGAGTTCTAATACTACTGAAGCAGTATGAATTTATATACAAATATATATATATATATGCAGAGAAGAAAAGGAAACTTAATATTACTGTATGCACACCCACACAAAATAAAGAACAAATAAACAAGGTCTGCTTCCCAGAGACATGCAGCTCTCCCGAAGAGAGAGCAGGTCCATGACCGATGCCCTTCACCACCAGAAAAGGACTAACTCAAAACTTCCCTCTATCCCTTCTTATATCTAAGCTGACGTAAAATAGGATGGAATACTGCCCTGGGATACAGCAAAGCGTGTGATCTGTCTTCCAGGAAGGCCCAAAGTCAAACCACCACAACCTCTCACAAGGTGAATAAATTTTTCTTCATTTTGAACTGGAATTTTCCTTGTTGTGATTTATTACCATTGTCTCTTTAGTCTGTTAAAATGAGTGTGGCTTTGTCTTCTCTATATCTTTTTTCAGTCTAGCTTGAGACAAGCCTTCCTTGCTGCCAGGACTCAGAGCTGACTCATGTACTTGTCCACCAGGATTTTTCAGGTTCCTTCATTCAGAACTGTGGCCTCTCAGTCTGTTCCCAGCCAGTCCTGTTGCATGGAGTTGCCCCATCCCCGGGGCAGCACACAACCCTTGCCCTTGTTGAACTTCCTTGGTTTCTGCCAGCCCTGCTTTCCAGGCTCTTGGACTGCACCTCCCAGTTTGGTCTTATCCATGGATTTTTTTTCCAAGGATTGTTCTGTGCTGTTGCACTTGTCATGATGAAGATGTTGATTCTGTGTCCACTCTCATCTCTTGTGGGTCGCTTTTTGTTACCAGCTGGATAGATTATAGACCTGTGCTCTCGGTCCATTGAACCTGGCAGTCCAGGAAGTTTTCGTGTGGACAGGAGTCTGTCCATAGTTTCTACCTTCCCAGTGTGGCTGCAAGCATGACAAAGGACTCTACATGACTGAAAGGAGACGTGGAATATTTATAGCTCCTTGTTCCACAGACAAATCATTTCATCAGAGAGGGCAGTCAGGTTGGCCAGGCGTGGTTTGCCGTTGGTGAGTCCATGATTCTTGTTCCCAGTCTCTTGCTTGACTTTGATGTGAGTGTGAGCAGTCTCTGTGTGCTAACTTTTGAGACAATATCGGTATAGGGAAAGTAGAGAGCAGTTCTTTAATGAAAGCTTTCTGGTGCACAAAGTACCCAGATGTGCACGCACAGTGCAGGGTTCTTACAAATTTATAACACTACTTAATTATCTTATCTAATGGGTACATCCAACCCCAGAACCTTTTGCCCCTGGTACCTCCCTCACAACTACCCTATTGGAGCCTCCAGGGGTTCTGGGCCTTCTATGTTATCTTGCCCTGTGATTCCAGTCCAGGTGTGTGTGTCCCAAACACCATGTCCTTGCTGCTATCTTGTCTGTTCAAACGACAGTTAAACAGAATTCAGGAATGTGGAACATCCAGTGAGAAACTGTTAGCTGCTGCCTTGATTGTGAGAAGCTATACAACTGTATAAAAATCTGCAAATACATAAAAATCCTAAGGCATCAACTTGAACTCCCAGATTCTTCCTTTCTGAGTTTAATCGAGGTTCTCTGTCCTTCGGCATCTGCTTATTTTCCTGCCAGTGGTAGGGACTATGCTCCTGTACTTGGGGGAAGCTGTCCTTGAGGATCAGCCATTGCTCCTTCAAGCCTTCCTTTTGTCCCCCACACCATGTTGTTCTCACAGCAGATGGTGGGGGGGTTAAAGTCCCTCTAAATTGAGGTCTGGTTTCTTCACTTGTTTAGAGATGGCTTCATTCACTTCTCAGCATCCACCACAATATTCCACTTTCTTGACTATCCTTGTTCTGTCCATCATCTTGTAACAGAGTTGGTTTGTCTGAGCATTTTTATCTCCCTGTCTTAGTTGTGCTGTCCCCTACTTATTGGCTCTTCCCTGACAAACCTAGTTAAAAGCCCTCTAACTCCATGAGCAAGCTCAGGGAGCAGAGGAGAGGGGTCAGTGGTCCAAAGGCTGGAGAGAGTACCCTTGATGTTGGTGCTTAGATTGAGTTTGTCCAGCAAGTTCACCAGCAATCTGAAGGAATGAATGGCCAGTGAAAACTGCCAAGTTTACTGATGTTACTGAAGTTTAGAGTTGTAAAAAGCCACACTAAAGGCAGAAGGATGTCATCAGACTGATCAAAAAGTGACAGAAAAGCTTCACTGTAGATGAAGTTACAGGAAATTAAGGTAATGAGCATAAATATGGTTTGGATTGCTTTACCTAAATTAAGGCTAATTCATCTAGGGGAAAGCAATCTAAACCCTTCCTACAGGAGGCTGAACTCGGAGCAGGCAGTTGCCACTCTGGGTTGTGAGGGCAGTGATGGGTCACTGGAATGATTCCTTAGTGTAAGTGGCAGCCAAACAAAACACCAGTGGTGTTGGTTGGCGTTAGGAGGGGTGTTGGAGACAACAGGCTAAGACAGCATTTTACTTCTCTGTGGTAAAGCTGTGGTGGCTGTGTCTCAAGAGGCAGCAGAACAGTGACTGTAGGGGATGAAGCAGATCCTTACCAAGGGGAGCTGAAGGTTGAAACCCTGATTTGGAGAGATGGCGTGATCAAGTTTAACAAAATCCTGAAGGCAGGGCATGTGACCAGTCCTGCTGTACCAGGACTAGAAATGGAGGTGACCAGGCTCACACGTGTCCTTCTGGTGCCTTCTGGGGCTGCTCTTGGGGTGGGGTGGGCTGGCTGAGGCAGACCCTGTGTCTGCTCCAGGCGAGGGTTTCTGGGCTCCCCTCTGCCAGCAGGACTGAGGCTGGGGGAAGCTAATGGGGTAATAAATCCATTTCATTAAAATCAATGGCTCCTACTGAGCAGCTGAGTGTTGAAAACAATAATTTAAACTGTTTTGGTTTTTTTTTTTTCCCAGTAAAAAAAATCTCAAATATCCAATACGTTTTATTCTTAAATTTTTTTTGAGCAGGTTACTTTAGCAACTGATGTTGCTAAGACACGAATAACTACAGATGTTCTCAGAACTGATTGCAATCTGATAAATACCATGTCTGCCTCTAATATAAAATAACAAAACCCCCCAGATTTACTCTAGTCACAACCTTTTTAATAAAATCATGGTGAAGGTTGAGTACTGAAACTGTTTCTCTAATAGAACTATCGTATAGGTGCGTTTCATGGTGTCCTGTGGTGCTAGCTATATGACTTTTTGATATGTATGAATAAAATCTTTTATTGAAAATGAAGTTTAGAGCTGTTTAGTGTCATTATTTCCTTTTTGTGGTTAATGTAGTGCAGATTTGCTCTCTGACTGAGAGGGATTTAAAATGTTCAGTCTTGTCCTAGTCTACTAGAATGTATCTGAAGTGACTTTTAGGAGTTAAAGGCAGTATGTGTTGCTATTGGGAAGTTTGCTTTTAAAACCATCAAATCAGATAGCATTTATTTTTCTGTCCAGAGGTGAAGCTCTACAAATTTGCTATGCGTATATCAATTATCTGGAACACAACAATGTATTTCAGCCGTGGGTTCTGAGTGCTGCACCCTGTGTGCTCTTCAGAAAAAAATTCACCGGGTCTCACTGCAGGTTACATCCTCGAAAACAGAGGAAGGAATCAGCTCTTGTGTAACGTTTCTGTAAATCCCTGTGCTTTGGCTTTGTCACAGAAAGGTAGCAGCAGTTCTCTGTTCTTGTATCCCGTGAACGATGCGCATTGGCTCGAACAGGAATTGCCGCGTGGTTTCTGGGCTCGGTGGGAGTTGTTTTTCTTGAGGATGAAGTTGTTATTTCCAAATCTTCCTTTTGTGAAAACAGGTCTTTTCCCCATTAAAAATTTCCCTACTGTGTTTCAAAATTAAATTGAAAAAGCATTGCATAAGAACTGGGAAAACAAGCTGTGTGTGTCATCGGTCAAGCAGAGTGAGCTGCAGACATCCCTAACGCCGATCCCTTCCAGGATCTAAAAACCATGGGGAAGTACCTATGGAACAGGCATTGCTTAAGGTAAAACTAGATTTGAATTTCCACATTTAATTTCAGTTATTTTCTCATGTATTTATTTATTTCTTCTTTCTCACAGCACAATTTTTTTTTCATTTTAAGGTTACGAAATTTTAATCAGATCATGATTTTTCAGTCCTACAGGATGGTGTTTAGAGGTTTGTCATGGCCACTCGTACTTTTAGAAATAGGGTGTACAAAATGCCTTCCATGTAACTTTTACAGTGTTTGATTCTGAAACTTCCCAGTTGATAAAGAAGGGAAGAGAGCCCGGAGAGAGAGCAGGGAACGATCCGGCAGCACTCATGGCAAAGGTTTATTCTCCTGCTCGTCACAGTATTTTACAGATACGCGTGTGTGGTGTGGGTGTGGGAGGGGGTGTGAAGGGGTGAGAAGCAAATAGCAAAGTTACCCGTCCCTGCCATGAACTCTGCTGGGTTTGCCCGAGACAGGGAATCAGCAGGCTGGTGTGTAGCCCCGCTTTCATTCATTAGCTCTGCTCTGCTGATGAAGAAGGAAACTAGGAGAAAACTGGGTAGAAAGGCTGTGGATTTAACCAAAGGAAGCCTGAGATACGGTGCCTTGAAGAAGGATTTTAGAGAGAATTTTCAAGAATTATTTTGGAGAGCTGTTTTGAGGAACTGTGTGTTGACAGTCTTAGAAACTAGAACTTGTAGGGGACACCACACTGTGAAGGTAGAAGTTACAAATCTCATTCCTTTTTTCTGTTACCTCAATTGATTTTGTTAACAGTGGAGTAAGGCACCTATCCCCCCGTTAGCTTGGGAACCGTGGGGTGCCAGTCAGACATGGAGTGTGCAGCCTGAGTTGGACTGTTACAGACTGACTCCTGCCCAGGATGGGAAGGAGGACCTGTGTCTGTGAGGGCAAGTAACTTGCCTGAGCTATTTAATTCCATGGGGGAAGAGGAAAACTCACTGGGCCCCTCCTGCTCACTCCTGCCTCTCTGCATATCACCAGCATTTTTTATTTTCATGGTACGATGAGTCCCGTTTCTTTAAAGTACCTTTAATGGTTTTTGATATTCTAGTTGGACTCTCCAGACTGAACATTTTGCACAGTGATTTGCTTGCTCATTTTGTTTTCATCAGTGTGATGTTATAACTTCATGAAGAATTTCCATGATCTTTGTTTTGCCTGAAACAAGAGAAAATGAAACTTAGTACACATAATCGTTCAATTCCTGGCAGTTCCCTAAGGGGCTGTTTTGTTCCACAAACCAGGAACCAGGCTGATGCTGTTATTTCTCGGGATCTTTAATCAAACTGTTTCAAAGGAAAATGAGAGATTCTTCAAAACTTTAGAGAATGCCTGTTTTTGCCAAATCCTCAGGAGAGAACCTGTAGCAGCAGGCAGGGGGCTGGATGTGGTGCCTTGGTATGGTCAGAACACCGGTCCTCCTGTGTTGAATAACAAGTTAGAAATATTTCAGCAGCTTGGTAAGTAAAATCCTATCACAGTTGGATAAAGGAATGCTGAGATACAGGCAAGGATTAAATATGCTCATGTGTGTGCTCACACCCCGATGTGGAGGGGCACAGGCCACTGCCAGTACAGGGGGTGACTGAGAGCGTATTTTGCCCGAAAATGAAAACTTAAATCATAAACTTTCAGAATAAAAAGGCCTTGAAAGCTGTGCAGTGCATGGTAATGTCAATATGTATCTCTTCTCTCTTTGGTTTTTGTTTTTATTAGGGTATTTTAATTAAATCTAAAAATAGAAAGGGTGGTGGCTCTGCCACATCCCACTGTGCCAAGTTCTTCTCTGACAGAAGCTGTTTGTGATGTGGTGAGTGGCACAGAGTGAAAACTGTGTGAGGAAAAGCCCTGCTCCAGTCAGGGGGTGTCTTGGATTGCTTTGGCTCCATGCTCCAGTCCTCTGTGTGTGTGTAATGCACGGGACATTCATGAAATACTCCACTGGAAAATATGGCAAGCCTAGACTATGCTGCTGTCTAATTCATATATGTTCATTGCTGTTCATTGAAAGATGCTTGGACCTTGGAGTGGAAATAACTGCAGACTACATTATTATCTATACAAAACATTATGATTACTGCTGTAAAAGACAATAAAAAACGTTTCTATAAATACGTGCTGCACCACTGAGACAAGTCTCCAGGGCCAGATGGGATCCAGCCAAGGGCACTGAGGGAGCTGGCAGAAGGCACTCACTGAGCCACTTCAGCATTTCCCAGCCTCCCTGGCTAACCAGGAAGAACCTGCTTGACGGGATGCTTGCAAAGGTGATGCCTGTCTAGAAGAAGAGTTAAAAGAAGGATCTGGGGAACTAGCCCGTAAGGGGAAAAAGTGTGGTACTCTCCTGGTTCCCAGAAGCAGAACACTGGCCTCATTTTTCTGAATGTTTCTTTCATTGCGGCAGCTCATTTGATGGCTTCTTGCACACCTGGTGCCCTTTCATACTCATTTTCTCATTCACAGGTTTCATGGCCCACAGAAGCATTTTCCCCTTTCCCTTTCTTGCTTTTTGAGATCTCCTTACAGAAATAAGAGTAGATAAGTAGATGGAGCACAAGCCCCAGCTGCCCGCGGAGCTGTCGGCCCCTGCTCCCTTCTCGCAGTTGCGCAGGCTCAGTCCTCCCGGGGCACCAGCTGGGACTCTGCAGAACTGGACATACCAAAGACCTGCTTTGAGACCTCTGCTGGTGCCATCACTTAGGGTTTAAAAATGTTCTGTGATAAGCTGTGTGATGAGCTTACCTGAAGTGCAGTTACCTTGAGTTTTATACAAGGTAAAAATTTAATTTCAAGATTTGATGTGCCCCCCAAGAAATAAAAATCAGTGTTGTTTATTTTCAGTTTTTAAAAAGATGATCTTTGCTGCTGGTGAGCTGCTGTCTCAGTCTGCCCCTCTGAGGCAGCTCAGGCTGAGCAGGTGAGCTGTGCTGGGTTTGTTTTTTGGGAGACCCAAGCCCTGGAAGATGCAGAGCCTCTGCTGTGGGGCAGGAGGGACCCAGAGGGGCTCGGGGCCCTGTGGCACATGCCTGCCCAAGGGCTGGGGCTGGCTGGGGGGCAGCAGGGGGTTGGCTGTGTTGGAGGGGCTGCAGGGGACGTGAGCGAGGCAGGAGCAGCTGCTCCTGGGATCCTCCTCCTGTGGCCTCAGCGCTGTCAGCAGCTTCACTCAGCAGGAGGACAGGGCAGAGGGGCTCCATGCACAGAGCTGATGGCAGGGAACAGTTCTGGCTGTGCCCACAGTCCAAAGACTTTCCGTGCCCAGCCACGAGAAGCTGTGTGGCTGCTCTGCAGAAGAACCTCACAACTGGGTGGGTGATGCAGGTGGAAAGGCTGTGGAGCGGTTTGTATATCACTATGACTGATGTCTCTGTGTCATCAAAGTGAAACATCAGTTAGATGGTAAAATTATGGTTTCATTTACTATGGCTGTGGCTGAAACGAGGCGTCCTGCTGCTCTGCCTGAGCCCATCCTGCTGGCTCCCCTGGCACAGGGCTGTACAAGACCAGAGCTGACAGCAGCTTAGCAAGAAGGTTGTGCTTGGGTCCCTCTGGTTTTGCTTTCCTTTGTCTTTCTTTTCCCTTAGCAGAGGGTCAGATGCGCACCAGCCTTTGGTGGCCGTGGCGTGAGGCTGCGGGTGGGCAGGGGCAGGAGCTGGTGCCCCCGGCTCTCGCTGTGGGCTCAGAGCCTCCCTGTCACCCACCCACACTCACTGCTGCCTGCTGTGTGCCAGCAGCAGCCTCGGGCACCCCTCGGGCACACCATGTTCCTGGGAGAAGGTGTGAAGGCACCGGGGGCCAAGTTCTCCCTCGCCCTCGAGACAGGCGTTGCTGTTTGTTCACCTGCTCCCGGGGGCTGCAAGGTGCCCACCTTGTCTGAGAGGAGAGGTTTGTTTACAAGTGTAACATATTCCATGGGACTCTGGGAATCTTTTTGTCTTTGTAGTTATTTAAATCCTTCTCAAGGTCACAATTAAAGAACTACTCACAGCTTAAGCAAAGCATGGAATAGATAATTACTGCTGTATGGATCAGTGGGATGTGAAATATTTTTCCATACTGAAGAGTTTCATTCATAATTTTTCTAAGAAATAGCACAACAAAACAGCATCAAATAACGAAAGTGAAGGACAGATCAGGACCTCTTGGTATCAATTTCAAATCTTTTTGCTCTTGGCCATTGTATTCTGTGCTCCTGTTTATAATCTGTGAGTGCTACAGTTTGTCTTCAGTCTTGGTTTTCCTCTTACTCTCTTTTATTCCTACCAAAAAAAAATAAAAAGGAAATAAGATCTGTATTTAAAATAAAGCTCATTAAAACTGATGGAGAAAAAGTTGTAAAGGTAGCATTAGTGTGTTGTATTGTAGACTTTCCTGTGTGTTGTGAATAGGATCATTTCCAAAGAACCTGAGTTATGGAAGAGAGTAATTTTGAATTCAGGTGAGTTGCAGTTCAGGCAATAGGGGTAAGTAGCTTTGATTAGGGGTGGCAGCCTTGCAAATTCTCAAACTCTCAACGAAATTTTACCCTGGCATATATGATGCACCCTGTCACATAAGGCCTGTAATCAAATAAGGGAGAAAGCCTTTGTGTTTTCCTGGTTAATATGAAAGTCCTGCAGGCTGCGAAGCATCCCTGTGGCTGGCACGTGGGGCTGTGCCACGAGCGGGCTGCACGTGCTGGCAGGGTAAGTAGGTCTGGCAGAGGCCACCGGGGGGACAGAGCTGTGGTTTTCAGGACGCTGGAAAGTTGTTTCTGTAAACTGGTTCAGTCACTTTATGTGGGGGCAGTTCCGTGATTTGAAGGTGCCTGGATGCTCCAGACAGGATGAGAAAACAAAGTCCTAGAGGAAAGAGCCGCGAGTAAATGGCCTTTCACATTTTCACTGAGGTTTCCAGCCAGAGTTTTGGGGCTGTGGAGGAAGGAATAAGTTGTACCTCAGCACTGGATTTAATTTCTTCCAACCCACTAAGTGGTTTTCAGCATTTCTTCCGACTCCTGCTCCCCTCAGGGTGTGCTGTGTGTGCAGGAGTGTGTCCCGTGCGCCGGCAGAGCCGCTGGTGCAGCTCAGGGCACGTTGGGGGTGGTTTTACTGAAGTGCCTCCAAAATGAGAAGGGGAAAGGACAAACACACGGGTCACACGGTGGGCAGAGGGGGAAGCTGGGAGGACAGTCCAGGAAATCGCAAAAATCAATCAGGTTGTGAAAATAATCTGCAAAATTTCATTATTGTAAACTCCCCTTTGATGCAGCGCGTAGGGTCTCTCTGCTGAATGCTTCCAAAACAAAAATTATTTTATACAATTTCAGCAAACTTCTCTTTTCGAAAGATGCAGTTGGAATAATGAACTTGCTTTGTGAATTTGGCAAGGAATAGCACTGTGTGTAAATGCATTTAGGTGTACAGTCTTGCCCTGATTTTTTTTTTTTTTTTGATTGTTATATAAATGTTCTAAATTAAAACAGGTTAGATTGAATCGTGCTGTTTACTGACCTACTAGACCAGACTTGATCATTTACAGTGTCTTTAAAATCGTGGTGCACGTGTCTGATTGGTATGTTGGCTTCTGCACTCAGTGTGGTCCAAGTGAATGACATAGAAATGTGCCATGTGCATGAAAAATCTGTATCTTCGAAGCTTAAAGCTAAATCCCTTGTTTATTAAATCTTTCCATGTATGAATTTTGTCTTTTATTTGGGAGATGGCGACACGAGTTTTGTGGGAGGAGTATGTAACAATTAGTGTTCTCTGATAGCCTACATGATAAGCCCCCCAAAAGTACATAAAGCTATGACCACCTTTTTTTGACAGGCCCTGAAGGCTGCTGAGGAACACACCATTTGAACCATTTAAGCACTAAAATAGTAATACCCATGGAAGAGCCACAAGACTTACCCGAACAACCGGTAAGTACATTTAAAGAAGGCTAAAAATGAAACTATAAAACAAATCGATGATCTCAAAAATTCAGTATACAGTTATTTTACTCAATATTGGAAAAGAAGGCTTATTCTTAGTATTTTATCCAGAGGAGAAAGAGCATTTTACTATAACTGTATGGGCAGTAGTAATGAAGGAATAGTTATGTATGCTTGAACTCTAAAGTTTCTGTGCAAAATAATCATTAATATTATTATTATTGTTAATAATACTTGTTATGCTCAGAAAACTAGACTATTTCAAGACTGTTGTAGAGGAAAAAAATGCACTATTTTGGAGACAGAAAACCAGCATGCTGGTTATTACAGGGTATATAGTCTTTAATTCTTGTGTTTGAGATCTTGTAAAGATCCAGTGATCCATTGTTTCCACAAGTAGAAAGCACTTTGTAATGCCTAATGGAACAGTGTGCTGGAGCAGGGAAGCATCTCTGAAGGTTAAAATTGCTACATATTTGTGAAATACTTGCAGTACTGTTTGCATTATCCGTAACTGGTATTAACACAGTACAGAAGTGTTGGGTAGACCAATTATTAACACAGTAGGAGATGAATTAAATTAGCGTATCTAAAACATGAAAGCGTAGAAATGAAGTAGAAATGTTGGCATTAATGCTCTGTTCCCAAATAAAACCTGATGGAAACTCAATAGGAAATTGCCAAGTTACCTTGAGGGTGAAGCTTGTTGTTATTTTGTAGATTTTGTCAACTGCACACAAAACCAGAATAATATACTGAGGGCACTTTGGGGGTGTTCTCATTGAGAAGATTTTAATGCTTTTTTAATTTGAGAATTTTGTGTTCCTCAGTTAAAATGGATAGAAAATACATTGTAATGTCATTTATGCAGTCTTATGGCTTAGGAACAAAGTCAAATGAAATGTAAATTTGCAGTTGTTCAGAACCTTGCCTGCCACAACCTGCAGATGATGGGCCTGAGTAATATGCACAAAATGTGAAACTAAGCAGCAAAACCATACAGTTTGAACTCCAGCTATCTGTAGGATTTAAAAATTAATTGTATGTATTAAAAAAAGGAAATGTCTTTAATCGCATCCTCATATAATGAAAACTGTCTTTATTCTTCAGGGCATGAGAGATAGAGTACAGTTATTTTTCAGTACATGAGAACATCCTCTAAGCAGTTGGTGCTGTAATTTTCAGCTAAAGATTTTCATGGTAATTTCTTTTAAGTACCTGATGCCAGTCAGTCATTCTGTGGGAGAATATGAGACGAGCTGGATCCCAGCGAGTAAGTGAGGGAGTGTTCTGGGTACAGTGACACGTTCTTGCAGGTGGAAATGTAAAGAACTTTCTTGACCTTTTTATAGTGAGACCATTCCTGAAACAAGTGAATTTTCCTCATGTGAAAACAAAATAGGAAACTGAAGTCAGCTTTGCAAAATCCTGTCAGCTGAGTATCCCAGTGCTGATATTGGGCACAGTTGTTTTCTTTCCCAAATGATTTTGTCTTAATTGCAGGAACAAGATCTGTAAGTTACTTCAGAAAATGATGTTTATGTCAAACTGTTGATAACTGGAGCCATAAAGGAGCCTGTAGAGAAGTCAGACTTTGTGTTCAATGTATTTTATTTTTAAAAGATTAATTCAAAAAATCGAGTCTTTTTTTGTGTTGGTGGGGATTGATGGCAATAATCAGTCCCAAAATGTGTTTTTTCTAACTCTGTTAGACAGATAAATCAGACCTGTACTGCTGCCTGGCACATTGTACAGGCCTGTGTTTGGTCCCTGGGTTTTGAGTGCCAAGGCTGCCCAGCTGGCCAGGGACATGATAAACTGAAATACAAAAGTGCCCTTTGGTGTGACTTCTGCTGCACGTTCACACTGGCTATCACATGTTCCAAGGCCATTTAAAGAGATGCTGAAAAATTGTCCAGGTATTTATTGATTTTTAAAATTACTTTAACAACTGACGTAAAGGAAAACTCATATCATAGAATCATAGAGTGGTTTGAGTTGGAAGAGACTTTATAGATCATCCAGTTCCACCTTCTGCTATAAAACAGTTCAAAATCCTGCTCTGTGTACACCCTGTACACCAAGGGCATGGTTTGGCAGAGGGGGAAGATCTCCCCTCGTGGGGGGGAGTGAGGTGTGATGGCCTTGCACTGTAGATACTCACCCAGAGAGAAGTTCCAGTCCAGGAACAGAGTGGGCAGAGGAGCAGAGTGGGGCTCTGAGCTAAAGTCCTGGCTGCTGAGAGGTGTTTTCGGAACAGCTGTCCTGTTCTGGTTTTGATGAAAATGTCAGTAAAACTGATGTGTTTGTGTAAAACTTCACTCCCTTTGGAGCAGAGGGTTTGGTTTGGGCTGTTTTGCAAGTGAGCTGCTTTCTCTGTTCACTTCCCATATTAAAAAAAACCCCAAACTACTGAATTGCAGAAGCCAGATCTTAGTGAGTACTTGATGAGAAACAGCAGCATACCTCCTGTAAAATCTAAAACTCAAGCTGCCAACTCTTAATTCTTAGTTTCATCCTCCTTGTGATTTTGGTCTGAAGCAGTTTGCTTCTACATTTTCTGATGTGATTAGTTTTTTTCAGTCTCCATCCGTAAAGAACCCTGTGGGCAGTTTGGCACCCTGAGCTGTCTGTGGTGTTGGTGGCTGAGGTCCCTGCTCAGAGGCAGGTGGCAGAGCCCCAGGGGAGGGCTGGAGCACCTTCTGCAGGGCAGAAGGATTCCAAAAGGAGTTGAGGGGCACCATGGATGGGTAGCCTGATAACCTGGTGCCTTGGAGAGCTGAGGGAACATGTGTCTGCTTTCCCAGTGTTGTAGTTAACATGGTCTTTGGGTGGGGAAGGCTGGTGCAGCTCCTTTGGGCCCAGGACCTCGTGGTGATGTGGACCAGTAGTGTGTTCCTGGGCAGGCAGGAAAAATCTGAAGCCGTGGGCTGAAGAACAACACCAGGAGTTCACAGCAGTGCCTGTGTGACCAGCTCTTTGCTCAGGTTGAAGTGATGAGTGCAGAAGATTTGAGACTGTGATGTCATTGTACTGCAGTAGTCTTGTCATTCCTTTGCCTTCTCTGTGGTGTGACAAGTGCTGACACAGTTTGGGATGTTCTGCTGTGAGTGCTGGAGGGAAGAGATGCCAAAAGACTAGTACGGAGACGAAAGCAGACTGAGCTCTGGAATACTGGTAACTTCCTCAGGGAGAGAATATTGTCCTTTCAGCTTTCTCTTTTCCCTCCTTTCCCCTTGGCCACCTGGAGCCTTTTATGCCTCTCTGCCTCCCAGGTCCTCCTGCCCAACAGTAATTCACTTGTATTTTATTACTTTTTTAAGCACATTTTGACCTCTCATGGGCAAATTGCAATTTCCCCACTTTTTATTTATGTTCACCTGAGAAAGACAAACGTGAGTGACATGGTGAGGGGTTTGTTCTTTGAGTGCAGGACCCAGGCTGTGGGGTGCAGGACCTGCAGTCTGGTACCCAGCATGCAGCTCCTCAGACCCCTTTACAGAGAGGAGCTTGAGTGCCCTGTGGGAACTGGGATCGTACTGATGTGGGAATTGTGGCATCTAAACCTGCTCCAGAAACGTGGAGGGCTGTGAAACGTCCTGCTGGAGGGGGAAGGTGAGAAAAGAAAAGCCTGTGTATCGCAGGACACCAGGCTACAGGAGCTCATCCTGGCATCCTGCTCAGGGTTTCACTGTAGTGTTCTTAGCCTGCATGCAGAACTCTGAATCTGTGCTCAAGCCCATGCTGTCTGTGGTGTAGTACCCTGTACAGGAACAGGATCCAGCTGGGCACCTGCAGGACCAGAATAAGTGCTGTGTTCAGTTTACTTGGGATTCAAAACTCACGATGTATTACAGAAAAAACATTCATGTTCCTATCTTCATGTAGTCCTAAAATACATATTAAAATCCAAAGTTTATGGCTCTAGTTCTGAATCTATGCAGAATAAGATTTTCTTTAAATTTAGGACTGTTTTATTCAATTTCCACAAAACTGTCCTTACCAGCGGGTTGTGGCTCTCTATCTCCTCACCTGTTACTTACATAACTAACATGAAAATTCTGCTATGACAGATCCCTTGTTTTTTCATTAGGAAAAAGCTTGTTTTGAGATGAAGAGCTCCTGGCTACCCTGTGCACTGGTTACCCTGGTTGACCCAAGCTGTGGAGTGCAGTGCCAGGCTGTGAGCAGTGCTGGCCAGTGGGGGCTGTGCAGAGCTCCCCTCCAGGGCAGCTCCCTTCAGGTGTGGCTCTGAAAATGTTTGTCTTTGCAGGTGAAAAGAGCCAAGATGCAGGAATCCAGAGAACAGAGCCTGAGGTATGGCAGTTTTTAATGTTCTTTTGTCGTTTTAAAGCGTCCATTTTAGAAGCTTGCCTGTTGTTTTATTTTTCATGGAGCTAGGGCAAATATCCCTTTTGTATTTGATGTAATTTTGAGATTAAGTTCCCAATTAAATAATTAACTGGCCCTTTGATATTAAGCTTTTATAAAAGTGGCTATAAAGAGTCTTGGTGGCACCATCAAGCCTGTTTTTCACACAATTTGGTGAGACTGACATGTACTGCACAGAGCATGCATTGATTTTGGTGAGATTCAGTATATTTTAATAATATCTGTGCTATGATTCTCAGTAAAACTGTGTGGATAACTGCTTTGTGACATGAAACCCTCTCAAAGTGGTAGTCTCTCCTGTTTAAAGCTGTTGTGTGATACTATTTTTAGCCTCAGCAGATGCTTTCTGCTAGGTATTGTGTTTAGGAACTGATTATTATTGTTACTTATAATGAGAATAGCTATATTAGGATTTATTCTGTTCCTCTGAGTAGCAGCAAAAACAGTGAAGAAAGATTTGTTTTTGGAGTCTCTGCCATCCCAATAGGAGCAAGGACACTCTGCAAGAGTGGACATGATATATTCCAAAAGTTAGTAATGTGAGCTCATCACACAAGCTCCTCTTCTGGCTGATCTGAGGTCAGAGGAATCACATCCTATGAGTGTTTTTTTCCCCTGTGTTGTCTACAAAGTGCCTGAGGGCAGCATGGGAAGGTCTGAACATCTGGTTTGGATGCTGTCCCTTCTCCTTCTGTGTGTCACTGTGATCATGGCTTTCCTAAGGGTGCCTGGAGCTCAAGATTTGAGTGTAAACATCTTTGTATAGTATTTAAAAATACAAGAGAGAGAGGGATAAAATTGCATTTCTGACTTGATTAAATATTCTGTTTAAATATTCTGGCTCTATTTTGATTAAACTATACATGATTTTAAGTTAGACCAGTGCATTAGTTTAAAAGAATTTATTTGACCCATTTCTCCCAATCCCCTGAGCTGCTGGGGGTGGAGGAAGGAGAGAAAATGGGGAGTTCAGTTGTTCCCAGGAAGCAGGGAGGGACTGGGGCAAGGTGTTCAGGATTTTACTTTATTTCTCATATGGCCCCATGCTCCCTGCACAGGTCAGCTCAGGCACCCTTAGGCCCTCTCTGAGAGTTTAATTTGCTCAGCCAACACAAAAACTGTGCAGTTGTTTTTCCTGGGATGCTGAGTAGCCTCAGGTGGTGGAGGGAGGCAGAGAGCACTGTGCTTGGTGCACACCTGAGCTCCAAGCAGAAATCCCCTCTCAGCAGCAATAAGCAGGTACCTTGGCTCCTTAATCTTGAAAAGCTGCAGTCTGAGAGTGTCAGAACAACACACAGATTCCTCAAAACCTCATGAGAAACTGTGTTGCAGAACTAGCAATAATTAAACTAAAGCCAGGAAGGCAATCGTAAAGGAAAAAGCAGTTTCATTCAGAAATTACCTGTCCTTCCTGCTTTAGACATGAACAAAGCAGCATTGACATGGAACTGAAACAGTGTGGGGCAAATCCAAAATAATCCAGTAACCTGCAAGTATATACGTACAAGGATGTTTCAACACTGGTCTTCAGGGTCAAACCCAACAGTGAGGCAGTGCCTGTGGGCACAGGGGGCAGCAGGGCCACACACACCTCTCAGGGCAGCAGGTTTTTGGGTCCTACAAGCTGGGAGCCTGGAGGAGCCGAGGAGTGTGTGATCCCAGCCAGCAGTGCTGGGGGACCTCCATCCTGCCCTGGGCTGCTCCTTCCCCAGGGGCTGCAGGTCCCCAGGTCTGCTCTGGCACCTGGAGCACCTCCTCCCCTCCTTCCCCATGGATCTTGGGCTCTGCAGGACTGTTTTTCTCACATATGCTGCTCTCTTCAGCTGCAGTGGTGCAGGTTTTTTTCCTCTTCTTAACACACTTCTCCTGTAGGTGCTGTTCCTGTCACTGATGGGCTCTGCCAGCAGCGAGTCTGTCCTGGAGCCAGCTGGCTTTGGCCCTTCAGGGACACGGGGGGAGCTTCTGGCAGTTCCTCACAGAAGCTGCCCCTGCAGTCCCCCTCACTGCCACAACCTGCAAAGCCCATGTAGTTTGATGTCTAATTTCAGTCACAGGTCTCTCTCAGGATCTCTGTGTGAAATACCAGAGAGCACAGAGCTAGACTCTGTGAAGAGGCAATTTGCCTTGGTCAGAAAGGCTGCACCCAGGGGTTGCAATGCCCAAGGGTGTTAATTTAAGGGTTCATAATGTTAATGCTGAGCCTGTGTTTGTCCTGGCAGTCATGTGAGCAACACAGAAGTCAGCGAGCAGAAACCTGAATCTTCAAGCCTTGGTTCAAACCTTCCCATGTCCAGTGAGAGTGAGTATCTCTGGAGTTCTGCTCCCACTGCCTTTCCTCTTTTCTTCCACTGGTGCCTTGGTTCATCAAGCACAAGTTTTGTCTCCTTGTACTCCTTAGCCTGCCCTCACTATTGGTTGTAAAGCGAATGTTTGCAGTAATGTTTACAGAGTGTTAATACCTGATAGTGAGCAAGTAGCTGTTTTTAACAATTGTTTTTGTGTCACTGTTCCTTTGATCTGTCTTATCTGCTTTAGGCATGATTTTTCTTGAGGGTTGAGTTGGTGCATAATAATGCCTATTGTAAAAAAACTTCTATAAATCATTATCTCTACACAGCTGCTTGGGTGTTTTGTAGCAATAAGCCATACACTTCATCTTAGACTCTGAACTGTATGGAATGTCTGCAGAAATCCCTTAGGAAATAAACAGAGAGGAAACAGGCAGGAAATACAAAGATTGCATAGTAAGTGAGAAGTGGAATGTATCCTTTCTTCTGGAAAAAGAAGGCTGGAGGTTATTAGGAAAGTTGTATACCTGTGTGGAAGACCTTTGACTACCAATACATATTTCTAGGTGTAAATCAGCTCATCTTGACTGGAAATATGTAATGTACAACTTTCCATTGTAATTGATTTAATCTTTGCTATGCTGTGACGTTGTAGGAGTTGCCAGAAGTTTTAGACTGCAAAATATGCTGCCCAACTGGATAAGCCATTTACAAATCCCAGAAGTTGCATGCAGTGTTACTGTGGGGTTTTTTGCTTTTTTACACCAATTCTGTACGTAATTCTTTATGTGTTATTTTAAAAATAATAATTCTAGAAATACCATTACTATTCAGTTGAATATTGATATTCTTTTAAAAAAGCCCCACAAAACCTAGACAATTTTTCAGGAGAGATGTGGGAACATCTGACAAGTGTTAAATGAAGGCCTTCACGTCCAAAAGTTCCCAGTTTGTGTTTCCTGTTGTATCCTTGTGCTATGTGGGCTTCACACCATGAGTAAAAGCAAACACTGAGGAGCAGAGGAAGGTGATTCGTGGACCATTCAGGAGGTTGTGGCTGTTGGTTTGTACTTCTCAGATATGACTGTTCAGATTACAGCAAGAGAGGGTTATTGATGTGGCAGAATGCACATTAGGGGGGGGGTTGCCTGTGCCAACTGTCTTGCTCAGTGGGTGTAACTGATGAAAGAGTCCACTCATGATAATACAAGAGCAGTAGTGTAGTTCTGTTCAGATATGGAAAGCCCAACTTGTTGAAGCACATCATTGGCATTTGGATCAAATCCCAAGGCCAGAGTATGCTGTTGCCCATGCCCATGTGCCTTTTTGAAGGCTGTTCATTGAGTCACTCCAGAGGAAGAGGGAAGGTGTGATTTCTCTTAGCCTAGATCTCTGTTAGCCTGGATCCCCTCCCGAGCACAGCTGGAGCCCTGGGTGCTTTGTCTGCTTCCAGAGAGGAATCAGCTGGATCCACAGCAGTGCAGCTGTGTTTGCTAAGGGTTTGGGTATGGTGCTTGTAGATCCAAACTGAGAAACCCATGTACTGTGCAGATACACAGTCAAAAAAGCTGAAGCTCACAGCAGCATCCTGTGCTACAGTGGTGGCATGTGCCAGAATTGCTGCATGAAGCCAAATTCTGTGCTGGGGTCCTGCCCACCCTTGCTTTCCTGGTCTGATGAATAGCTGAGTATTTAATTAGGTCAGCTCATGTGAATCCAGAACGTTTTTAATGGCTCTTGGGTTAAGCCATAGCAGCTAGAGCCATAGGCCATGCTGGGTAAGAACATTTGAAACATTTCCTCCTTGGATTTTCAGACTCAGCCACTCTGTCTTATAAATTTCAGGGGATTTATTCAAGTAGAAAAATGGAAATACTGGCTAAGTGGTACTACCAGATTTCTTTAAAGGACTCTCTGGGCCTTGTACACTGCAGCTGTGCTTCACTGGATGTATGGGGTTAAGTTTGTGGAGCTCGAGCGACTCCTTTTTACAGGAGACATTGCTGGAGCCGTGCTTGGGTGGAGTATGTAGGGGAAAAAGAAAGCTCAGCAAAACAAGCATTTGGTGTCTGCTCTGGGACACAGAAATGTTATGCTTGGTGCAGGTGAAGCCCCTTTTACATATATGCAGGGTTTGGTCAGGACTGAAATTAAAGTTTTATCATGACATTTGCAGAAAATATTACCCACTGATAAGGAGCACTGTTACACAGGGGGAGATGGTGTGACTGAGTGATCTGCCTGCTGTGAGCTGACAGGAACATTTTTGGGACAGTTTAACAGTATATTTGGATAATTTGCTTTGAAACAGACGTTCGGGGCACTAAACCCTGTTGTAAATCCTGTATCTTGGTTAAACTGTACCATGATTACCGACATTGGTCTTTATTTGCTGGGTTTTGTAAACACCTCTGTAATTACACAAACTTTTATTTTTTTCAGTTATGACCTGCACTGATTATATCCCAAGGTCATCAAATGATTATACCTCACAAGTATATTCTGCAAAGTAAGTCAAGCAATTGTTACTGAATTCTGTGACTCTTCTTTCTAAAGTAATTTTTTGCACTTCTCTAATGCTGTACATCCCACTTTCATTCTGCTGGCGGCAGATACTCATTTATGCAGACACTGAAGCTGGCAGAAGACCCCCTTTGGCTTTAGTGACTGTTTTATGATCACAAGGGTAAATGAGCTCCTTCAAGTAATTAACAACACAATAGTCTTGATGATTAATGCCCATAATATCTGACAAATAAACAAATTGAACATTAGTAAGTGTAAGGGGAGTATGAGATTTTCTCATCATTCACCATATTTAGGAATCTTTGTAGTTCTTCCCATTGGAGCAGGATAGGCCTTAACCCACCCCTGCTTGCTTTTGTGTAGTCTCTCTGTGTGTCCCACTGGTTCTTACACATCCTACTATATTGTAGTAGCTCTAGTTAAGGCATGAGAAGTGGGATTAGCTGCTTGTGTCTGTAGGAATGGGGAGTTTGTCCTTCCCACTCACCCTGCCCTCCCAGTCCTGGAGTCAGCAGTGTGCTCTGGCACCACAGAGCAGTGAGTTTCCCTGGTGTCACTGCAGGAAGCTGGCAGCATCTATTAACACTTTCTGACTTTTGTTCTCTCTATTCACTAAGGCCTTATGCACATATCCTTTCTGTACCTGTATCGGAGACAATGAGCCCTTACCCTGGTCAGCCTCAGTACCAAGCACTGCAGCAGTCCCAGCCCTACACCATCTACCCCCAGACCACCCAGACCTATGGACTACCTCCTTTTGGTAAGAAGTGACTTTTTCAAGGCTTCTTTGCGCCTGCAGTTATTGTCATTAAAGAAGCAATGTTAAGTGGAACCAGGTGTGTTGGAGAGAAGAGCTTGTAGGAGAGCTCAAGTATAACTTAAATTGCAGATGAGCACTGATCTCCTGATGTGACTCCATCTTATAAAATATGATTCCTTACAAAGCTCTTTTCCTGGACATTAATTCGGATGTCTCCCCATGAAGTTTGCCAGATAGTTCTTGGTTTGGGATCATAATTGTCTCCTGTTGTACTATAGCTGTGTTTCTGAAGTTTCCTTGTCAGTGAAATGACACAACAGCATATACTACAGCATCTCTGTTAAAGGTATTTTTCCTTTCCTTTTTTTGCTGACCAAGGTTAAGATATTTTTGTTATTTCATCTTTAACCAAATGAGACTTCATGCTAAAATGTCTCTGAGTTTACTAGGCAAATAATTTACTTAAGTTCCTCTAATAACTGAGCCCTCTGGCAGCCATTCCAGTCTTTGAAAATGCTCGAAGGCTCAGAGTTCTGTTGTCACTAAAGCCCCATGATGGGGTTTGAACTATCCAATCCACCCTGTGCATAGAGGGGGAAAGACACCTCTAGAGTGTCAAATTGTTCTGGAAGATAATGGGCTGACTTTCTCCATGGTGTATAAAGGGAGCTGAGGGTGAGTAACACAGACAGAAAAATAGGTAACTTCTGGATGGGTTAGTGAGTGAAAGGAGCTACCTGGTGTTTTCTTGTACTCTATACACTGGAATCACAGGATATCCTGAGCTGGAGGGGACCCTCAAGAATCATTGAAGTCCAGCTCCTGGCCCTGCACAGACACCCCAACAATCCCCCCCTGTGCCCCAGAGCATCATCCAAACCCTCCTGCAGCTCTGGCAGCCTCGGGGCCGTGCCCACTGCCCTGGGGAGCCTGGGCAGTGCCCACCACCCTCTGGGGGAAGGAGAACCTTTCCCTGAGATGCCCCTGCCCTGATGTCACAGAACATGAGATGCCCTCGGGGAGCTGGCACAGGTTGGGCAGAGGAGCTGTGGCTGCTCCATCCCTGGAAGTGCCCAAGGCCAGGTTGGACGGGGCTTGGAGCCACCTGGGCTGGTGGAAGGTGTCCCTGCCCACGGCAGGGGGTGGAATGAGATGGTCCTTAAGGTCCCTTCCAACCCAGAGCAGTCTGGGGTTCTGTGGTTCTGAGATGCCCCTGCCCTGGCACAGCTCCAGCCATTCCCTGGGTGCTGTCCCTGCTCACAGGGACCAGAGCTGGAGCTGCCCCTCGGGAGGAGCTGCAGCCCCCGCTGAGCTCTGCCCTCACTCTGCTCTGCTCCAGATGGACACACCAAGAGCCCTCAGCTGCTTCTCCTGAAGATTCCCTTCTAGAGCCTACACCATCCCTATGTCCTTCCCTTGGACACTCTCTAATAGCTTTAGACCCTTTTTACATTGCAGTGCCCAAAGTGCCCCAGGGTTGCAGGTGAGGCCACCCCAGTGCAGAGCAGAGTGGGACAATCCCCTCCCTCCCCTGATGCCCGCCCCGGACAGGGTTGGCCCTCCTGGCTACCAGTGCACTGCTGACTCCTGGCTAACTTGTCATCAACCAGCACTCCCAGGTCCCTTTCCACAGGCTGCTCTCCAGCCTCTTGTTCCCCACTCTGTATGAACAGCCAGGATATTAAAGTGTCAGGCACTTGGGAAAAAAAATCCACATGGCTACTCCTTCATATCAAATTTTATAACTGATTATTAAAAATGAACATTTTAACTTCCCTTTTCATTTTCAGTGTTACCCTGCTTGGTTTCTTGTTGCCAGCTGTCAAAAAATGGAAGGTAGCAGAGCTTGTTTTGTGCCTTAGCACCCAGCTCTGGTGAGAAGGGGGAGCATCACCCCCATGTGCAGGGAACTGGGGAAGCACCCTGGCTGCCCATGGCAGTGGTGGAGTCACCACCTTTGGAAGGGTTCAAAAAACATGTGGATATGGCACCTGAGGATGTGGTTTAGTGGTGAACGTGCTGGTGGTGTTGGGTTAATGGTTGGACTTGATGATCTTAAAGATCTTTCCCAACTTTAACAATTCTGTGATGCTGAGTGTCTGTCTCGGGGACATACTGCAGAACCAAATGAACTGAGCCTCTTGAAGATTTATCTGTAGTGCTAAAATCTTAGCATCTTGATATGTAAAAAGATGAATTTTTCGGTAGTTGAAGAAGTAGATGTCCTTGAATAATATCAGCTACATTTCTGGCTTTTATTAGCTGCTGACAGCTTTTCTGTAGATTGCTAAACAACTGGTTTGTCAATATATTTTTGAAAGATGGTGTAGAAAATATAAATCCAGACTCAGCTTTGTTAAACATGAGAGAAATTACTAATACTGTAAGTACTAATGGTTGCTGGAACATGCTCCTCTCTCCTGATTGCCTGCACTTTGGTTTCAGTGCCTTGTGCTGGTTTTTTCCTGTATCTGAACAATGGCTTGTGGTTTCCTTCATTTATTTGGTGTTTCTCAAGAGTTTGTTGTGGATGGTGCACTGAGGCTGCCTGATGTGTTCTAGAGTGCTTTACTGTGTCACCTGTTGATTTTATTAAAGGCAAATATGTGTAAATATGTGGAGTGCTCCAGTGAAGTTGTTTAAAAAGGTGTTTTAGACCTTTTGGAGGGAGGATGAAGGGATTTTGTTTGTGTGTTGTGTATGTCATGTTTTGTTGGTGGCACTAGTGGTGGCTGCATTTGGGAAGAGTGTTTTTTTTAGGTCCAAAGGCTCTGGAATGCAGGAGTACTCAGCTGCTTCAGTGTTAATACCCCAAATGTAACACTAGAAATTCTTCTGAAGACCTGGCAAGAGATCTGCATTTTCTGTTGACTTCGGAGGAACTTTCATTCTGAAATGTGATCATTTACTGAAATGTCTTGGTGTGGATTTTGAGGTCTGTTGTTAAACACCTGAATTTTTAGTATGAATTTAAGTGTTAGAAAGATGTTAAAAGTAATTTCCAGTACTGAAAATCATACTGGAGTGGTACTTGCTGAGTCTTATTGAGAAGATTGACCTTGCATGGTGTGCCAGGGAGGTGGAGGGTAGTAAACTGAAGGTGCACACTGCAGAGGAAATTCTGCAAATTGTTTCTGCTCACAGTTATCTCCAGTGAGCAGGTGAGGGCCAACAACTCAGTCAGATCTTTAATCAGCACCAGAGGGCCTGTTTCAGGGCTTGGCATGTCTTTCTGCTGTGTATTTGTTTCCATGCCAAAAAGAAGGCACCATGGATTATCTAACTGAAACAAAACAGTGTGAAATTCTGACAAACTGACAAACGTGAGCATAGTCCTGAGGTCACTCCAAGTCCAGACACTGCTTTCAGAGGAGGCATGACCTATGCTCTTGCCCGTTTGTTACTCTCTTAGAGTTTTAGTACATTGTTCTGCATGAGGTGCGCTTGTGGCCTGAAGAGACTTTATTAAACAAGTGTTGAAATAAGAGTGGTGACATCCAGGCTGCGTATGTGTAGCTGTCAGTTGGTCTTAGAAACATCATGGATGTGGTGGTTTACATTAACTGAAGAAAACCTGCAGGTGATGGGCTGTGCCATGAGGGGCCTTTCCGTGTGTGTAGGTGTGTCCTGTGACATTCTGTGAGATGCAGTGCTGCCACTGGACATGGAGGAACCTCACTCCCCCTCTCCCAGCTTCTCCTCTATCATCCTTGAGGCTGTGCTAGCTTATGAATGCTGTCCTGCAGAATGAGAGGGGAAGGACATTTGTCACCAGGCCAGGAATGTGCCTTCATGTATGGAAAGTAGGACATGTCTGTGACAGTCATGGAATGCAGTGGCTGAAAGATGCCAGTAACACTGCTCCAAGTCAGCTCCTGGCTGGCATCCAGTCAGCACTGCCAACACCTCCTGGGTGTGGCTCACCTGGTGCCACAGTCAATGCATGGTCATTGTCCTGCAGCATTCTGGATGGGTTTGTGTTCCACTGTCAGGTTATTCAGCACTTCTGTGTGTCCTGTGACCATCACATTGTGTTGCTGTCTGCTCCTTGTCCCTCTTTCTTGGGCTGTAAGATGCTGCTGGTTACTGTCCCCTCTGAAAGCTGCTCACCCGTTTGGAGATGGTGGCACTCCCTTTCCAAACTAAACAAACACAGCTATTCCCATTCTCTAGAGGATCTGTTTCCCATATGTTTGGTCCTGGAGCTTCTGCAATGTATCTCCAATCTTTGTTAATCAGCCTTTCCCTTTTGTTGACTAATGACTGTGGCTTTGGAGGTTTGAAATGGTAACAAAGGTGCAACCTGAGGTCTAACCCCAGGTCTTGGCTGTACGGAGAGCAGTGACATAAGCAGACTCATAGGTGTCAGTTTGAGATCTGGTATGTAAATAAATCAAAGGGCCATTGCAGAACTTGATTCTGACAAAGTTGCAGCAGGGAGTGACCTCTTAGAGCTGCCACTCTTGTCCAGCTCAGTGGACTCTCCCATGTCTTCTTGGGTAAGAGACCTCGAGCTCATAGTCCGTAGCTCGTGCTGCCAGAGCGAGTGGAGGGCTGCAGCTGGCTTCTGCAGCCCTGGTACTGGTCTTGGGGGGGTTTAAAAGGGAGGGTGGTCTTTCTGATGGCCCTGAACTCTGTGTCTAGCTCCAGACACCCTTTGTCCCTCTGCTTTGCACACGCCTGCTTATTTTTAAGCAGATCCTCTCAACCTATTCCTGCTTTCTAACTAGAGCCAGGAAGAACTGTCTTTGACTGGCTGTAGATCTGGAAACACTCAAACAAAAGCCTGAAGAGCCTTGAAGAGCAAAGCCTGAGCTGAGCTGCCTCAGTCACCTCAGACACTGTTGGCACTTGTCAGTGTGGTGGCCTCGAGCCTTAACAGGGCACCTGAGCTGAACCCACCGTGGTGTGTGCCCTGTGCCCACAATTACAGGCACTCACCTCCCTCTGTGCCTGTGCCAGGGTTGTTACTAAAGCTTTCCAGAACAACTGGAAATCTAGAAGAAACATTTAGGGGTATTTTTAGTGTGGGGGGTTTTTTTGGTTTGTTTTTGAAGGTCTGTATGTGGTGTTGTCAGTCTGTGAAAATTACTGAATTACTGTGGGACCTTCACAGATCACAACTTCAGCCTAACAACTGATGTCACCTGCAGTGCTGTGCAGCTCAGCCCAAAATCAGAGGGATTGGCAGGTCCTGTATTCCCACAGGGGAGTGAATCTTAGTGGCACAAACAGATATTTAATTGAAAGCAAATTGGTCTTGTTGGTGCTTTTAATTTTCTCTTTTTCAGCCTGTTTTGCCAGCAGCTCTAATCCCTGCACAGCCTCACAGTCAGCGCTTCCTATTGCTGAAATTAAACATTTTCCATGTGTCATTTGTTACTTGCTTTTGTGATAAGCAAAAACCTTAATCTGAGATAGCAGCATGCTGTTTGGTCCCAGCATATTTGTAACTGGTCCAATTTATCCGATTCAGGTGCACTGTGGCCAGGTATGAAACCTGAAAGTGGTTTAATTCAGGCTCCATCTACAAGTCAGCACAGTGTTCTTACCTGCACTACAGGGTTAACCACAAGCCAGCCCAGCCCAGCACATTATTCTTATTCCATTGAAGGTAACTTGGCATGGTTTTTATCTGCATCTCTCTCCACCTAACTGAGTCCAGATAGCAAACTAGAGAGGCTTGCACGCTTGTCCTTGGTTTGTGCATGCTGCTTCATGCTTTGCCTCTCTTCTCTTTTGTGCCTGTGTGTGTGTTGGGGT
The DNA here is from genome assembly GCA_013399695.1 of Formicarius rufipectus. Taxonomy (NCBI): domain Eukaryota; kingdom Metazoa; phylum Chordata; class Aves; order Passeriformes; family Formicariidae; genus Formicarius; species Formicarius rufipectus. Next base: position 105,776 of record VXAU01000227.1, read on the forward strand.
TTGTGTTTGCCTCGTACCTGTGTGTGCGCCAGGCTGGCTCGTTGTGCCATGCTGCTGGGCTGAACAGGTGAGCAGCAAAGGGGAAGGGGAGAGGAGACTAAATGTTGTGTTCTTGCATGCTTTACTGGGAATGCTCTTGCATTTCTCCTTGTTTGTAGACTTTAACTGGGTGTCAGGAAATACTTGGATTTTTAAACATTTGGTTTTAATTCCTTCTGGAGGTAGATGGCTCTTGTGTATCTCACACACCAGGTTGGCAGATCTGCTAGGAAGTGAATTCTCAGTATAGAACTAACCTACAAATATTCCAGTTGCTGGAAGTTCTACATCTAAAAGGGCAGGTACTGAATTTCACCAGCTGCCACAGCAGTTTTTAGGAGTGAATGTGCCAGATAGCCAAGTAATGGAATACTGGTTATGCAAAATATGTGCAAATTGATACCCTTTTTTTTAGGCTGGATTTTTGCCATTTTTGTTTTGGTGATGAATTCTAAAAATTTGTCTCTTTCTCTGAAAATTCAGGAATTCTTAATCTGTTTCTTGTGGAATATTGTCACAGAGTAATTCAGGGATTTCCAGATATCTTGCTCACCTGCTCAAAGAGCAGTTGATGCTGAATTCAGAGCCGGGTTGCTCAGAGCTTTGGTTGGGTCTCCAAAACCTCCAAGGATGGAGATTTTGCCAATTGCAGCACCCAGCTGCCGTCGTGGTGAAACATCTTTTCTCAACTCAGAGCATCCCCTCTTTCATGTTGTGACCATTTCTCTCCTTCTCCGACTGTACACCTGCAGAAAGAGCCTGGCTCTGTGCTCTCTGTGACCTCTGTGCAGGTACCAGCAGGTGTGACAGATCCCCAAAACCATCTCCCCTCCCGACTGGGCAGTCGCTCTCTCCTGAAATCCCGCTCACAGGGCACCTGCTCCAGCTGCCTCACTGCTTGGTGTCTCTTTGCCAGGCCCACCGAATTTTATCAACATATTTCTTGTGCTTGAGGCCCCAGACTGAATGACATCTCCAGCTGTGGTCTGATGAGTGCCAAGAAAAGGGGAATAATTCTTAAAGTTAGCACAGTGTGGGTTGTAGTGTGTCTTTCTCTTGTCTGTGTGACAGTCAATGGCCCAGTCTAATCATTATCCTTAATTTACTCCTCACATTCATACCATGAGGAAAACAATACTGGAAATACTCCCCTCCTTCCAACGTGACCCTCTTCCCCATACTACCACTGACAGAATGAATTATTCTGTCTCATAGCACCAGCTTTAATTGCCAAGGGTCAGGAATGGTTCTGGACAAGGTGACCCCTGGCAGATGTCCCAGTGATGTCCCATGGGGAGCAGGTGGATCCCTGGGGACGGGTGAGGTGACAAACACACATCAGGCCTGGCTCTGCAGAAGAATTATAAAATCACAGAATAATTTGGGTTGAAAGAGACCTTAAGTCTCATCTCATTCCACCCTCCAACATGGGCAGGGACACCTTCCACCAGCCCAGGTGGCTCCAAGCCCCGTCCAACCTGGCCTTGGACACTCCCAGGGATGGGGAAGCCACAGCTTCTCTGCCCACCCTGTGCCAGGGCCTGCCCACCCTCACGGGAGAGAGAATTCCTTTTCAATGTCCCATCCATCCCTGTCCTCTGGCAGTGGGAAGCCGTTCCCCCTTGTCCTGTTCTTCCATCCCTTGTCCAAAGTCCATCTCCAGCTCTCTTGAAGTCCCTTTAGGCACTGGAAGGGGCTCTAAAGCCTCCCCAAACCTTCTCTTCTGCAAACTGAACAACCCCAGCATTCCCAGACTTCCACTGAGCTGGAAGCTTTCTCCTCAGGAGAAGGATTTTAATCTGTGCTGCTGGGACAATGTGTGATGTGACGAGTTTCCCTGCAGGCTGCTCTCTGAAAGAGTGCAAAAGTCACCCTGATGGTGTAAATGCTGTTGCTATTTGGGAAAACGTTTTTCACACTGGCAGGAAACTTGCCCTCTTTCAGGTTTGCCCCATTTCCTTCTCGTCAAATTAACAAGCAGCCTTCAAGGGACCAGGTTAGTGCAGGGGCTGGGGCCAAGGAGGTGGTGGAGAGCAGAAGCTGAAAGGATAAACACAGTTGCTTTGTTAGTATTCCCTGGAATATCTGTCTTTTCTCTCCACTCTAATCATCAAGGTGCTACACAACTGTACAATACTGATCCACCAGAGGGGAATTTCAGTGCATGGATCTGGCTAAGGATTGGGATAAATAAGGCAGGGGAGGTAGGGATTTAATGTCTGAGGATGAGGTCTGAAGGTGGGGGAGAAAGAGAGAAGAAGAGGATAATAGTCCAGGCATCTTCAAGGCAATACTTATGTTTGCTGATCTTACAAACCTGAGATCTTGAAGTGGTCCTTTTTAGCAAATCTGTGCCAAATATTTTTGCATGGTTCTGGCCCATTCACAGGTAAAAGAAACTGGCCCACAGTGCAGAAAGAATTAGTTCATCTGTGTGGTGGGAGCTGTTTGGAAAGATGTGATATGTAATATTGCATAGATACAGGGTGATTAAAAGGACATGTTGGAGGGAGACCAGAGTGGAGATAAACAATGAGAGTCATGTGAGGGAATGCCAAACCTTGGAATCTTTTTTCTGTGATTTCTTAACTTCTCAGTAATCAAATCTCAGTGGTGAAGCAGCCTCTGCAGAGCACTATAGAGGAGAGCCTCCTTCTGTTTGCTCTCCATTATAGTCTTGAGAGCAGTGGTGGAACAGTCTGTCTTCCAGAGACTTCCTCTGCCCTGGTTGCATGGCAGATTTGTTTGCTTAGTGAGGGTCTTTTCTGGAGAGCTGGCCTTCATGGGGGCCTAGGAAGGGACCTTCTCTTGAGGTCATAACAACCTTGATAGTTTCCATAGGTTTTGGAAGGACTTTTACTTGGAAAAAGATCCCTGTTCTCAAGCAGTTGTGTCCAAGGAGTGTCTGTCACAGGTTCCTTGGCTCTCACAGCTGGGCTTCTTTGTAGCCGTGTAGCTACTGCAGGTTCTTGAGTGTCTTCATTGCCTTCACTGCAGTTCAGTGCAGCGTTTTTGCCTTTTTCTAAGTATTCTCCTCCAAAAATTCTCACCCCTCTGTTCTGAACAATGCTGCTCCTATCTGTGACACCATTCCCAGGGGTTAATGACTCATTTCTGCTTCCACAGGGATGCCGCCTGTCACATTTCTCACCTCCTGTAAATACTGTGTGTTTCTGCATCTCTTTTAAGATACATTTCTTTTGTTTTCTCATATTTTTGGGGTATATTTGGGATCCATTCCTCTTTCCAGGAGCCACCAGGTAGGATTTTTGCTTGCCATAACACAACATACACTGGGTAAGAGTTCATGGTGCATCTCTTTTCCTGGGGCAGCAGGACCAAAGCCTTGGGAAGCTTGAGTTCTTGGACTGAATTCTGCATAGTGGTATTTGCAGAAAGGGAGGACTTTTCTCAGTGTAATGGTAAAGTAAGGGACCCTGTGGATTTCTGTGAGTCTTTACATAAGCATCTACAAGTGATTTTTGGTTTTATTTGTGTGCAGAGGAAGGTGGCTTAGAAAAGAAAATAGTTCTTGGTGGCTCTTGGTTTTGTTTGTGCTGATATCATTATTTGTTGTTTATCTTTGTGAGTCCCAAAACCCCAAAACATGGAGGAACGTTTAATGGAGTGGCCCTGTGGCTGCAGAACACCCAAATCTGCTAAAGCACTTGTCACTCCCAAAGGCTACTCTAACAACCCCTTCTGTGTTTTGGGTGAACGGAATGCAGTGACATATTAAACATCTTCAAGTCCTTACTAACAACTACATGTCTCTAAGAATTTATCCTCTGAGATGTTGACATATCACAGGGATGTGGGGAGACATGTTCACTTTCTCCAGTAGGAAACATTCTTTTTCTGTTTGAAATATTCTTCTTACTGTTTGCTTAACTTTTTTATCTAATAATTTATCTTGTTTATGCTAAGTTCAATACAGAGATTTCTTTTTAATCAGAACTGATTTAAACACATTTACATCTGTTTTCTTGATTTATTCTGATTGATTTTCAGCTGCTGCTGACTGAGCATCCGAATGTGATTGTTGTCTTATCAAAATATATAGTAAAATGTGAAACCTTTTTAATTCTACTTTTTTAATTGCTTAACAGCCATGGAGGGAAAAGCCTTCCGAGCCATTTGAAAGGACTTTGTAAAGATGCACTGGCTCTCCTTCCCTGTAAAGCCAGTTGAAATATAACTGGTGACAGAAGAGACCCCAGCCCTTTTTCTGCTATTAGCAGCAGAGTGCTGCTGGAAGCACAAGTGCTTGCACATTTGTCTAAAAAGTATCTATTTCACAATTTCTCATATTTTGTGCTTTTCTAGAAGCATTTAATGCAGTAATTCTTGATTTCACAGCGCCAACCACCAATGCCAGTCCAGTCTCTACATCCTCAACTGTTGTCAATATTTCCACGTCAGCAGTAGCCAGCATCTCACAGGTAAATCTTCCTTGGTAAATTTATGTGCGGCATCTCTCTCACCTTTGTTTAACATATTCCTCAAAACTAACATGGGAACACCAGGTATTTGCATCACTTCAAATGGTCCTGGAGTTACAGGGCTCAAGGTGCATCTCAAAGTCACCAAATCACCCTTGCTGTTTCTTTGACCGCGATGCTTCTCCCTTTGGCTGTTGCAGCAAACTCACTGCATCTGTTCAAGGCTCTTGCCTCATCTGCAGATTGTGAGGTGAGTCTTAAACTGAGGTTTCTGCAAGAGACACAGTGGGGAAGAAACAATAGAACTATTTTGAGGACTTAACCAGTGAGAGGATTTAGTGGTGGATGTTTTTTGGATGCCTTTGTTCTCCCTCATCAAGGACAGAAAATCAGGTTGTACACAAACAAAACCCCAACCCAGTAAAGTAGGAGATACATTCCTGTAGTGCCAGAGCAGAACAAAGTCAAACAGCCGTGTAAGCTGACACAGAACACTTCCCCCTGCCTGTCACCTCCATGGGTAATAGCACAGCCCTGTCAGTGGTTAACTGCCATTCTGAGTACTTGGATATAACAGGCAGGCCTTCAGTGTCTGGCTTAGGAGAAAGAGAGTACAGGAAGAGTGGAAAATGCAGTGGATGCACAAAAATACTTCTGTGCTAATGTTGTTGCTTTTTAAAGTTCTTTCATTAGCATAAACTTGCTTGGAACTGTAAGGGGAAAAAAAGATTTTTGTTCAGTATGTCTAAACAAGGTGCCTGGTTCACAAACCCAGGTTGCGTTTTGAGGCAGTCAGGAGAGCACAGATTGCCAGAACAGTGTGATGTGACATTTGGGGTCATTGGGTTTTTTTACTATTAGTATGAGAAATTAAAATCTTCAAGCACAGCTCCAGGTACTCAGTGATCTCCTAAATTAATAAATAGTTTTCATAAATTAATTCATTTCATCACAGCATGCAGGAGAATTACTTGGTGAAGTCAGGACATGAGTAATGGCCATTTATCGTGTAGCTTTCATGACTGGGGTTGTGCCCTCAGCCACGGCCTAAGTCACTTTCTGTCACTGTCAGTATATCTGATATCAGAAAGTAAAATGCAAGACAAAACCACACATTGCAGAGCACAGAGTGCACTGATGCCTTGCTGTCCTCAACTGTCCTATTACTGTCAGATCATTCATTATGAATTCCTTTTTGCAGACACTGGAGGTAGAGGAGTGGCTCTGGGATCACTGGCCTCCTCTGCAAAACCTGTCTGTGTGGAGGTTGTTGGGCAGTCAGAGCTCTCAGCCCTTGTGGGGAGTCTTACATATGCAGAAGAAAACAGATGGTCGGACTGGATTTTTCTTTGACAGGATATTCTAGCCCCAAAGTCACTCTGATTCAGAGTGTTTTCTAAAAGAGGTATCCCCCCACCACTAACCCTTTCCTCCAACAGGAATATCCTACGTACACGATCCTTGGCCAGAGTCAGTACCAGCCATGCTACCCGAGCTCAGGCTTTGGAGTGGTGCCCCCAGCAGACAGCAGCACGGACAGCTTGGCGTTGGCCACGGCCGCGTACCCGGCGGAGAAGCCGAACGCGGCGGCACCGGCGCGGGCAGCGCAGAGACCCCCCTCTGGTGAGGCCACGTCTGCAGGGGCTGCTCAGCTCCTGTGCTGAACGGGGCACTGGGCAGGCAAGGGGAACACTCCTCTCCGAAAGGTACTTGCAGCATCTTTTTGGGCAGGCCTGGACAGGCCCCTCGCCGTCCTTGTCTCTGGTGTCACCGGTGTGCTGAGGGTTACAGTGGGCCAGCCGGACTTAGGTATCCGAGGTCTTCCACTGCTGCGATTCTGAGGCTCCTCCCGTGTGCTCTGCATGCTCCAGGGAGAGGGAGTGCTGGGGCTGACCTCAAGAGTTGCCAGCAGCAGCTCCCTGGGGACTGGGTGTTCACTTGGGCTCCAGGGCAGTTGCTGATACTGGGTCTCAATAACTCCTGCTGCACCTTTCCCTTCCTCAGCCCTGTGTTGAGATTACCTGACACAGCTGCCAGTCCCGGTTTTGGGAGTCCTCTGAGGCTGGTCCTGCATTTTCAAGAGCTGTGGTTCAGCCATCTCCTCTTACTGTCCTGGTCTCTGACATGTCCAGCAGTACATCCTTTCCTTTCCTCTGCCTCATCCTTGCAAACCCTGGTTGAACTGAGAGCTGTTCTGCTGTGCTTTGCTGTGAGCATCTCTGCATCTGCACAGCACTCAGTCACTCACACTTGTCCTGTAGAGAAGGGTTTAGCTGACAAGGGAAGTGTACTGAGAAGGTTTAAGTGCTTGTTCTAGAGAAGTCACACCTTTGGCCATTCTCACCAGTGCTGGGTTGTGTCCCAACCTCAGTGGTGTTGGCTGTAGTATCTTCTTGAAAAATAGTTTCCTAGACTTAGCAAGGAGAAGAGCAAAGACTTAGTGCTTCTTCCAGTGTCTCGAGCAGGGAGTTTTGAGAGTGTTCCTGTGTAGTTGATCAGTTTTGGATTGAAATCTGCTGCCTGTTGCAGATTGGAAATCTGGGGAAAAAAACACAAACTCCAATAATTTTTGTCAGTGCCCTGGGTTTGACCAGGCTGGAGGTAACTTTGTTCCCAGCAGCTGTGCTGGTGCTCTGTTTTGGATTCCAGGCTAAAGGAGTGCTGATAACAGAGAGTGTTTTGGCTCCTGCTGAGCTGTGCTTGTACAGGGTCAGGGCTTTCTCCCCTCCATGCTCTCCAGTAAGTGTGGAAGGGGCCACAGCTGGGACAGCTGAACTGAGCTGACTGAAGGGATTTTCCATACTATAGGATGTCATGTTCAGCAGTAAAAACTGATGGGGGGTGTGGTTTGGCCTCTAGTGTGGCTCTTGCTTGGAGAGGGGCTGGGGTGTCAGCCTGCTGGGGGAGGTGCTGAGTGATTGCCTTTGCAGCACTTTACCTGCTCCATCTTCCCTAAGTCCACCAGGAGCAGCTGAGCTCCGCCAGGTCCTCCAGCTCAGTCACACACCCTGCAAGCAGGGATGGGTGGCTGTCAGTGAGACAAGCATACAAATCTATAGTCTGGAGCTCAGTGAAATTCCAAACCTCTCACCTTTACCTGGTGGGATGCTGTTGACAGGGGTGAACAACCCCATGTTGTGATGTTGTACATCAAGAAGTGTGGTGCTCAAAGCACTTTCCATCTTTCAGGAAAGAGTTGCCCTCTAGCTGAGATGAGCAACATCAGATTTACCCATGAGAATTAGTTTTCATTTGCTGCTGAAAATCAAACCTAAGGAACTGACCTCTTATTTCAAGGCAGTGGGCAGGGAATGGCCAGTTGCTGATGTTTTCAATGCCATTTTATTAGCTCAGAAAATCTCCAATTTCACCATTTTGCATTAATTTTCATAGGAATTGCAATGTCTCTTGTTCAAGCCCTGGACTGAATTTAAGCTCTTCCAAGTGCCCTTGCCCTCTGCCTTCCTGCTATGGGTCTGGTCCCACTTTGGAACTGGTTAAGCAGATGTCTGAGATGTTAACTCTTCTGCCTGAGCTATTAGTAAAGAGTATAGAGTACAGAGTATCTCCTATCATATTTCTAAGACTCTACATGTCAAGGCACTGATTTTTCTGGATGTGGTATGTTCTTTCCCTGGGAAGGATGTTCTTACCAGTAACAGCCTGTGTCAGGTCTCCCCATCAGTCATGGCCATGCTGCTTGGCCAAGGCTGTGTCTCGAGGACCAACATCATCCCTGTTACTCTTTTGTATTCAATTGTCTATTAAACAAAACAGTTGAGTAATAAAGCAGTTCCAGGGTAGTGGCATGACTGCAGGGTCCCAGGCCTTGGGATGGAGGGTGCTCTGCTCTGGCTTTGCTCTGCAGGCAGTAGCTCCTGCAGTGGCCCAGTCCTGGGGGACTGAACTGAGGAGACAGAGCTGTTTTGAAATGATGGGACAGAGAAATAATGTTTTATGTTCCAGTAAGGGTTCAACTACTACTGCATCCATATAGCAAGGTAACATCTTACCTTTTGCAAAGGATGTTTGTGACCAGTGCTGTATTGGTGTTTGTTTTGAGACATGAGGGGGTGAGAGCTGTGTGATTTTTTTCTAGGAGATGCATCCACAAGTCCTTCATTATCAAGAGCAACAGCAAGTAAAGAGTTAGATGAGCAGGCAAGAAAAAACATCCCTGGGAAGAACAGAGGGAAGAGGAAAGCAGATACCTCCTCCTCACAGGACAGTGAACTGGAGGTAAAGAGTTTTCTACAGTTAGCATTGCAGAATAGTGTGGTGGTAAAAGTTCTCTTTTTTAAATTCTGTTTCCATGGAAAAGGAATAGATTTGATTTGGCGTTGGAAGGGACCTTTAAGGGTCCCCTAGTCCAACACACTTGCCATGAGCAGGGACATTGTCAACTAGATCAGGTTGCTCAGAGTCCCCTCCCACCTTGAATGTTTCCAGAAATGGGTCATCCACCACCTCTCTGGGAAACCTGTTTGGTGCCTCACCACTTCCAGTGAAAAAAATGTCTTCCATACATTAGTCTGAATTTACTTTCTTTGAGTTTGAAACCATTCCCCCTTGCTCCATCACTACAGGCTCTACTGAAAGGTCTGTCCCCATGGATTCAAATTGAAAGAGTAACTTTGGGTCAGATACTAGGAAAAATTTCTTTTTTGTGAGTGTGGGGAGGCCCTGGCACAGGTTGCCCAGAGAAGCTGTGGCTGCCCCATCCCTGGAAGCGTCCAAAGCCAGGTTGGACGGGGCTTGGAGCAACCTTGGCTCATGGAGGGTGTCCCTGCCCATGGCAGGAGGTTTGGAACAAGATGATCTCCAAAATCCCCTTCAAAGTCCCTTCCAACCCAAGCTAAATCATAACTATGATTCTATGATCTTTCCTATAACCTCCCTGTAAGTACTGAAAGGTCACAATAACAGGATGCAATCTGGAATGACCTTCTCAGTGCCAAGTAGGGTGAGACAGCACCTTCTATCTCTCAACCTGGCACATGTGGCGCACTCCAAGATGTAGATCATCTTATCCACAGGGAGAGAGTGCTGCTGGCTCATACTGGTGTCCACTCTGCCCTCCAGCTTCTTCAACCTGGACCAATAAGAGGGTTTATTCTGCCCCACGTGTTGGCCCCATTCTCAAGTTTATCAAGGTCTTTCTGTTCTGATACTGCCATTCCTCATGGAAACCCATCACCTTATTTATAACAAAGATACCTCTGACAAACACCCAGGTCGTGTACCAGGTTCTCTCCAGATCACTTCTACCCCAGCAGGGCTCTGAAGTTCATTAGCACTCTAAGCGTTTGCTTTTGTAATTATAAAAGCAAGAGAAGCTTTTGAAATAGTTTGACTGAGAGAGCTTTAGTCTGAGTGGATGTTTCTGTAGCAGTACATAAACTCCACTGCAATAAATGAAAGAGCTGAATGTGTTCAGCCTGTAAGATGAGAAGTGTTGTTCATACCTGTGAAAAGCACACTGCAGCTAACCACAGAATTCACCCTAAAACTGCCTCCTTTATTGTAGTTCAGTAACTAGAATATCTCACCTCTAACCTGCTCTTGTTCTCTCTGCAGCGGGTGTTTCTCTGGGACTTGGATGAGACCATCATCATCTTCCACTCACTTCTCACAGGGTCTTATGCTCAAAAATATGGCAAGGTAATACTGTCTTTTTCATGGGGAAAAACACATTTTTGTCATGCAGAATTGAATATCAATCTTTGGAAAAGATACAGAAAATTATATTTTGTTTTAAATATATAAGGTAATACTTTAACTTGGCAGTTTGGGATGGGGAAAGAATGAAATGTGGCTTTATACAGAGCAAGGAGATGGACTTCACCAGCACTTCCCTTCTGACAATGCAAGTCTTAAAAATGTCAAACTGTATCCTCACTGGGAATTACTGGGATCCTGGCACATAGGGAAAGGGGTTTTCTCCTTCAAAATGTATTGTAGATTTTTAAGTGTTTTATTTGTGCTGAATGTGAAACTGCATCATTCCCTCCTGTGCAGAATTGAATTCTTTTGTTATATTTTGGGTCAATGAACCAGACCGACATTTGGGTCAATCCACCAGAAAGTGAATTTTTCTTTTTTTGTTTATATGAGTTGTTTTAAATATTAGGGAAATTGTCATTCACACCATTGAATGTAGCCAAAATTACATTGGGTTTGCTATGGAGTGGAAACTGCAGTCTGATGATGAGAGATTTATGACAATTCCCTTCTGCCTATACCCACAGTGCATTTCCATCTTCTCTTTGTGTTTTGCCAGGATCCAACTCTAGTGATTGGCTCAGGTCTATCCATGGAGGAGATGATTTTTGAAGTCGCTGATACTCACTTGTTTTTCAATGATTTGGAGGTACATGGCAAATGTATTTGAAAGGCAGAACTCCACATTACCATGTTTGAATGATACTGCACTGTTTGGTTCTATAGGACAGGGGAAGCTTCTGGCAGCTTCTGTCAGAAACCATGCTGATAGCACCCCCTTCTCCCAAAATCCAGCCACAGAAACCCATGACAACTTTCCATTGAGGGTGGCAGAGCATTGGAGTCTCCCCCTCTGTAGACATTCCAAACCTACCTGGATGCATTCCTGTGTCACCTTCTCTGGGTGGCCCTGCCTTGGCAGGTGGTATTGGACTGGATGATCTCCAGGGGTCCTTTCCAACCTCAGCTATTCTGTGATTCTGTGAAAATAGCAAATTTCCTGATTCATGTCACCTTTGATATAAATTCACTCATTAATGCACTTTGTAGAATTAACAGGACAAAGTTTAAGGTTTAGGAAAGCTGAATATGAACAGGGAATGGTTACTTGTAGATACGTCACTGATGCACATCCTGGGAAAGCAAAATGGTTTTGTTGATGAAAACAGAGACTTAAATGACATTTTCATTGTGCCTGTGACTACTGGCAGCAGCAAACTTTGCCAAGTTTGGTAATGAGTTACCTCCCTGCCTCAGGGAAAAAAAAAACAACAAAAAAACCCAAACAAACCCACCAAATACAGTGTCTTGTGCTGGGAGTTGTTCATTTTTAGCTGTGTGCTCAGCCACAACATGTGCTGCAGTGTTGGTTAGTGGGTTAAATCAGCTGCATGAAGTACCAGAGTCACTACACTGCTGTTCCATTCAGAGTTCCTGCTGTGGCTCTGTTAACCTGGTGCTGAGAAAATGAAGTAGCAGTGTTTGACCAGATAATGCAGTTCAGGGATATTTTTGGTTTGGTTTGGTTTGCTTTTCAGAAATGGCAGAAAGGTTTAAAATCATAAATGAGCTTTGAGTTCAATCTGTTCACGGAGTGTCAAAGTTCTTTTTTGGAAGGCAATTCAAAGTGTTGTATAAACGTGCTTTTTTCAGCCCTTTCTGGTACTTCAGATCCAAGTCTGAGAAAGGATCTGTAAGGGCTGGGAAGTAAAACCCAGTACTGGCAGATGGAGCTAGTGGAAGCTCTGTGGGTTTGTAGAGGCAGTATGGCAAGGCTTCTTGCTGTTGGGAAATGTGAAGGGATTGGTTTATATCAGTTTCTTTAATCTGCTAATTTTAGTGTGTTTCTGGATTACCACAAGGTGACTTTGTTTTTGTCCTCTAACAGGAGTGTGACCAGGTACACATAGAAGATGTGGCATCTGATGACAATGGCCAGGATCTAAGGTGTTGTACTGATGAATGCAGGAAATGTATCACTGATGTAATCAGGTGTTATGGGCACATGAAACCCAGATGGGGTTCAGGGATGGAGGTCAGTGTTGTGCAGAGGATGAAACCTGGCAAATGTTTGTTTGCCAGAGGCTGTTTCTCTTAAGACCTACAAAGCACTGAGAGTTGTGAAATTATATTGTGAATTACACTGTCCACAGCTGAATGCTGCCTCTGTTTTCAGTGACATGTGGGGAATGGGGAACCAGCACTCCAGATTTCATGGTGACCAGGAGATGGGTCTCTGAGTAACCTGATCTAGTGAAAGATGTCTCTGCCCATGACAGGGGTTTAGAATTAGCTGATCCTGAAGGTCCTGTCCAACCTAAACCATTCTGCAAGTCCATGATCTTAACTTTTGAAAATCTCCCTGTGGTTTACAACCCTCTGAGAGCTGATGGTGCTCACTATCAGGCAGGTTGAGGCAACATTTCATGCTGCATTACTGAGCTGAACTGAATCATGAAAAAGCCTGAGAAATGCCTGTCAGGGAGAAAGAAATACAGGGCCAGTGGTGAAGCAGGACTTGCTGCAGTCATAAGCTTGTGAAGCAGCTTGTCTGCTTGTGGAGCTGCAACTGTGATGGAAAGGCACAGATGTTGTGTTTGGAAGATGCTGTGCTGGCATTTGTCACTGCAGGCTGAGAAAGAAGTCAGTGGGAAGGATGCTCCATATCGCAGAGGAGTGAGCAACAAAAGGGCAAAGGAGGGTTCTATAGTGGAAGATGTGAAGGAAATTGCATCAGTGCAGCAGTTCAGGGGCAGCAGCAGCTGTAGTTGGATCCTGGTCCCGTGAAGCTGGGCTCTGCTGTCTGGCCGCCTGTGCAGTTCCTCTTCAAGGTGGTTCTGTTGCTGTGGCTCACCTAACACATCTGCCTTCCTGCAACAGCAACTACAACTTCTCCACGGATGGATTCAGTGGCTCGGGAAGCAACACAAACCACAGCTCCTCAGTTGGTGTGCAGGGAGTGGACTGGATGAGGAAATTGGCCTTCCGCTACCGCCGGGTGCGCGAGATCTACAACAAATACAAAACTGATGTTGGAGGTGAGTGGTCACCTGCACTGAGGTCTGAGCACTGAACAGAGCCTGGAGGGCCAGACTTTGTCCTTCCGGAGAGATTTGGCTTCCTGAATGTGTGGACATGAGAAGTAAACCATTCTCCTAGTGCTAACTGGGATCAGGTCTTCAAGAGGGTCCATGTTCCAAAACTGAACAGCATGCCAGTGCAGACTGTGAGTTATTGTGGAGATAGGGATGTCAGTCCTGGAGCTAAGAGAATGTTTTGGTGCATACAGTGTCCTTAGCTAATTTAGTATGAAAGGCTGCCTGTCGTTCTGCTCAGGGTGGGCCTGAATGACTCACTTGCCCTGCTGCTCAGGAGGTCTCATTCGTGTCTTCACAAAGTCTGCCTTTTGTTGTGCCGTTGTTAGGAAATAGTGGTCACCCTGGGCTGTCAGGCCCACAGCCTGCCATGACATCTCTGCTGTCTCTTCACAGAATCGCTTAAAGCCTTCTAGTTTTGCTTCCCTTCCAACTCCAAAGCAGTGGAGTTGGAATGTAATGGTGCAAACCATAGTGAGAAAAGGGAGATGGGTTTTCTGTTTAGTCTGAATCTTGGCATTGCCATCCCTGGGAAAGGAATGCTGCTGAGAAAGTGATGCTGCATCAGCTCACCTGGCAGGATGACTCAGCCTGGTGGATTGTGGGTGTACCCTTTGCCTACACAAAAAAAAACAAAACCCTAGATCATTTTCTTGGACAAATTTTCTGAAAACCAGGTGTGTTCAAAACTGCAACTTCCAGCCTGTCTGTCAGTCTGCAGTTCCATGCACTGCAGTTACCTGATTTCTGGTAGGGATCAGACCATGATTCTGTATTTTGTATGTGGGAAGCCCAGATGCAAAGTTTTTCAGGACCTGTTTAAAGCCATGTGGTAAAGCAGCTGTCAGTGCAGTCTGCTGTGGGTCCCTCTGTGGCCTCACTGCAGAGGACTGGTGCACTACAGGGCTGGAGTGACCAGGGCTCTCACGTCACCTCTGCAAGAGCTGCAGGCTCCAGGGGCTCCTTTCTTCTTGTGTTTAATGAAAGCAGCAAGTGTGAGTGTATGGGCTCCATTGCTGGCTACTTTTAATTCAAAACTGGAGGCTTGGAGAAAATGATATTAAAAAGAGATTGCAAACATGGGAATAAAAAAAAAAGAAAGAGGGTAGTTTAAAAAAATACATAAAAGGTGTTAAACTGGAAAGGATCCTTGGGAAGAAGGAAGTCAGAGGGGGTGACTGCCGGAGTTGCTTCCCCTGTTCTGTGGCCTTGGACCCCTGCTGCTGTCAGTGCTTTGTATGAGAGAGCTGCATTTGATTGCCTGTACCCTGAGAAATCTTTGAAGTAATCAGAGAAAAGTATCTGCCCAGTTTCCCATAGTCAGACTCCAGGATGGATGTCTGGGCTCATCCATGTCACTGGGAGCTAATTTCTCTCGTTGCTTCAAGACAAACAGTCCAGCTTCCAGAGGCCTTCAGTTCTGTGTTGTTTATTGCAGAGCAGGCAGCTGGTGCCCTGGGGGATGGCTCTCCCCGTGTCAGACTTGCCAGCTCAGCTGGGCAAACATCTGTTCCTTACCTTCCAGGCCTGCTTAGCCCACAGAAGAGAGAAGCTCTGCAGCGACTGAGGACTGACATCGAAGTGCTTACAGATTCCTGGCTGGAAACTGCATTAAAGTCCCTGCTGCTCATCCAGTCCAGGTACGGAATGTTAAAGTGTGTGCGTGGCTTTCTCAGCCCTTTCTCACCCTCGTGTTTGCTGTGCTGCAGCAGTGCCCACGTGCCAACTGCTGCTCTTTGCTACAGGTGCTCAGAAGCAAAGTGAGTGCAAGAACTCCATTCCTGAGCACCCTTTAGGATTTCTCTGCTGCAACACCCCATGCTCACCAAATCACTTTCCTGCCAGAGAGTTATTCCAGAAGCGACCAAGCAAAAATCACAAAACCTTGTGCTAAAAAGCCTCCTGAAAGCAGGACAGCAAAGCATGTGGCACTTGGGAAAGCCAAGCAGGCTGCCCTGATCAGCCCTGGCACCCCTGGCTGTAGTTGTGCTGTTACAAGTGCTTTCTTCTTTCAGAAAAAACTGTGAGAACATCCTGATCACAACCACCCAGCTGATGCCAGCTCTTGCCAAAGTTCTCCTGTATGGATTGGGCGAAGTGTTTCCCATCGAAAACATTTACAGTGCTACAAAGATAGGTAAGGGGTTGTGCCAGGTCCCTGGCACTGCTGTGTCTGCTGGGGGTTAGCTGGGAGTTTTACGTGGGAAATGCCATTTCCGCGGCTAAGGAGCTGCTGCTGTGGTCCAGCTGGTCATGGCTTCTGGCCTCAGGAGCTGAACTGGGTGTTATCCCCTCACAATAAGACAAGAATGTGTGTCTGCACTGGAAGGAAGGGACCTGTTCAGACTTTTGTTTCTGTCTGCCTGAGACTCCTGACAGTGGGTTGTGTTGGCAGGTAAAGAGAGCTGCTTCGAGAGGATTGTGTCACGGTTTGGAAAGAAGGTCACCTACGTGGTGATTGGAGACGGGCGCGATGAGGAGGTGGCAGCCAAGCAGGTGGGTCTGACTGCAGGCCTGGGCTGTGGGGCACTACAAAGACTGGACTGCGGGGACTCTTGTTCCGAGGCTGAACGATTCAGACTGGGGCATCAAGGGGCAAAGTTTGCCTTTGATGCAAGAGATCTTCTGCTGTGGTAAGATGGACAGTTTTCTGGCTCTTGGGGGTTTAAAGTTTCTGTTTTGCTGTTGTTTAGGATTGTATATAACACTGTCCCTGTAAGCAGGGTCTTGCTGTAGTGTGTTCAAAGGTTGGACTCAGTAGTCTTGGAGGTCTCTTCCACCCTTGATGATTCTATGATTTTGTGTCCTGATGATAGACTATGGTTATTGGGATTATGCAGTTTCTCAGGAGCAGAAAAGAGTCCTGGTTCAGTGGCAGCAGCAGATTATTACAGCACCTGCCATTAGTCTGGATTAGAAATGAGGAGCAGAGTTGGATTGATTGGGACGGGCCTGGATGGGTTGTTTAGTTGTGCTAATTAACACAGTGAAGTGCACTGATGACTGTCAGGACTCTGTCTCTGTGGACTTCACACGTTCTGCCACGTGCCAGAGCTGCCACCTGCACAGGTTCCCTGGGAGCCCAGGACGGGCATTCCAGGGTGCAGCAGCAGCTCCTCACAGCCAAGGCTTCCATTGTGAGCAGCTGATGGGCAGTACCAGGGCATGTCATACACAGATGGGCTCCAGATGCAGATGTGCAGGTGGCTGATACCTGTCCTGAGTGTGGTGTACTCAGAACCTCCACTCTGCACAGCCCTGCAGCTGTACCCTGGCTGCTTCCACCTCAGCTGGAAATCCCTGTGCTAAAGCTGGCTGTCTTCTCTTTGTTTCAGCACAACATGCCATTCTGGAGGATCACAAATCACGCTGACCTCGTGTCTCTTCACCAAGCCCTCGAGTTAGACTTCCTGTAAGAAGATGGAGCAGAGGCAAGACCGCAGCTCCTGCGAGTCCTCTCCGTCCCTGGGGAGGGAGGCAGAAATCTCACACATTTGGGGACTCACTTTTCAGCTTGATGAAGTAAACATACCTGATGCAAACTGCAGTGGAACATGACAGCAGGTCATTCCTCAGGAGCACGGGCCCTGCCAAGTCCAGAGGTGTCCTGTAAAGGAGCCCTGGACTCAGCAGAGCTAGAGCTTGTCTGCCAGAAGGGACTTACAGAGCCAACTGAATGCCTCTGGCAGGTGTCTCCAGAGGGAGGGGCCTTACAACAGCAAAAGTATTTGTAAGAGTCTTCTTTCTATTCAGCATAGTTGTAGAACCCAAGGAAACATAAAACCTTATTTTTATAGGAAAACTGAGGGCAGAGCTGGACCTTCCTTGTTTTGCAAAGCTGAAGAGCTACAGTTTTTTTCATAGGAAATATTAATGAAAATGTCAAAAATACCTCTGTTGCTGTAAAATGTGTTCTCCTTTCCTGGGTATTCAAAGCAGTTAATTTATTACAATGTCCTTATGTTATTTCCTCAGCATGGGATTACTGGAAAATAGAAATATAAGGGAATGCTTCTGGGATATGTGGTTCCTTTTAGAGGCAAGTGTTGGTGTTCTGAGTTGATCCTGGTGGCTTCTAGTCAATGTGTGCACAAGCCTTGTGAGCCAGAAGGAGACCATCGGATTCCAGCCTTGGCCTGGACTGAGATCCCACTAAAGGAAAATTAAACTGACTGTGAACATGAGGGATGGCTCAGATGTGAGCAGAGTCCTCACCTGGACTAGGAATAATCTGATTCCTATATCCTCATGAATGTTACAGAGAAGGCTCTGGCTATGGTTGTTAACCTTCACCTCTGTGTTCCTGACTCCATTTACGAGAGTAAGTTCCTTTTAGTAGAATCAGATTCAGTTTTCTTATATTCTTCTTTGCATTAGTCTAACTATGTAGTGAGAAACAAACGCCTTGTTAAGAGGGATTTAATTTTCTAAGACACTGTGACTTTGCAGCGTGGAGCACACTGGCCTTGGGAGGGATGATGACACTGATTTTTCTGCCACTGTTTCAGAAAAGAAGCTGAAGTCAGAGACCTGCAGCTCCCCTGGCAAGAAACAGTCAGCTGGGGACTGGGGCTGGCACAGAGGCTGGTTTTGTGTCAGGTCAGGCTCGGTTTGGTGACATCTGCCTCCCCCCCTGCACTCTGATGGCACCAGATCAGCAGGTGCCTGTGGTTCCTGCCCTAAGGACAGGTGTGTGCTGCACCCCAGTGCAATTCCTGAAGAGCCAGGCCTGTGGCTGCACCCAGACCCCTCCAGATGGCTCATCCCCAGCCCCACGTCACTGAAAGTCTGTCACTGCAGGGGGGACACTGACCCACTTGCTGTCCCACACAAGCAGGGACATGTTTGCTGGATTCTTTTCATGGCATTAAGTACTGAGGGGTATTTCCATCAGTGCAGGTGGAGCTGCTGGGCCAGCTCAGGACAGGCTCTGTTCTTGGGGCAGCTCCAGTGACCACCGGAGAGAAGGTTCCTGGAGTCAGGGGTTTGGATTCCAGCACTGGACCCAGGAGGTGTGTTTCACATGGTCCAGTTTCCATTGAGTTTTTTGAATTAAATCAGACTCAAAGGAGATTCTCTAAGATGATGACAGGAGTCAAGAGTGATCTGCTTTCCATCCAGCTCCTTGCCAGGAGTTGCCTTTTGCTCTGATCTCAGGTGGATACTGGGTCTGTATTTCCCCAGGAGCTCTGCCCACAAGGAAGGTGTGAGGAGGCAGTGTCTGCTGTGGGTGTCCCAGCAGAGGGGATGGCCTTGGGCTGCTGGCCCAGCAGAGGGCCTGTGCTGGGGGTGCTCAGGAGCAGCTTTGGAGAGGGGAGCAGGAGTCTCCAGGGATGTTCTCTGTCTATACCAGATGGAGAGTTCAGGTGTGCCACCACCTGTTCCAGGCAGCTGGGGCAGCTCCAGCTCCATTACTGCTGGGTCCACAAATCCAGTTCCTCTGAGGTCCCTGTGACGTGTGTAACTGCATCAACCAGAGCTGTGCTGACGAGCAGCCCTGTTGTTCCCAGGGCTGGAAATGTCAGCGGAGGATTGGGACTTACTTGTAGCCACAGAAGAGACTGTGCTGGATCCTGAACATCCCTCAGCGAGTCCCAGCCCATCCAAAGGTAAGCAGGCTTGGGAGCTGTCCCAACCTGTGCAGCAGCCCATTGGGAGCACATCTTGTACTCTGGCTGGCTGAATTTTGGGATTAAAACCTGTGCCTTAACTTCCCACCACCGGCATGGCCAAGCAGCCCCTTTGCTTCACTCCCATGGGAAGCAGTTGGCAAGAGCTGTGCTGGGGAGGGGCTGGCTTTGCCCAGGCACTCGCAGGAGGTGCTGGGCCTGTGGGCCTGAGCAACCTGGCAGCTGGCTGTGCTTTGTGTTTGTTTACTTCCAAATGTTTTAAGGAAATTTTAAGATGGCAGTAAAATTTAGCTAAGTGTGGAACTTGCAGCCACTGACATTTCATATGGATATTTATACATTTCCTTGAATGTATGTAAAGTACTTTTGTAACAGGAGGTTGATGGTACATTTCTGTGTTTGTTAATAAAGGGTGACCTGGCTATTTTATTTTTTCCTCTACTGGGTGAATTTAAGCTTTTCCTTGTCTCTCATGTGGCAGGAACAGTATCTCTGTCCAAGTATTGATTTTTCTCCTATGTCTGTCATGAGTAGAGCTACAGCCAGGTCAAGGGTAATAGGAGGGGCAAACCCAAACACCTGAAGGACAGTCAGTCTGTGGGCCCAGGACACCTGAGCTCACCTGGGTGCTGCCAGCCTCCCCTGCAGCTTCACCACAGCCACAGAGGCTTCAAAAACCACCTGATCCATTAATATTCACTGCCTCCCAGAGCCCTGGGGGAGGTGTCTGTGCTGGCACTGATAGGAAGCAGCAGGAACCTTGGAGCCCACAGCAGCCCTGCTGCGCTCCAGGGGGTGAGCCCTGGGCACTGCTGCCTGTTCATGGTCTGTAATGGGAACTGTCCTATGAACTGGAATCAAAAATAAAGTCTTTATTTTCTATAGTGAGTGCTTCAGCCTGTTCTCTGCCCCCCATGTGAGTTCCTGCCCGTGACAGCCTGGGCAGTGTCTACAGTGCTGCAGGACAGTGCAGCTGCTGGAGCCCCTGGGGAGCCACTGGAGCAGAGACTGGCTCCTGGCCTCTGCTGAGGTGCCCAGGGCAGGCACACGGTGCCCCTGAACAAACCTTCCTGTCCCACTGTCCTCTGCACAAGGCCAACACACACTCCTCCCACCCTGCTGCTGCTGTGCTTGGCCACGGGCTGGTCTTTCGTTAGGAGCAGCTGTGAAACAGATTTCAGCTGTTCCTCCGGCTGCATCCTGCTGCCTTCCCTGGGATGGGTTCCCCTCCCCTCCTGGGATGGGGTCCTGCTGGGAGGGGAGTGATGCAGTCAAGGGGAGGGGCCAAGACTCAGTGCTTTGGGCAGCCAGGAAGTGTCACAGCTGCCAGCTGGGCAAGAGCAAGAGGCAGGGGCTGCCTTGGGGCCTGCTTGGGTTTTGGCACCGAGGGGCGGGGGCCATGCCCAGGAGCCAGCACAGCCCCACACTGACCACAGACACTGGCTGTGGCCAACTCCAGCCTGGTCACGGCTTTGGGAGCACTGCCCGGGGTCTGGCAGTGGGAATGGCAGCCAAGGGAGCACAAGGTGTCCATAATCAGCCAGAAGCACGAGCTACCCTGTGGCTGCCCTCAACACAGGCCTCCTTCCCCATCCCTCCCTGAACACGGTGATAACGGGAGAGCTTGGATCGCAAAACCAAAACTAACACATGGAGGAAGAAAATCCTGTCTGGAAGCAAAGGCCAAATAGCCACAATTGTGGAGGAAAGAAGCTCCCACATCCCTGCACAGCACTGGCGGCAGCAGGCACAGGAGAGGGACAGAGACAACAAACCAGTGCTCTTGGGTTTTTTTTGAAAAAGCTAATAATAAATAACAAGGAAATCTGACACAGCAGTGCAGCCACGTTGCCACAATGTGATGGACCTGCCACAAACACTGTGGCTTTTCCTCGAGGGTGCAGCTGAAGGAGCCACGCTACGTGCCATGGGACTCCTCGGGCGTTTGCTTGCCATCCTGCCAGGTCCCTCCACCTGCCCAAAACAACAGCCTGGGGGGGCAGAATCGGGAGCACGACGAATAAATCCACCTTTCCCGCATGTCCCTTTGGAGGAGCTGCCCTCAGACAGCAGACTCGAGGGCAGCAGCCCCATTCAGGCAGCGCCGCTGTGCTAGTTGGGAGGCAGGGAACTGGACCCGGGCCAGCCACTGCATCCGCCTGTTCACAAGGTCTGGCTCAGAGAACGAGTCCAGCTCCAGTCCATCACTCCCTCCATTGGCATCCACCTCATCATAGCCACCTTCCTGCTGCACCTGCACGTTGGGGTGTAGCCACTTGTAGTAGGTGACCTTCAGCCCCAGCCCCAGCAGGTAGCAGGGCAGGGCAGCAGAGACCACCGGGACAAGGTAGGAGTGCTCATCAGAGGGGGCCCGGCCCCAGAGCCAGGAGAGGACCAGCAGCGTGCTGTCCACCAGGATGAAGCTGTGGTAGATGATGCTGCGGTGCAGTGTCCTCCCCTGGGCCACGTTGAACCAGCTGAAGTAGAGGATCACGGCCACCACAGCCCGGTAAAGCTGCTCAGGGCCAGGTGACTCCATGAAGGCCGTGCCCTGCAGGCAGACCCAGAGGAACATGGCCAGCCACACGAGTGGGAAGTGGACAGCCACGCCGTAGGGCCAGAGCAGGGCGAAGAGGGCAACGGCCAGGATGCGGGGGCAGATGAGGAAGAGGTTCCACAGGAAGTAGATGATGGAGGAGCCGAGGCTCAGCTCATACTTGTCCTGCAGGAAGGAGCGCAGGGACTGGTGGTAGTCCAGCAGAGCCCAGGACACACACAAGGATGCGGTGCAGATCCCCAGGCCTGCAAACACAGAGGTGCTGAGGTGGGACAAGGGGCAGGGCCCAGTCTGGCTCAAACCTGCCACGGCTACAATGAGCTCCCCCCTGCTCACTAAGCTATTGCTGCCAGGTTCAGAGTCTCAGCAGGCCTGGTTTCTCCCCTCAGCCTTCTGCCCTCCCAAGGAGGAGGTTGGTGCTGGTCTTGCCCAGAAGGTGGTGAAGAAGCACTAGGACTGAGCAGCTCTACAGAGATCACACAGACAGGTGAGTGCCGCCTACACCCAACCCATGTCACTGGGCTCCCCATGCCCCTGCCCCCCACTCTGGGAGGGGCACCGCAGCACCTCCTCGGTGGTCTATGTTCCACCCACACCCACATTAGCCTTGCTCCCCAGGGGCCTCCTGATTTCTTGCCTGACCCTCAGCCTCTCCTGGGGCATGTAAGGGAATGACCACAGCAGTCCTCCAGCTCCAACCCTCTCACCCGAACCCAGCACGGTCTATTGCAGCACCTGAGGGCAGGACAGGGTGCCACCCTCCTGTGTGATACATCAAGGAAAGGAGTGCCATGGGACAGAAAGACTCTTCAAGCAAGTGTCCTGCTGGGTCCCACAGCCCCCAGACAGCCCCTCTGGTCTACCCCATCCAAGCCCACTCTGAACCTAAGCCTGCACCCCTGCAACGCCTTCTCCCGGCCCCAGACCCCTCACCTTGGGAGAGCTCAGCCTTGTTTGTCTGCAGGACAGTGTAGAGGAGCAGGGTGAGCTGCGGGGTGTTCTCTAGGAAGGTCTCGAAGAGGCGCAGCATGCTGATGTCATGGGAGAGGAAGGCCAAGTACCTCTGCTCCTCCTCCTCCTCCGCCTTGGCCCAGCACACCTTCCAGCCCACCTTCAGAGCGTGGAGACACCTGTGTGGGGACCCAGCCAGGGTGTGGGGCCATGCGAGCCCCTCGGTCCTCACACATCCGAGGCAGGACAACAAACCCAATTCATGCCCAACCCACTCCTTCCCCCGGCCCAACCCACGCACCGCAGCAGCCAGGCGATGCCCAGCCTCGCGGGAAGGCTGCCCTCCCAGATTATATCCTTCCCCCGGCCAGGCCTCGCCGTCCCCCCGAGCCCCCGGGAGCGCCGAGGCCGAGACGAGGGCTCGGGGCACTGCTCCGTCTGCCCCGACACAGGGCAGGGCAGGGGAAACCTTCCGCTGGAGGCACCGACACATCTCACCCGGCACCGCTCACCCCATCCCGGGCCGGGCGGCGGCCTCGGGCCCCTCGTCCCCGCTGGGGCCGGTGGCGAGTGCGGGGCAGGGGGGACGGCCGGGGGTAGCCGGAGGTGGCGGGGGGTGGCCGGGGATGGCCGGAGCGCCGCTCGGAGCTGCCGTACCTGAAGAGGAAGCCGAGCTGCAGGAGGTGCAGGGCGGCGAGCGGCGCGGCGGGCAGCGCGGGGCGCAGCGCGGGCGGGTCGGAGCGCAGCCACAACCAGCTGCAGGCCTGGGCGGCGGCAGAGGCGGCCCCGAGCAGCGCCAGCACCAGCGCGGCCCAGCCCGGCCGGCCCC